>WAAB01014566.1:247994-491775 GCA_013389865.1 Piaya cayana | reverse complement strand
TCTCTAATCCTACTCTTGGCTTTCTGATTTTATGTTCAGATCTAGATGACCTGGATAAAAATCTCCCCTCCCAGCTTCCTCCCCTTCTACACTTCCATGTAGAAATTTTGACCAGGTTCATCACTATGACCTTCCACGTAAAGCATCAGAAAATTTCTTACATAAGAAAGCAACACCCAGTCAAGCCAGACCTTGTGAAATTCGGCCTGACTAAAGAGGCAGAACAGAGAGATAAATGATGAACCAGTATTCATTCAGGGTGGTTCTGATGTTGCTGCTGCCCTTCAGCAAACTGTGACAAACTCCTGTCTTTGTCATTCACAGGCTGTACTGTGTCTCTGTGCATATTGCTTGACAGTGTTTTTTAAAAACAGAAAATAAAGCAAAATAAAACATCTCTTAGAAAACAGACAGTGTCCTAAAAACATTCTCATGTCTTTTTATTGTGAGAAAGATGAAGTGACAAGGCATGCAATGCAATGTTTTGAGTTTCCGCATTTAGAGAATCTTTCCTACAGCATACAATTGATTCTTGCTGCACTGCCAACGTTCACATGAAAATGATCAAGTGAAAGTGAACTTTCTGTTCTGTGAAGAACACCATGCGGCTATACTGCAGGTGCAGGTCTAACCCAAACTAAGGTACTATCAGCACAGTAACCAGGGCACATTTCTCTTGGTCGCTTTCTCAGAAGCCCTTCTCCCAGCAGCCTGGAGGCTGCCCACAACTCCAGGCAGACAGGCTATTATCATCTTCTCTGGTTTTCCCTACTCATATTCACAGGATCAAAAGGAGGGAAACTAGTGCAGTAGGACTGTACCAGGGCAAAAGACTCTGAGTGCTTTTGTGAACAGACTTGTACAAAGACTTCTTCTCATTACAGTGTTTTTGTGTCACGAGGAGAACATGTCTGAATATTCACAAACATGCAGACATAGTTATACATAAAACCCTTTCCTCTCTTCCCTACTCTCACTTCCCCTGAAGCCAGTTTCAAGAGCACAAAGTTGTAGATAAAACTCCTTGCCAACATATAAGCTGGGAAGTCTGTTTTCCACCTGCAAGCTGATACTCCATACCTGCTTTTATGCCTCCTGCCCTTCTTCAGGTGCTGGTTGCCACCATCTTTTGCAGTCTGCACAGGAAACACTTCAATGCTTAGCGAAGGACACACGGTGAAACCACAACTGGTTTAAGATTTTGTTCTATCACATACACGTGTATTCCACTTCACACACTGTGATATGTGATAAACTATTTGTGAATTTCAATATTAAAATCTGTCCAACATTAAAAAGGTTTTTGAAAACCTTTCCCCTCCTCAAAAAATTTCTAAGCCACAGGTTTTTTTTGTGAAATAGCTTTTTCCTTCCTTTTCAATGTAATACAATATATTATTCAAGAGCCAAAGAGTTGTCAGTTTTTATGTTATGATAATCTTCTCAAGCATCCAATTTTATTCTGCTTTTTCCCTTAGTGCTGTCACTCACATTCTAGCCTGTCACAAAAGAAAATGTCTGAATACATTAATTACAACTTGTTAGACCTCCATATAGTTAATGCTATTGAGAAAATCAAATCACTTGGAAAATAACTAAAGAGAAACAGTTGCTGGTATTGCAGAATTTTTGTGTTGCACTTCAAAGCCAGAGTTTTGCAAGACAACAAAAATGATTATTATAGAGAATGAGAAAATCAAATACAACTTGATCCTCTACCCCTGGAATGTTTTATTAACGCATTGCAATATATATTTTCTATCCTGAAAAGAGCATTTGAACTTTTTTCATGTATTACCTTCTTTTATGGTATAATTACAAATGCCAGTTCTGAAATTATAGTATAAAAACTTTCTGAAGCTAAAAAGAGACCCAGTTATAAGTCTCCTCTCACACAAACATCACAGTCAACAGTGACGGTTCCATTAACGTGAATAAAAGATAGTTCTATTGGGTCTAAGACAATGAACAAGTTACCTGGGATTAGTAAAGGTATTTACATGTTTATGTTCAGTAAAATTTGTCAGCCTGAATCCCATGGCTCTACAGAGTGGTAGAGCTACATATTTAACTGTAAAAATTATACTTAGAGTTAAGCATACAAATATCTACTATGTTTATAAATGAAGAATTAATTTTTGTAATCCGAGACCCTAAAATAACAAGACTTTCAATCATAGTTCAGCACAAGATACTCTAAAAAGCACTGACCGTCCGTCACATTTCCATGAGAGTAAAAACTAGCTAATACCAAGGTTTATGTTTGGTTCACCTAGAGAGATAGCTTTACAGAAAATCCTTCAAGAACATCTTTGAAGACTATGCTGCTAATGGAATGTGCTTTCACTGAACAAAGAAAACATCATTAGGATTATGCAAAACCCTAACACAATGAAGCAAGCAAATGCTTTCCAAATCTAAGCTCTGTTATCTTTCTACCTTAAAGACATTTAATTATTCTTACATTTGAATGAATAGCCACTCTTACATGTACTAAATCATATTAGTGGTGGAAAAAGATAATGAAATCTTTTTAGCGTTGAAGAAGTTATCTGAATAAACAAGACAAAAATAAAAACACCTTTGGATGATGCTAATCTTGTCCACTTTCTCACAGAGGTGAGATCTTGTTAGTCAGCCCTGTTGAAAGTTTCACCTTAAGAATGCAAAAAAGTAAATACTTGTACATAGATCAGTATTTCCAACTGTGCCATGTCACTGCTAGTGAACATTCAGCTACTGCATGTTAAACACTTAACTTCCCATTGAAATATCATTTGAAGTAAGAATTTTAGTCATGTATAGTCTTCATTAACTCTACAGTTCTGGCATAATCTAAGAATAAGGGTAAAACACACATCTCCATCATGTGAAAGGTAATGACAGTGGGTGTGAACATCTGCAGAACTCCAGCATGGCTCATTCTTCCTGGGAAGCGGCAGGCTGATGTTCAAGCCTCACCTCCTGGCACAGGGTGACTTTCACATCAGGGCTGCGCCTCCACCAGTCACATTCAGATTTTCACCTTAGAACTGATATACTAGAAAACAAATGCAGTTGTTCTGTGGTTTCCTTAAACCACTGTCTGAAATTCAGCTCTCATCATTCAAAATTCTCTTAATGGTTTCCTTAGTTCAGTTCATGGGTTTCTTCTCTCATAAGGTTTGCACTCTGATTAACTGACAAATAGCTGGCCTACAAACACACAAAATACTTTTCTTGAAGACCACGTTTGAGTTTCTGTTCACTAGTGTCCCAAGGGGAAGAAACAAGAAAGTCTAGGCAAGTGCTCAAGCTCCATTTGCTCTCTGCAGCAAAATATTTGAGAAAGCTCAGGAAGAAATTCAATAAACTATTCTTTCCCTCAGAAGAGAACAACTCACGACACTGGAGTCTTCTACTTCAATATCATGTAAGTGCCTTTAAAATCCACAGAACCAAGTGCTCACAAAAGGTAAAATCTGCAGATCATTTCTTTTCACAATTGAGATATAACTCAGGTTTTGGATATGAACCTTGCTGAAGAAGGCATGAACACTCACGATCCAGAGGCTCTGACTTATGAGCTCCAGTGAGTCATGTCATGGTGATCTGACAGTGCACAGTCCCCAGATGCCCATCCCACTTCAAATTCATCCATAGGGTAGCAAAATTCATCTATGGGGAGGAGCAGGCGCAATTCATATTGTGCTATTTACACATTACCTGGCTGACAGAAAGACATGGCAGACAGCTGATATTGCTCCAGCATGAGTTGTCAAAGCTTATCTGAGCTTTAAGAAGCCCACCTCTTTTTAAGTGTCCAGCAGTTTTGGAAATGTCTGCTACAGAATGCATGACTTAGCTCATAAATACTTCAGATACATGCCGAGTCCTCCACATATTAGGTTTATAACTCCCTCCTTTTTTCTATGAGGTAGTACAGAATAATGGCAAGACTGAGGTATGGCACTGACATGGACTGTATGGTTGTGGGTGTACTATGGTAGTGGGATATGTGGAGTCTAGGGAGCTGATGCTGTGCAGCAAATGCTCCATGAGGCCTTGGTCTTGCTTAAGCAGATTTTTGGGTATTTTCTATAGACATACCTTCTTTGAGTGGGCCCTTGGGACAGAACTAATGCGACAGTGGCGAGGCTATCATAATGTCCTTCCAATAAAGTGTCCTTTTGGTGACAGCTTATTCTCTTTTCAGCTCTCACAACCACAGGATTGCTATACTTAGACTTCTTACCTTCTTCCTCCATCCTGTTTTTATTAAAGCACAGCTACCTCAGGATGAGAGGCAAAAGCAGAATGACAATGAGGTGGAGAGCAGTTTTCTCAGACTCCCACTAGAACCGGAAGGTCCTACACACAGGTAATATTATGTAAAAAACAAAGACACAATTGGGTTCATCACTGAAACTTGCCAGAAATCACCCAGCAGACCAATGACACAACTGGGAGAAGAACTGAACTCTCTCATAGGTAAGAATATTTAGTTAATGTAAGTGTATAAAAAGGTTAACTGTATCCGAGAGCAGATTTATCCAAAACATTAGTACCAGCAAGAATTAAAAAAGGAACTGTACTCTTCATTGCTAGTATCCAATTCTTCACTGTGATCAAGAGCACTGTTGTTTGTGAACTGGGCAGGGGTGAAACCAAATTACTAAGTAAATTGGCACCAAAACATATTGCCCAATTTAACCAAACAGATGTCAAATAGCCATTAGCATTACAATGATTAGTAAACTGAAATTACATGTTATGGGTTTAGTGCCTTAGATTAAGTGTTAACCTGTCTTAATTAAATTGCATCTCTGTAATTGATTTCACAGTGCTGAACTGTAAATAATAAACTGTAGATGATCTGGGTTTTTTTTATCTAGCAAGCTAGTGTAAATCAGCCTTTACATGTTACATTGCCTTCTCATCTCTATCCCTTTTGATGGAGCTTGCTCATCTTGCTTCTTTTACCTCGACACATAACCTTCTCTGACTTTAGAGGTGCATTTAATCACTGTTGTTTTTCTTCTTGATCTGATCAAATTCATAGCTGGTTATTTGCAGGGCAGGCAGAACCCAGCAGTTGATCTTTGTATCTCATGCCTTCTCCACACTGTAAAATTTCTTTCTGTGTGCAGAACCATAACTATTTGTTCCACTCATACAAACATGATTCACACAGTGGTGTAGCTACCAAGAGTGTACAATATGATGGGACTGGGGCAGTGAACCAGCCTACAGTAAAGTCACGATTACATAGCATGGACTTCTAGCTATCCCTGCACTAACAACTTATAGCCATGTTGTTATTCTATTTAAGTAGAACAGTTTCATTTTCTTTTGACTACACTGTTCAATATAATCAAATACAGTCAATGAGCACAATCAGTGTAAACAAATACTTATCAATTCAGAATCTCAATGCAAATTCAGGTACTTCCCTAAGTAAGGGACAGACAGATGATCTGTGTGTCAATCATACCACTTCAAAATAAGGATTGAGAGCAAAATCAGAAGCTTGGGCTAAAGGGCAAGGAGTTGTGAGCAGTAGAGAGAACTGCTCTCAGTCCTTTCCCTGTGGATATTACTGATCATTATGCAGACATTTGTCTCCAGGCTGCCATCAGGAACATGGTCCTGCCACTTGCTCAGGCTCTGCAGGCATTTTTGGATCCTTTCTCACATTTTTCCTGAAATTTCAGGAAATTTTCAGACTGTATTAGTCTAGAATATTAATTTAGAACAAGATGCTAGTTATTCATATGCTATCAGTGTTCTTTTTCCCTGCAGCATAACACTCAAAGTAAGCCTCAGAATATCATTTTTCTCCACTTGCAAATAACAAGAGCAGAATCTAGCAAATTATTCCAAAAAAGCACCTCTGTGGAAGAGACACAAACAAAACTCCATTAGCAGACCTTGAACCACATTCTGCTCATAATGTAAGAATAGTAAAGAATACCACCTGTCACAGTTTGTTACGGAAAGCAAGACATGATTTTCTTTTCTTTTTTTTCCCCCCTTAAATCATTTACAGCTGCATTATTCCAAACCTTTCTTGCGCTGGTACTGAATTCCTCACAAGTGTCATTTTCAGCAGTTGGCTATCACACATCACCTTAACAATTCATACTCGGGAAGGGATAAAACTTGATACCTGAAATGGGTCAGTCAGAATATTATGTGAAGATGCTACAGGGATTCCGTCACTGCAACAAGAACCTAGTACCAAATCATGGTGTCTGGATGTTCCCACCCTAGTGTTACCTGGAGTACTCAACATTATTTGGTTTTAGTCATATTAGTGGAGTTTGGCAGGAATTGTATTAAACATGAATGCCAGTGGGGAAAAAAAATTCTAAATACCACCAACTTCTCTCTTCTCCCAGTTAAGCAATGGAACCCAGAGACTGATTATTTCTTGTCTTTTATTTCAGGTTGCTTTTATACCCACCTAGATTTGAAGTGAAGTTGTAGCTTTTCAGAGACCAACTGCCTTTTTTCATGCTAAACAGTAATAAAAAGACTAAATTAAATTTTATTAACAATATTTTTTTCCAAGATATCCATTAAAAAGCACACTACCTGTACTACATGTTGTCACCAGTGCTGTGCAGCATATCAGAATGGTGAGCACCACCTCAAGACATAGAAACTTAGGAAAGGAAGGCTGAACTGCACAAGGAAATGCATGCAACTTGGAGGAGCTAACATATCATTCCCTGCACCTGTTGACGTTGCTTAATACCAGCAAAACTTACAGATACCTCACAGGCAACACTTCTGCTAGATTTTTCTGAAAATCAGCAGCTGGAGAAAAATGTGGCTGGACCCAGAAGCAGGCAGAAAATTTGCAAGATAAAAGCTAGCACAGATGTACAAGATAAACACTTCCAGATATTCAGAGGTTCTGTAATACAACTGACAACAAGAGGAAATAACAGCTGTGCTGCATGACTACTTAAAACAACAGCACCGGGACCAGATAATCCACTGTCATGTAATTGCAGAATTTCACTGACTGCAGCTGCCCAGTTTAAGAGAGTTGTGGCCTCCACTCTGACCTCTGAAAAACTCAAACATGCTTTAATCGCTTGAGCACAATTGCTCTGGGTTTTTCAAACATAAACTCAAATTTTTAACATACATATTTTGTATTATCTTAAAGCACAAGGCCTATCCAACCTAAGACAAATTAGTCCTTATTAAATTTTTCTAAGAGTAATTACCATAGTAGAAGCATATATTGCTAAAGCTAGAGTGAGTATAAGTGCTCTCACCTTGCAAGAAATAAGATTAATCGAGTAGAAGAAAAAACCCAAACCTTTAGATTATACCAAGTAGACCATGCACACCACTCAGCACTATAGCTTGGGGAAGGAGGTGCTGAGGAAATTAGGGAAAGGAAGCAGTTAAGATTGGAAGCTGATTCAAAGGCTGGTTGCTGGGATCTGTCCTTGATAATAACATGAACTGGTGGGACACAGTCAGTCTTGTCCATGTGGCTACCCCTGTGTAATGACTGAACCAGGGCTTGGTCCATCACTGCCATGCTTCTAGAAAACATTAGGCTTTTTCATTCTCCCTCTTGTACTCCCCTTTAATTTGATGACTATTGACCAAATGGTGAAGAGGGCTGCTGGAAGATATCTCCCTGCCAGAGTTGAATCTCCAACAGAATTTCCCTTCAGAAAACTAAGCAGGATTTCTAAACTACTTCATGACTGATTTCTTGCCCACTGTTGTACAATATTTCTTCACACACCAGCTTCTGTATAAGCTGATGGGAGTCTTCCATATACAAAGATAGGATTGAGGTGCCTCCCAAAACCAGGCATGCATGGTCAGACACAGCTGTCTACAGGGTGATAAGGTCAGTGACAGCTAGGGAGGAGAATGCACTGTGATATTTACTCTTCCAGTGAAGTACTGAGGTAGCCTAAACGGGCCTAAATACACAGCTGTTCTTCCAATGGGAGCTTCACATGGCACTTTTCAATGAAAAATCAAAGAGGTAGCCACTGAGAAATGGTGTCTTATTACTTTGAGATTATACCCTGCAATGAGCTACTCAGCCTTGGGGCTAGTAGGGCTTATGCATTTGCTTGCAGTTGTAGAGTGCTGGTTTGGCCTTGTCATGTCATTGTAAGCATGATTAAGAACTCTAAAGAATAAGCAACCAGTGATCTATTATACTCAGGAAGAAAACAGATTTTTGATTCTTTCTACTGTTAGGATGTTGGATTGCGACAGCTTCTGTCCTGCAAATTATTTCTAGGATACCTCTCATGGCTCCTATCCTAAATGCCTTTATAGACTTTTGGCAGAATCAGTCCTCTTACCCTTGAGCCCCAATACACAAAAAGAATACGTACATTTTGATCTGTGATGACATACTACAACCTAAAATTACACCCATTACACAATAAAATGGAGTACAAAGTGATGTGGATTTCTGTTTTAATAGACTTTCATTGTCTAATGTCCATGTTCATAAAATAAACATTTTCACTCTGCTGCAGGATAAAAAAAGGCAGGCACACAAAGGACATCTTCATGTCTACTTCCCATTATTGCAGATTAAATCACCAAGTTTACCTTCCCTCGTGTACCTGGGATTATTGTGATCATAAAACTTTCTTGCTTACTTCAAAGAAAACAGTTTTTGACCCTTGTTCTCAATGGTGAAAATTCAGAAGCTGCTGAGTAGCAGTGAGCACACTACACATGCTTCCCTGAGCAAGGATGAAGATTTTACTAGTTCTGAGGTGGCAAGGCTTGGTTACCTGTACTCTCTGGTCAGCTCTTTTTAGCAATTAGAATTCTTCCCTAGCATGAATATTTTTATCATTTTGCATTTCCCAACTGCATACACACTCATCACACAGCTCTGCATTGTTTATTCTGCTCTTAACTTCTGTACCATTATATTTTGACCCACAGCACACATTTCTTTCTGTTTCTAGTGAGTAAACATGAAATATCGCTTCTTGTAGAACAAAAAAGGCCTAATTCTCAGGTGATGTGAGGCTAAATTCACCGACTACACCCATTTATACACACTGACAATCTAGCAGATAATATTGCAATGTCTTATTCGTCTTGGGTCTGATTCAGAGATCATCAAAGTTGATTGTGAAAGTCTCTTGAGTATTTAAAGGATGTGTGCTTACTACTTACAGTTTCAGTAGAAGACTCAGGAGAACAGAAAAGCAATTGGGGAGCTGCCTAGGACAGCATAAAGCTTGATAACATGCCTTGGATTAGACAATGCAAGATCCAGAGGACAGTTTAATTGAAAATAAAATTGGCAGGTAACCTGCAACACAGCTGGTCTGGGAGATTCCCATGAATGTACAGACATGCAGTCATACATCTCCAGCACTCCTCCATTCCCAACCCCATTCCCAAAAGCATTGGGGTCCCCTAAGCAAAGACAGAGGAGCTAGAAAATGCTGGCAAACTGTACATCATCGCCCATGGGAAAAAGGCCATGAGCAGTGGGGAAAGCAGCCACTGAGAAATGGGCCTGAGGGAATTTCTAGCAACATGTTAAGGGTACTAGATCCACAGGGGCACTTCCCAACTGCCCCCTGCCTCTGAAATACACTTAAAGGCACAAGAGCCAAAAGCCACGAGTAACAACATGGTCCCTCACTGAGCAGCTTTGTGAGACCAACATGAGGGAAAAGTAAGCTCACTCTCAGAAAAGAAAGCTCAGATGGAAAAAGTAGGCTAGAATTGGATGGCAGTGATGCCACAGGCAAAACACCCCAAGACAGAGACCCATGCTCTCTTCGAACACCACTGAAACAAAATAAGATACTAAAAAAGTCTCATCCTTGAAGCCATCATATCCTGCTTTTCTGTTTCTTCAATAATGCACATCCTTACCTAGCCTACCTCCCCTCCTCTGCCTCAAGCTGAGCCTATTAAATATGGTTCTGTTTTAAAAACACCAGCAAAAGGACTTGAAAAGCTTTATTTACCTTGACATACCATAAATATTATGATGGAAAGATACTATGACCTGTACGCAAGCAATTTATTTTAAAAATACCACCTTCTCACCTCTACAACTGTGCTACCCAACCAAATCATCAAACTCCTGCAAGTCACTTATTTACAATAGCTGAGTTGCATTCCTCTCAGTTTACAGGGGAGAAGAACCAGTAACCGTGCTTTCTCTAGCAACAACCTTTTTTCCTCTTCTCTAAACCAAGTTTTGCCTGCTTCAGGTTCTAGCCCAGGAACAAAAGCACGTAACTCAGACACACAGCACATTTCTCAGGGAGCATATAGTATATTTTTGACATGTCTCCAGATCCTTCTGCTGGAAAAGTGTGCATTTCAGGTAACTGCCCATTTCCTCTGCATCTTCTCAGAAGACGCAGAAGAATGAAAAGAAGGTAGGCACAACTGCCCATCCTCTCACAACCCCATCTGTGAAATCCTCTGTTTCTGTGGAGAACACTAAAACTAACTGAAAGGAACATTGGCAAACTGCGTAAACAGCAATGAGGAACTTCAGTGAAATCTTGCATCTGTATTAGTGCCTTGCAATGAAAGAAGGCAACTAGAGAGCTTATTTTTAAAATCCCTGAAAGGCATTTGAAGTCATATATCAATGTTTCTTTTGTTTATATTTTCACATCAATCATTTACAATGGGATATTTACCTGCCATTATATATGCAGATACAGAGGATTAAAGCATCAGAAAAATTAAACCTCCACAGATTAAATGCTTTTGATTGTGAGAGCTTGCATCTCTTGTTTGTTTTTAATTAGGAATCTAGAATGTAAATGCATAATATCCTGTTGCTATCCCTCCCCAGAATAATAAATACAATCATCTTGCTATGACTAGGCAAGTGAAACACCATGTAGATTACAGCTGGTTATCTGAGCATGCTAAAATCAAATCCGGATGTTCTTACTCTCATCCATTTTACATCATCCATTATTCAGTCAAACTCCCACTGCAATCAATGATTGGTTTCACTTAGGGAGTGAAAGAAAACTAATAGTGCTGATATCATCCATTCCTGTATTTTCTTTCATCTCAGCAGATCTCACTAAATTTTACAGTCTTGCCACTACTGTGCTGATGCTCCTGTAGCAATTAACACCAGTCAGAAAGGACCATAAAGTTGACTAAAAAGTGCAATTAAAGCCAAAGGCTATTGTTCTAGTCTTGCATTGATTTGGTGCAAACCACTGTGAAGTTATAAGGTAATTATCTGCACAGTTTACTGATTTTAGAAAAACTCTGCAGAGTTAATGTCAAATAACCCAGCTGCTGCATGCCTGACTATTGTTCCATCCACCACCAGCTCAAGGAGGGACATCTCATCAGGACTTTGGGCAGGGAATAAGCCAAACCTGCAACATTCGTGCCCCACAACAGGCTCTGAGTTCACCCTCAGCTGAGTTCCCACTGCTCTTGGGAGGAAGATGTGACACATCACATACCATAGAAAATGTCTAGTTCAGGCAGACACAAGAATGTATTGACAAATTGAGAGGATGGGTGAGGGGTTGAGTTTTCTAGTACTTGTTTCCCAAGACTGCCCATCAAAGACATTTCTGCTATTTCATCTTCAGCCCTGCCTGGTCATGCCAAATCTGCCAATTTATCCAAACAAACTGATTGGGACCTCAAAAGACAAAAAATATTCAGTAAAATTAGTAGGATTCACATAGAATGATAGAATAGTTTGGGTTGAAAGGGGCCTTAAAGATCATCTAGTTCTGACCCCTGCTGCCTTAGGCAGGGACATCTCCCACTTGATCAGGCTGCCCAAGGGCCCATCCAACACGGCCTTGAACACCTCCAGGGATGGGGCAGCCACAGCTTCCCTGGGCAACCTGTGCCAGTGCCTCACCACCCTCAGTGAAGAAATATTCCTCCTTATTTCTAGTCTAAATCTGCCCCTCTCCAGTTATACCCATTGCTCCTAGTCCTATTGCTACAAGCCTTTGTAAGCATACCAAGAAAAATGAGATTCACCTATAAGAACATGGAGGAAAACACTAATATAATTTTGTTAATCCAGTTTAGAAATTAAACAGTGTCAGTATGAGGGATTTTATTTATTTATTCAATCAGTGAACAATTACTGGAAACAAAGTACTTTAGACTTCTTGCAGAATGTTGGGTTTGAGCATGCAAATCAGAATTTCAGTGCATTGGAGCCAGATATCTCTGAAAAAAACCAGTTGTGTTTTAACAATGCCCTTCTTCCAGAAGAGTCTGTGCAGGTCTGCACTAAACTGATAATGGTCCATGAGGAGCGCAGCAGGTGGGGTACCAATGCTGGCAGGATGCATATTTGTTGTGATAAATACACATTTCTAAGCTCAACTGGTTAAATACAATTTGAGAAATGCCATCCAACTTCTTTTAACAAAATTGTCTCACAGAATCCCTTTGCTCTCTTCAAAACAATGTCAACCTCAGAACAGCCAGGCCAGGAGGAACTATTACTAATCTTGGACCTGTCATCTGCCACCCAGCTTTCTGCTGTGCCTGTCTTATCTCTTCCCAGGGTCCCCCATCCAAGGCAGACCAACCAGAGTCCCACCTGTTCAACTGGGGCTGAATATTTAACAGTTGAGAACAGGCACAGTTAATGAAGACAACCCATTCCTGTTCCCTGTGCCCATGGACTGGGACAGAGGCAGAAGCTGCTGAGTTCCAGCTTCAGTACCCTCCATGCGTATCTAACAGGCAGATGATGCCCATGCCTACAGCAGTTCTTTTTCATTGTATTTATTTCTTTGCTCTAGTTGTTCTCTGGCTAATTTTCCCTAGATTACTACCATCTTTTTACAATCTATTCCTGCTTCCAAATGCAATATTTCCCAACCGAGGTTAAAATCCACCGCTTCTACTGTTTCCAGACTAGCTAAGGCAAGTGGTCCATCTGAACGAGTCCCTTGTACCCAAAAAGAGGCAATGTAAGGAGCAATAAAATCAGCAAGGAGGTAAATAGGAGGCTACTGTCAGTTGGAAGCACAGACAACAAAAGCGTCAGTGCTGGGTTGGAGCGATACACAGCAGTGCATCCAGCATGTCATCATTAGAGGTCTACTGGTTTCTGTGAAGCATTATATCTTTTCAACATCTAGTATGACAAGCAAATTTACCTCCATCCCCCAGTGACATTACCACCTGCAAACTGCTCCATACTCCATCATAAATCATAATTTAGAATATTGGACATTACTAATTAGCTCTTCTCTATTTCTAAAGAGAAATTCCTACCACAAGTAAAAATCTTTAAATTATTAATGAGTTATAGAAAGGTAAAATAACTTGTTGGGAGGTTCTTCTTTTCTTTTTTTTTCATAGTTATTAAATGATTGAGACGATAAAAGAGTGAAGAATGTGACAGATTAAACAGTTCTTGAGGAGACATGTCAGCTTCAATAATTTTAAAGCATTAAAACTGTCAAGCTTTCAAAATACGAGAGATTGTATCTTTAGAAAACAAGGTTCCAGTAATTGGCATGCATGAAAATCTAAATTAAGGCTAAAACTCAGTGATTAAAGGCTTTTTCTGATTACAGATATTTGAAAGCAACTCCATCTGTAGTGTTGGGTCTCCCATTCTGGAAGACAGTCAGTTCTGACTATTCCTCTCACTGCAGAGGCACTTAGAACAGCCATACCTGAAGATTAACACTGAGGCTAAGTAGGGCTGAGGTTTTGTGGGAGTCTTACCTGACCGAATGATTCTGGTATTTTCTCTGAGAAACTGTTATTAGATAATAGGGAGTCTATAAGGAAAATTGGTAATCAATACTTGTTACCTAAAATGTACTAGTGAAACTAATGGCAAAATTAATTGTTTATAAGACCATAGTAAGGGAAATACCAGTTTGGACTAAAAATGCCCATATTCTGCTGCCCAAGATAAAATTATGTTATCTGGTATCAGAACAATGTGCAAAAGATCAAATTCCATTTGTTTACATTGGTGTAAACACACGATCATTCAAGTAATTCCTCCCTTTGAATTCCTGACTGGCACTGGTGCGTTTCAAGCATGTACTTTCTTGAATGTTACTTAAACAAGCTTTGAACTATAATCTCTGCTGCAGAGTTTTATCTGCTAGATTTTCATTACAATTCCATCACACTGGTTTCATACCACTAACTCCACTGCAATCAGGTTCATAATCCAGAGAGTATATTAAATCTCAAAGCTGCCCATACATAGTTAAACATGAAGTGACTCAGTTGGCTCCAAAATATAAAGATCTGAGTAATAAAAATCCAAAGTGTCTTTCTCTGAGGTGCTGTTTCTCCCAGGATAACACTATCAGGTCAATGGAGTGCTAAGAAAATAATTTCGTTTGTCATTTCTGTACTTAGCTAACCTGACTTTCATGGAGAAATGCATTTTACAATGCATGTCAGGCTTTATAAATCTGATTTTCCTGTCCCTCCCCAAAGATATTTAATGCTTTAGTAATGATCAATATACTTGCTCTGATGATAAACAAAGACAAATGAGTCAGTACAGCCTGGATGGTCTTTGTAATTACCACCTCTGTAGGCATTCAATTACATCTGATGAGAGGGTGACAGAGTTGCCTTGTCTCACTGACAGAGATGCATTTGCAGTGGGTACTTGGCATGCAGCTGTCACTGTGCTAATTTCCCCCCCCCCATCCTCCCCACACGTTCAGTTCACTATTGCCAGTGTAGTCTAATGTGTCTATATTAAATATAAATGCCATCACATCCCTCCTAATGGAATTTCAGAGGAGATAGTTCAGAAGCCCATGGTACTGCCATCTTGCCTAGCCACCAATCAGAGCTCCATTTAGCAAGCCTCGGCTCAACTGTGACCACATCAGATCAATTCACTGACATCCAAACCGGGAGTAGGTCATGGCAAAACATTGCAGTCCTAGTGGTTTGCTTCATTCCCAACACCTCCCTTGAGGCTGGGTAGCCTTTATGTAGCAAAATGCATGAGCTTTGGTCTGTAGCATCCTTCTTGTTCTGTGAAGGTACTTGGACCTCACTGGGAAAGTGAAAAATACTGCAGTTCTAGATATTATTCTATTCCCTTGCTGCAAATGCACTGGAAACAGACACAACTGGAACAGGGGAAAAGGCAGGACTCTGAAGACTCTGTTTTCTCCAGGGAAAAACAAAAGAGAGCCATGCATATGCTGTATTAATGCTATTTGAACAGCAGTGCAGTTACTCTCATGCTTCCCCTTACCCTTGAGAAATCTCTTACCTCTTCTTCCATTTCCATGGAAGTGCCCCATTGCTTCTCTTCCCTGAAGCCAAAGGGATTTCAGTTTCATTTGATTTCAATTAAACCTGAATCACACACTTGATTATTTAGATTATGTTTACTCATTTTCAGATGTCAGCTGTGTAACAATGAGTCCCCAAATATCAGCAAACCTAAATAATGCATAATCTTTCATTCAAATTCTGATACAAGTTCATTTTACTCTATTTGTTACTCAATATCTGCCAAATACAAAGAGTAAGCTGTCAGAAAAATTCAAGCGCGAAGCAATACCTCTACAATTATACTTTGTATCTCCCAGAGATTCACATTCACATCTCATGGCTGAACTCAAAAGTGAGATAAAAAAGAAAAAAAAACCTGAAAAGTATCACTGGGGAAAACTGATCTGAAAGAGATACAGATTGGTAAACCCCTCAAACCATGCCCTCATGATTATTTTATATTTACATTTAAACATTAACCACATACTAACATGTGTAATCTTGATACCATTCCTGCTTTTTTTAACACTGAAATGCTCCCATAATGTTTGTGGTGCAAGTCTGAGAAGTGAGACATTTGAGAGAAGACTAGAGAAAATAGAGGCTGTGGTATCGCTGCTTAAATATATGGCTCAGTAAAATACTCATCTTTATCACAATAAAAAGCCCAGAGAGCTACCCTCGTTTATATACCATCCTAGTCATATTCTCAGGTGTAAAACTTCATTAGTGTAGCTACTGCACGTGTCTTTCCAGCACTAGCCAAAAAAAACCCTTTCACACTTTAAAAAGCCCAAAGTCAACTGCGCTCTGTGTTTGCTGAGATAAATGCTTTGTGATTTGTATTCGCAGTTCCTTCTTCCTCTCTGTTCAAATATCAGGTGAAGTCTGTTCAGTAAGATCTGTCAGCTGGGTAACTGAAATGGTTTTTTGCTGTCTCTGGGGGAAGCAGGGAGCAGCCTGGGTAGCAACTCCTCTGCAAGGACCAGCAACACCCTTGCAGCCTCCTGCCTCTCCCTATTTCACTGTGCAAAAATCTAAACCTACACATGTAACAACAACAGCAAAGGTATAGTTAAGATCTCAGACAACATAAATTGTTTTAAGCCCATTTCTTACCATGTACACAGAGTCACAGCCTTGCACCATCCTAAGCTGATTCAGCTAAACCAAAATGTGTTTGGTCAGACCCCTCAAGGTATGTGCATAATGACACTTTGCAATGCTGCTCCATGAAGGAAACTGTCTTCCATAAAATGTATATAGCCATATGACATTCATTAAAACACAATTTATAGTCTGCTTTCCAGTTCAATATTCTACTTGACTGGGGCCCTGTGGGAACAGTTTTCAATCCATATTACCTAAGCTCAATAAATAAACCCTATAAATTGTATAAAATTGTTACAGTCTTGGTTTATGAGTTTAAGTATGGCTTACCTTTCACTGCTCTCAGCTGTTCATAAAAATGTAACACAAAAAATAACTGTTCATGTTGTTTCCCACAGCTCTTCTTGATTGTAGAATAATTATTAAAAAGTAACTGAAAAAGGAAATTCGATGTTCAAGACTGAAAGTGTACAGTTTTGCTCCAAACTTCTACAGGAAGAATATACCTTACATTTTCAAATTTGTCCTGAACGTTGGAGTAAAATACACTGCATCTTACTGGGCAATGTCTATAATTAGCCACTTTCCTCTGAAGTAGTAAGATTAGTGTTAAAAGGCCTGAACATACGTTCTTCTCATAATTCACCAAGATAAGTCTATTCCATGATTTCCAGGATGTTTCAGAACCTGGTCCAAACCTCACCATCCAAAATCCTCTCTCATCACCGAAGGTACCACAGGCACCTAAAGGAAAACACATGGTTCTAAAGCACAAAGTACCCCTCCTTGGCCCAAAATATTTATAGCAGGCTGTGTGTTAAGTCAGCTGAACCAGATTCCACTAAGGAAGCAGCACTTGAAGGAGCTGTTCTCACAAGTGAGCCTCTTCCAAAAGTGCTCCCCTCCTGGCTCTTGCCCACCCACCATCACCGCTCAGGATCATGAGCACAAATGGCTCTATGTTGGTTCAGAACTCCATCGTTATCAGTAATGCATATTTTTGATAGCTCCATTAAAAGTCAAAAATCTCTGGTATTTGCCATTGCTTGGTGATTTCAGGAGAGGTTTGCTTGCTGTATATACCAATGCACATCTATTATTTCAAGAACTGCAGAAAACGTTACTGAATTTACTACAGTGATACATTAACATTTCCCCTTTCAGCAAAATGCATACAGCACAGGTAATCTGGGTTATTACAGTCTGATACTAATGTATAATTCAGACAGGTGATGTTTCTTTCAGCTACTGTATGCTCAACCATTTGAAGTGGTTTAAGTATATTTGTGTTTTCATTATACCAATACAACAAAAGAAGGAGAGTCTGATGTCTTTTGATCTTGTTTAGGAGCAATCAAAATTCATCATTATTGTAATAAGGAAGAAAACATCAATATTAGCATATTGACACTAAAATTATCATGATTCTTTATATATGCATACTAGACAGCAAACTTCAAAGGAATTCCACAAACTTACAGCAGCTAAAGATGCAGACACAGGTTTCTCTTCTATATTATAAAATGAATGGGACAGATAAAAGATTTACTAACCTTGGGATGTTCTTCCACACAGTGCCAGAGGCTCACTGACATACATAAGGGAGCCATATTCAGCACACTAAGAACAAACAGAGGTTGATGCTTTTCTCCCAGATCACATAAAGAATTTGAAACACATGGTAAGCTTTTGTACTGAAACTGATCTTAAAAAAACACAGAGTTTTTTTAACAATGGCAGAGTTAAAAATATACATATTTGAATAGCAGGAGCTATTTCTCTGATTTAAAATCTAGCCTAGGTTGGTTAAGGAACATTAAATACTGGCAGACATATCCATATATTGAAATAGGTGTTATTATTCTCTGTTGCTGTGCAAGATCTTTAAGTGCAAGTACTGAAGCACAGATCCAGCCCAAAAGAAGGTGGTACTGGCTATGTGAAGAGGCAACCAGGAATGCAACAGTCAGATTGACTGCTACAATTTCATGCTACAAAGATATCGCATTTCCCCTGAAATAAGAAGCAGACTAGGAGCACAGCTATGCTCCGAGACAGCTATTTCCAGCATACGTTAAAAGCATTTGGATATTTGTGCTTCAGCGAGCTCGCTTAGCTTGTGATATTTCCACTGTGCACCCCCAAAAGGTGTGTCATGGTAGGTTTATGATTTCACTTGCACACTGGACATATCGAACCAAAAACTGGAAGGAACTTCTGCAAATTTGAATGCAAGAGACTGAGGCAGTTGTTGCAAACTGGGACTAGAAATCCTCTCCTCCACCCCCAGGCCAGTCAGAGCATATCATTGCCAATCCTGACAAATGCCCAGGCCTCTCTCTACTCTTGACTCCTGTGAAGCATGTTACTCCTCACCCTGCTCACCAGATGTGTGAATAGGTTGTTACTTAGATACTTCAAGAAGGAAAGTATCTGCTCACCTTCCCCACTTCACTCAGACTTATATTCACTAATTATAAAGAAATTGAGTTTGTTTAATCTTTTTCATAGATTATTTTTCCTAATCTTATACTCCTCCTTCCTGTTGCTTTTCTATTAATGTCCAAAACAATAGAAAAACACAAGTGTTACTTTGCTTGCAGTTTCAAGTGTCTCTCCTCCTCAGCTACTTTCCCAAGGCCATAGCACCCTGTGTTCCTCATCCTTTGAGTAGTGCTTCCCTATTGATTTCCCTCACAGTTGCTCAGATCTTTGTTTCTCACTTACACACCTTCAGAGCCACAAGGCACGCTTTTCAGCTGTATTCAGGCTACAGCTCTTCATGCAGGAGTTTCACAACTACATAGTGAAGACCTCTCACAAACAACGTGCTGAGCTACATTCTCCTAACTTCAAAATTCCCCTTGATGCTTTGTAGATGGTTTAGCCTGAAATGCACCCATGGGGTTGACATGGAAAGAAAACAGTGATGATCTTCCATTCTCTCTCCCAAGGCAGGAGGGGCAGATGGTATCCTGTGAGCCAGTGGGATTTGGAGAAGGCACTGGCAGAGCTATATACTAAAACTTGTCCCCAGGGCTGTGGCTTTCATGTCCAAACTATATCCCTACAAAGGAGCGACACACAGTGCATACAGACAAGCAAAGAAAATAATATCTTCCCAGAGAGAGAGATTTCATAGCAACTTTATATTTATAAAGACGCGGGATAGAGACAGAGCCTTGGAAAAGGCAAGGAGCCTCTGCAAAGATATGTATTCTCTCCTCTTGAACAGAAAGAGAGCAGCAGATTTGTTACCCTCTCTAGGGGAAAACAGCAAACATGAACAACTCAATAAAGATCAAGTTTTATATTTCTGTGCACATGGAGAATTGCCTGCTATGGATTGGAAAGCATCAGGCCTGGTGCCCACATTGGGCTGCCATTGTCTACAGCATGATGGATTGCTTTGAATTGCTTCCCAAAAAGCACTGGGTATGGGATTCATCTGACCAGATGGATTCTTCTCCGGTAGTTACACTACTGATGAACCAGACTCCTTTTATGGGAGTTCATCACTATACAGGTTTTGCAGGGGAGAGCAGAACTGTGATGCAGAAGTGCCCACTGCCTTCTATGCACAGACATTTGAGGGTATGTACAGGGACATGAGATGATTTTCATGTTCAAAACAGCAGCCCATGAGTAGCAGCTTCCTTAAAACAGCTTTATAGTAAGTTATTGCCTTACTCATCCCATGAAGAGTTCATAAAAAATATCAATACAGTAAGGCTAATATTTTCAGATCCCTTCAGTTTTATTGCAGTAAATATAAAGCAAATATTTTATATATTAGTACTGGCTTGTGAATGTTGTCTAACTCCACTTTCCTAATAGGATTGTCAAGCATTTCCTATTTTTAGAAAAAGATATACTTGAGCATTTCTGCAGCCAGGGCAGGTTTGATAGAGAAACCACCCGTACGTCTGCAATAAAACAGGGACACTGCAGAGCAAGAGAAACCTGCTCTGAACTGCAAACTAGAGCATATTTCCTCACTCCATGTGGAAAGCTCCATCATGCCCTTTCCCCATTAGTAGATAGGTAAGACCATTTCTAAAGCATTTCATCATGATTTACCTCACTTTGAGTAACTATAGCCTCCATTTGGTTTCATCAAGTCCCAAGAACCTTCCAAATTACTTATTCCATCTAAAGAGAAGGCATCCCCCAGATTTATTACTGGCATCCTGCCAGGATTGCCAAAGACCCAAGCACGATGTGGGCTGCCATGTGGAGGCCATCAGAAGACAACAGAGAAAATAAAACCCCTACTGAAATAAGTAGGAGAACTCCAGAGATCTCAGTGAATCCTATTTTTGACCTGCCAAACCAAAACTACCCTCGGGTAAACACAGTCATAACACTGCCTTAATCACTGTCACATGAAACAGCTTTCAAAAGGTTTTGGCACTCCTTTATGCATATATCACCTTCATGTCAATGAGCTCCAAGCCTCAACTATAAGCTTCTGAAAGCTCTAGCTCCACTGTTAGCATGGATGTTGCACCTTTTGCTTTGTTAAATCAATAAATGCTAAAAAAAATCTGATACTTGCAAGTAAATGTAATGCATTTCCTGAGGAAAAATTAAGAGATGAAATTTAGGTAATTATTCAATTAACAATTGTTATGTATACAAGAGAATCTGATTTATGGGCAGCTGTTTACACAAGCAACTGCTTTAATTTGACAATGTGCTCCTGGCTTCTCCCCAGATTTTGTTGTTTAATTAAAGTTAAACAGTTCAATACCCATTTAGCCTACCAACACATGGAGAATTTAACTAATACTGAAGAGGGAGGAGAACTCTATTCATTTTTAGTTGTAGGATAATAACACAAAGGAGGTCACTGAAGTGCAAAACTGTGAGGTGAACTGGGTTTAACACTAATAATATGCTTGGGATCTCAAAAATATAGGAGCATTAATTTTGTTCTCACACCGTGTGTCCAAATGTCTCCCTTCCATCTACCCTCAGTCAAGAGATTACTCTCCAACTCCTAATGACTTATTTCTTCTTTTAGGTGAGAAATGTTGCCTTCACGTGCCCTCTAGATTTAAGGTCTGTAGGGAATATTCAGAATACATCTTAAAGCTTTTCCCTGTTAATATAAGAATTAGAAACTTACTTTTCCCCTCTCTCAAATGAGAATCACATGTAATAATTCAAGCATGTGGGTTCTGAGAAAGTCACTGACATTGAGAAACAGTGACAAGGTGAACAGCTGGCAGTAAGTCCGAATAGCAATATGCTTTTGTGAGAGTATTGGTTTAGATCCTTTAAAGACATTATGAGTATCGCTACTTAGTGCGGAACACTCTGGAGGCTACTTACAGCCACCATATAATACAACAGGAAACCTTTCCCAGGGCTGGGCAAAAGATACAGGAAGGAAATATATAAGAACATTATTAAAGGCAGAAATGTTTGCGCACACCTTGTAGGATCAGGTTTTTAAGGGCTTGCTCAACATTATCCAAACAATCAATGGAACACCCACTCAACCACCTACTATAAAGAAAAAGAAATCAGCACTTCAAGGCCAGATCAGGTTTGCAATTTAATTTTCAGAGTCTGTGTGTTGGGGGGTCTGGTTTGTCACCACAAGGGACAGTAAGGTGCAAGTTAGAATATTAAAAAACTTCCTGTCTTTCACCAAGAAATTATTCCCCATTTGGGATCTAAAGTGGTCCTGAACACTGACATATCACAAATGAATTAACAGACAACTAATAGCAAGCCCACTAGCTATATACTGAACCCATTCATCTGTATCAGTGTCAAAGACACTCAACAGTGATAGAAGGTGGCAGAAATTCTGTGACTGAGAAACTGTCTGCATTTTGCTTTTTGAGAGACATGACTAGCACCTTGTGGAAGAAGGCATGCGGGCAGAATAAGCTGAGCAGACAGCTCGTGCCCCTCACGGCCACTGTTCCTCTACCCTGTGCTCCCAGCAAGGCCATATTGCTGGAGGTGCTGCGGGCAGCTAATGACCCCTGATGTCAGTACCAGTAAGTTATTACCATTTCCCTCCCCACAGAGCCATGACTGGTGGAGAAAGCCTTTTCTGCACACAGATAGAGAATATAATCTAAAGAGCACAACCAGGTCTGGGCTGAGGCAGCCTCCCACGTCTATAGTTCGCGTTACAGATGAACTATGTATTCTATAGTACATCAGCAGCAATGCCTAAACAGGGAACTACCACTTCTGCCTAAATGATAATAAATATTGGTCTGTGATGACCAGTCAACTGCATTCTTGACAAAACAATGCCAGTGTTGCAAAATAGTGTTTGGAAAATGCCTGCACTGCTGCATCCTGGTGCCTGAAATATGTAATGAAAATATTTACCAGGTGGATGTAAGTTTGGCCAGAGCTATTAGATTTGTAGAAAAAGTAGTTTAGAATTGATTCTTCATACTAAGCCAACATAAAAATAAATATAAACATTAAAATAAAAATAAATATATACATTAATTAAATAAATAAATAATGTCTGCCTTTGTGAAAACAGGTTGATGTTCTGAGTGCCTGTCATGACCTACCACTGTTGTACCTATGCCCCACTCACAGCATCTGGCATGACTACCAAAGGCCTCTGAAAATCTTTTCCAAGAATAAAGGGAAAAACAAAGCCTTCTCACAAAGTGCACCATTCCTGCATGGAGCCAACAGTAGCCCAACAGCTTTGGCTTTGCTTCTCAGCCAAAGTGCTAATTAGAAGACCTCTCACTTGCACAGGAGCTTTTGAAAAAGATACTCAGGGCAGTACAAGCAACCACAGCCACCACAGGGGCTTTGTGTACAGAGGTCTCTGGCACCCTTGATTCCCAGGATTAACATATCTCACTATTCCTATAACAGAGAAACTGGAGAGCAAGTGAAGCACAACCCACTCTGATCTGCATCCTGCTGTACCACCTTCCCAGTTGCAGTGTAAGGTAAAGGGTGTTCATGCTGTGCTTCCAAACAACTGTCAATGTGACTGTGATGCACACAGTGTTGCACAAACCCCATTCAGAGCAGTTGCATGAACAAAGAATCAGGTGCCTGGCACTGCTGCCAGGAATCCTTTCCTTCCCTTACCAATAATGGGCTGCACAATGAGCGACAGACGCAGATCACACCCTGAAGGTTTGAACTATAGGTGGAGGGCAATTTTGCTCCTAAGAGCAGGGTCAGGATTGCATAGTTTCTCAGTGCAGACATAATCAACACTGCCAACACTACATTAGGAGATGGTTTTCCAGATTCCTCCCAAAGGTTTGAGCATTCTGAGCTTCTTTCAGTGTAAGGATTTTCCCCTGTAATAAAGGAGAAATCTGTTTCTGTGCAGCAGCTGACAAGAATAACCAAATAAAAAGATACTTTAAACCCCTTCTCAATCATCCACTTATCCCAAAAACCTCTCCAAGTTTGATTTAGCACCAACCCAGAATGACCACCTGAGCTACGTTCCTCCACAGCCTCACTGCTGCATCAAATGCATCTTTTCTGTACTAAGAACAAAA
Source organism: Piaya cayana (assembly GCA_013389865.1). Lineage (NCBI taxonomy): Eukaryota > Metazoa > Chordata > Aves > Cuculiformes > Coccyzidae > Piaya > Piaya cayana. Next base: position 467,887 of record WAAB01014566.1, on the reverse strand, counting down.
TCCTTCCCTTAGGTTTCACAGAGCAGTAATAAAGTAAAAGATTTTTTTCCATTGCAAAAAATGATGTACTCTCTTTGTGTTTATTGCTATGCCACGTCCTGTTGCACTAAACAGAGCAGAAAACCTATAGAAACACTGAAGTATTTGAAGCAGCTGCTTGAAACCTCATCTGAAGCACACCAGAACCATGAACGTCACTCTCCACATCCAAAGTGATAGTCCCTAAAAGTAATGAAAACAAAAAGGACACACACAAAAACTTAACTACATGCAAGTGAATTTCCTGTACACAAACCACTGATTTTTAATATCAATAAATCTAAATATAAAATTGTATCTGCAGCTTAAAGACCAAAGGGAATGTATCACACTTTCTCAGTTTTTATTTACCTAATTTCTTTTGCATATGATATATTCAGGAAAACAAGTAAGGCTCTCTCCTAGTTAGAAAAAAGTCTAATTATTTTCAAAGAATCAATAGGGAATGGATCTGTTGGGCAAACAAAGAGATCACAATGGACAGACTTTGTCTTTTGGTGCTGAATGTCCATTTATCCATGATATAAACCAAATTCTCTTCTTCTCGGCTTAATTCTGAACCTGGTTGCATCACTGGTATTCAAACTCACAGAGTGACATCATGAACACACAATTTCAGAAACAAGAAAGGGGAAGAAGAATAGAAAACAAAATGCCAATGGTTGTCAAGGCATGACAAGATCAGGGATCATTCAGTTACACAGGAAAATTGTGGCAGAGCCAAGGATCAAATCCCAACTCTCCAGTTTTCAATGCAGAACACAAAGTGCAGAAATAGTTTTATATACTACTTCTGATAAGAGCAAAACAACAGCCTTCTGAGTTATGGTGCAGAGAATAAAAATGCATTCTTGTCCCATTTTTACAAAGTAGGGTAAGTGTAATTATCTCTACTGCTTAGATCAAGGTGGAAGATGAAGAATTAAGCATTGAAGTGCCTTGTTCAAGGTCAGACAGCAGGCCTGTAGTCACTCGTTTCCATCTACTCTTCAATCCACTGGGACTCCTTTGAACCCAACTCTTATTTGAAATTCAAGGCTCACAGAGTAGCATTTAATAAAACAAAATATTTTGTTTCAACTGAGAACAAAGATTTTAGACGTACTTGCATTTGCTATGAATAAATTCTTAATGTCAAATTTCTTAAGTAAATATCTTCTTCACTAATATTCTTAGTAAGTGAAAATTTAACCTGACACTCAGCTCAAATACTCTGGTTTTCAATTTTGCCTTTGCCAAATCTTAAAAAAGGGGAACTTTCTGTTTGAATTTCTAGATTATTTGTGTCCAATATGTGATTAACTACCATGAAATTTATCTACTTTGAATTATGTGACAGACACTAGACCAGCAGACTCACTGGGCCATGCAGCTAAGATATAAATAAAAGCAAATTTTACCTCATGACAGTGGAGCGAGTATGTGAGCCTGTGGTGCTTCTGCAGAAAATTAAAATAATATATCAGTGAAAATGCATAGGTCTATAAGTAAAGGCTTAATTCTGGCCACACTGACTCTCTGGTCAAATCAGTGCAGATCGTGAAACTATATAACCACATTACCATAGCTTTATGCTTGACCTAGTAGGTCCTGCTGAGAAATGAAGATTATTACCTGCAAAGAAGGAAGGTTGCATTCCTTTTTCATGGCAGCATGAATCACATTGGCCTACCAGGAATTTAGAAAAAGAGTTTGCATATAACTACACTATGTGGATATATCTTGTATTTCTAAGTACAGTACATGGGAGCCATGTGGCACCTCAAGATAAGTAATGACAATATTTCTCTAAAAAAAATAAATAAATAAAAGTTTCAACTGAGGTAGCATCATTGCAGCTGCAAAAATTTACACCAGTTTAGGTCTGTATCTGAGGAGTTAAAATCAGAATTATAACACTGCATATCAGTACAGGCTCAAGTCTTGAGTCCCAGAACCGACAAATAATTTGCATCCAGGGGCTTCTCAGCCAGGATGCAGAGGCTCAATGCAAGGTGCATCAGTTTTACTGTACAGTCGCTGCTTGTCCATGTACTGCACTAGCAGTATGTGTCCAGAGCCTTGCAGCACCTTAAAAAAAGTCTGGATTCCTACTCAGACATGCATATAAAAAGTAAAAAATGAGGTTGCTTCATCTGAACAACCTAAAAGAGAAGGAAAAGTTGGGAAGGATAGATGAAAAGTGATATCAAAACTGCTGGGATGAAGAAAAGGGACAAATTTTAAGGCTTATAGTCCCTTCACACCTAAGCCTGAAAATGCATCGGTTTTTCCAGCTGCGTTGCATTGGTTCCACTCAGGTAACAATAGTACCTTTTCCTGCAGTTCTGCCTAGCATTAAAATAAGCAAAGCTAAGCAGACATTTGTTCAGGGCAAGACAATTTCTTAGCTAGCGTCAAGCGCAATGGCACAAACAAAATAAATCCACCAGAAACCTTTGTAGTTATTTATTCATTCAAGTACTGAAAGAACAATAATTTCCAGTGGGGTAGCTCAAATGGGCAAACATGACAAAGCTGAGCGGTAACACACTGCAAAGGAATCATCAAAGATTTACTCTCCTGATTTATGATAAACTCAACCATTAGAAATCTTCCGTCTCAGTGCTTTGATGTACAACTACACATTAAGCACAGAAAAACAGATTACAAAAGGAATACATTGTGGAAGACTTATTTTCCTCTCTTAGGCACCACCTTATTTTAAAACCACGTTTTTGCAGATGCATAGAACCATACATTTGTTTTAACTAGAGAGTCCCCACCTCAGGGGGTGCCTTCAGATGTTATTTCTACATTTAGAAATATGTCATATGTTATAAAGATGATTCAGATTTGACTAGTTCTACTTTATTATCTTAGGTCTTGCTACAGTTATACATATCCAGGCACATTTTTCCAGTCTGTTCCTCTATCATTAGAGTCAGAGAGTTTCGCTGGTACCCGCAATGGTCACAGAATGAGGGTGGTATCAACTATCAACATGAAAATTATCTACACACTCTTAATTAATGGCAGTACAAGACCAAGATACACAATTGCAACATTTTGTTCTGGCTCCTTATGTCTAATAAATAATTTTTTTATTTTACTTTTTTTCTCCTATGCCATTTTGGGATCATTCTTACAAATCCTGAATTTTTCCAGTGCCTGGAGGCTATACTACTGATCACAAAATATTTTCAGTCCTTTAAATCGTTTGATGTTGACTTCTGAAAAAAATGGCATCAAGGGATTTTTTTAAGCTCTTTTAATACTGACTTATTTACATAAACTACATCCATTCATACTTAAGCCAAAGCAACAAAATCTCACTGTTCTGTTTTGAATTAACTCGTTCACTCTAAGTCAAAAAGACTCAACCTTGGCATTTCTATTCAAAAAGTAAAAAAACGCATTTTTTCTGCAATTAGGCATCTATTTATATCTGAAGCTTTTTAAAATCAATAACTTAATGGCAAAGTTTATATTAATTCTCCTAATACTTGTATTTCACATATCACATCGAAGATTTAATAAACCACCTATAGGATTATCTTCTTGATTTTCAGATGTCCAAATTGCTATTTATAATATTTTCAATGAACAAACCCCACAAATTATCTGAGAAAAAACATAGCAATTATGTAAGTTATAGACATAGAGGAAGTATAGAGGGAATTTACCACATAGATCTTCAGTTAAATGTCTTCCCAACTTCTGTTAATTCCTTATAGCCAGAGCTGTCTATCCAAAGGAAGCCCTCCTACCTCTGAGTTTGCATTATGTTAACCAGTACAAAACATTAAAAGTACGGGATTGGATTATGCATCAGTATTTTAAGAAGTAATTATAGATCATCTCAAATTGGAAGGCATCCATGAGGATCATTGAGTCCAGCTGTCAGTAAAATGGTTAAACTAGATGATCCCAAGAGTGATCTATCCTCAAAAAATCCTGAGAAGATTTAACTCTTTTCAGAATTGTTCCTCTGGGTTCTTCTGCCAGTTGCCCTGTCCACTAAGTTAATGGATAAGAGGTGCAATGACAGAAAAGTGCATTTTGACTCCTACTACTTTCTCAGTAGGAGAATAAACACATAAATTTTTGTTTATGAAACCTTTTATTCAACGTGACACAAAAGTGTTTATCTTTTCTTTCAGGGTGAAAGAATGTAAAAAATTTTGAATTCAGCTCCATTTGAACATTTTCTGCTGAATTGTCCTCTTCAGCAGCTGAAGCAAAAGACTATTTATTTCACCCTAGCAACAGATCCCACAGGCATCAACCTATTTGGGCTTATTTATGGCACTCCAGAAACAGCAGCATCTCCTAGATCCCAAACACACTCTTGGTCTGGGGCAAGAATTTCTTGCAATTGAGAAAAAAGGTTAACTTCAGTGACCCATGCAAACTTCACTGATCCTCTGATGTTCCAGACACCAGAGAACTGTTCTCATGTTTCCTATTGAAATGCAGGTGGTGCGTTCTCCACACGTGCATCACCGCAGGCAGCCTCAGCACTTTTTGCCTATTTGTAGGGTAATTTCTGACAAACACAACAGAGGTTATGCGATTACAGTCTGCTATTAGGTTTGAACAGGCTTGATAAAGGTATCAACCAGCTGGGAGAAGAAGGCCGAATTAGGGTTCCCACTGATTAAACTCCACACTGTAAAGGCTTCATGTTAGGTATCTAAGGATCTACCTAGGCAATGCCCCAAACACAAGTTAAGTCTCATTCAGATGTCTTAACTCACAGAACTCCCCAAATCCAACTGTAACAGAAGGCACATAAGAAGTGGAATATATCCATTCCACTCACATTTTGATACAGTGAAAATGGAAAAATAACGTGAGGAAAATGAAAAAGAAGTGGTTTTTCCTATGTAAATAAGGTTTTGTGTCACACTTGATGGCTTCTGTGAACAATAAATGTTAATAATATTGTGAGTCTGAGAAAAAAAAAATCTTTTTTCCTACCTACAAACGAGGTAGATTTTTTTTCTTATGTGGTATTTGACAGGCTAATATTTGTTCTCAGCTTACATGAAATCTATGGATTTATAGCTTGTCAAAGGCCCTGATTTTTCAGGTTTCTCACAAGCTAGATTGAACCATCTGGAAAGGCACGTTGCTTTCTTTCTTCCCCAGCCTAATTGCTGGCCCTGCATCAGTCCACTAATGTGCAGAGGTAAGCGAACATCTCCTATCTGGACAGGTACAACTGTGGTGCTGACATGGGAAATACCCTAATTTGTGTCAAAGGGAACTTTCTGCCTCTGCACCAGAGAGGGATCTGAGTCAAATATACATATGACTGGTGAACATGTTCTTCAAGTCTTACACCCGTGCCTGTCAGCAAAACAGCTCTAGTGTAAAGAATTGATTTCTCCCTGTTCTCTACATACATCACTGTATTCATTTACTTCTACATGCATCCCCCTGCAGTCGATGCTGAGGTCACATCAGCATTTCTAGTTTGCTTCCTCAGTTTGAGATACAAGTTTGTTTTTACAGCAGTTCATCCTTCACTTTTTCCAGTTCTTCTAACAATATGAACTCTTCATTTACCTTTTCTTTATTTTCTTGAAATAAAAAGAGAGAGAAGTACACAAACCTGCTGCTGTCAACAAATATGACTACTGTAAACACTTACAGTTCGCTTGGTACAATATCCCCTACAAACATTTTACAGTTTATAAATTCCCATTAGCTAATTCTCTGAAGTTTTGTCAATACAAACTGACAAGTCAGTTTAGGGTTTTTTTACACCCTTAACATTTCCACCTTTCTCCAGAGCATCCTTCCTCTCTTCTGTCCTAATAAAAACATAATAGAGCTTCATAAAATACTTGCTGAATGCTATTTACTATTACAGCTAAAAGGTACAAAAGCAACAGTTATCCCCTGCTGTGATTTTTAATGTGATACTTAACTCCACACACAGCAGATACCATTTGTTTTGTGCATTATTTTTGCAATCAAATTGGAAATTGATAATCAAACTCTTAGCTTTGAAAATCTGAGAGAATGCTACCTACATCAAACCTCCCTGAAAATTATAGCCTAAATAAGTTCCGGCTTGGGTTTTTTTCCCTTCTTTTAGGGATGGTAGCTTCTATCCAAAGGGTCACAAAAGGTTTTCAAGCAAAGATGACACTGATGCTAGACACAAGCTAAGTTTTACCAACAGGTACACAGCAAGACTACAGAACGTGGTAGAGCACACAAATCTTTTCTGACAGCTCAGCCTCCAGGGAGTATTTCTGCTGTAAAACCTTATTTTAATCAGGCAATAAAAGAGACAATAGATTCCCCTGCTGCTCAGCTAAGCCTCCCTTCCCACCACCTTCCACAACGTGCACAACAGCTCCATTACTTCTGTTGCTAAATTCTTGCTCTGCCAGAAATAAAACACTGCATACAGCAGTGGCACATAGTGACTGCAGCCACAACAGCAGCAGATGTGGGATATTGTCCAGTACTGGCACGATTCTGCTTAAAAAACAGTTGTCCTGCTGCTATGCAGCCAGCCAGCTCTTACGAACCAACAAATGAGCATCATCCAGGAAAGATTCTGAAGCCAGGCACTGCAGAACAGGTCCTGGGCTTTTAAGTACAACAGTATTACTTTTAATTGATCCATTCATGACAAGTAAGTATTGAAATAGCAATTTCCATTAGTAATATATTTGATGTGGTCTCAGATCAAATCTTTGAAAACTACTAAGCATGTAAAAATTATTACTAGCTCTTCCAGCTCTAGTATCTTAGATCATCTTGTTCCTTTTCCTCCTTGAACCACATGAACCATACTAAAAATTTCTTTTGTAGAGTTAATAAATTATCATTTTTTCTATGCCACCCTCTTCCAAACAGTATATGTGTGTTCTGTGTGCTGGAGATATACAAAGGTCCCTAGGGCAGCAAAAGGCTATTTTGATGTCTTTGAATATTATGGATGGGGCCCAGTGGGAGGCTTATTGCAGACAAGAGAAATAAGACGCCAACCAAACAACAACACCCCTGAGACAGCCAGGTCTCAGATGCTGTAGAAAGTAACGATGACAATGATGACAATATTGACGCTTGTCAGCTAGAGCCTGCAAGCTCGTACAAGATAAAAACGTACCAACAGGAAAACGATGTATTGAGCTAAAAAGCCTGCTAATCTTCAAGTTGAATATGCAAAACAAGTAGAGGCTTTTGCTGGCAATTATACAAGAATATTGCTAATCAGTTTGCTAGGTGCCTTTTGCTTCTGCTTCACATAAAGAAATATCCCACTAAATATTTTTCTCCTAGTTTAGTAGATCCCTTCAAAGAGCTTACAAGACCTGTAGTTTTAAGGGGATACAGCCATCTCTTAGTCTATGCATGAAGATACAACCATCTGGATTTCAGAAAGTGCTCGGTGTATTTTGAAATTATTGGCATGCTGCCTATTTTTTATTACTATTCAAGGGGATTTTTCAAAAGCTTCAAATAGTGTGCTGCTTCTTTATAAAGATGCCAAAAAAATTTGCAATGCTTTTCTGTGAACTTCTACCTTTTTGATCAAAAAGGTATCCGACCATTTGGGAAAAGACTCCATGTTCCCACTCCTGTTTGAAATATTAAAATAAAATGCAGGGAACTGAATTTCAGCTAAGTTCTGCCTCACTGAGGGAGATGAGGGTATATCACCTGAGAACCTGGAGCAATAATCATAACTTCACATACTTATATTTATTTGCTATACATTCTGTTCTATGGCAGAAATCCCTTTTTTTTTGGTAACTATGGAGCATTCCACATGTATCTGTCTCAGCTCTCCAGTGGAGGAGCAGGACTTGGATAAACTTGGAAAGAACTGACTTCTACTGTGCATGGCAGCAGCCTCACTGAGGTTTAGACCCTATGCCCATCCCCACAGCAGGCATTAGGGAGGAGGATCTTAATAAATCTTGAAACTCAACCCATGTTGAACTGACAGCCATCCTGCCCTTTAGCTTATGGAAACAGGACTTAACACTCAGTCTCCCATCTTGCAGCATTTTCAAGGAGACCAGCACATCAAATGAAGAACCTAGGGAGCTGAAAACTAATTCTTATGATTGGGTTAGAAGAAAATTTTCCTTAGTCTCCCCTCACAACCCACCGAATTCCCAACCCCAGTAAAGTTCCTTTATCACTGAGAGCCACCCTGGGCTCTCCAACAACAGATGAGGTCTGACCTCCCCTATCACACTCATGCTGTTAAAGCAAACAGATCCTCCTTTTGCTTCCTAATCATGAGGATGGGATTTAAGTAGATTTCCATGCTGTCATTGCAGGAGGAGGGGCAGCAGCCCAGGTGTGCAGCTAGAGCACACAGGCAGGGCATTTCAACACAGCTGTCTGCACAATGCGCAAAGCTGATAGGAGAAGCATCTCAATTGCTCTTCCATTCTCTGTTTTGCAAGTGTGCTTTGCTTTGTATTTCAGCTGTGCCAAGCAGGCACACTTGGCTATCTATGCCAAACGAGCTGATGAACAGTAACACGCTAAACTGTTTATTGTGCTGCATTTGATCACGAGCTTATACCAATAATCATTTGTTGGCTGCAAAGAGAGCAGCACTATTAAACCAGGCTCTCTTAAATGAAAGGGCTGTTGCTAGAAAAAGGAGAGGAGAGTTTGTTAGTAGGCTTTTCACAGTGCCCTGATCCCTAGGTTCATTAGTCTGAACCACAGGAGGACTCTGTCCTGTTACCACCTGCTCTGCCCAATATTTGATGTTCACATGAACATCTAACTTTACAGGAAAAGATACTTTCATGCTATTAGAACTGGCAGAATGCACATTTGTCTGGTAAATACACATGACCAAATTATCATAATAATAAAGCAACAGTTTTATTCTCACAAGTTTATGGTTCCTACAGATTTTCGGGTTGAATACAAGATCCCATAGATGTATTCCTCTGAGCTATTTTCTGCAGATGTCCTCAAAGCTGTCTGTGGATTGCAGCTGAAAAGCATGGATCTGAAGTGGTTTTGCAATACACAGGCTGTGCTCCCAATGCACAGCTCGTGTGTCTCATTTCTGCTCTCAGAAACCATGTTCACTGCAGCATCCAGCAGTTCATGTCCTTACACAGTGCATAAAATCTGCTACCTTATCTTTGGTTTGAACTGTTATCAACCACAGCAGTAGCAGGCATCAGAAGTTAACATTAAATAAATCACATCTTCAGAAAGGAAGGAATAAATGAAGTAGCTGTTGTGTTCTTAAACTTCCCATAATCCCAAATAAATATTTCAGTTAATGGATGTATCTGTGATAACAAAAAGGTGCCAAGTTTGTTAGGATATATGTATCTATATTTTAAGGTTACAATTTATTATTTTTTCAGCTTTGTACTTCTCTGTTTTCCTAAGCAACTAGTTTTGAAAGATACGTATTTTCAAGTTGTTCCTTTCTACTAAAAAAGAAAAAGGAAAATCAATGTTTCACAATATAATTCCACAATGTTTTGGAGGAGCTTTTGTGATTCTTTTTTCTCACTTCACGATTTTCATTTGCCATGAAAACAAGCAACTAAGACACTTCCAAATTTAACATGCACATATATATGTGTGTGTTTGTTTAACTTTACATAATCTCATCCTCCCATCATCTTCATTTTGCTTTGACTTAAACAAGCCACTTATCCACTTTTCATTCCAAGAAAATGTAAGCTCATTAATGAGGATGCAGTGCTCGCAGTAGAATACAGCCCAAGGCAGCAGTGGGCAAGAAAAAGACCCTTCCTTTAGAAGAAGGAAATTATCAGACTTTGGAAACATTCCTACAGCTTTTACAAGCACGTACATCCTTCTGTTGCAACCATCTACTGCACATAATCTGTCTAAAATCAGAGGGTACAGTGTTACAATCTCTTCTCACTGTGAGAAAATGCAGTGAAGAAAACGATGGCTACTAGAGTAATGCTACAAAGCCTGATAAAGATGCACGTATCTAACATTATTGGAAATTTTATATTTTTATAAAATATTCTCCCCATTTTTATTTGACATTATTTTTACATTAATAGATAAACGGAAAGATTCTTTGTTTCTTAGGTATATTAAAGCCTGGGCAATTTATGCAGGCACTCCACTGCACTCTTCTCATTTGTTATAATGAGCATGCAAGGAGAAGGAAGATATGACCTGCTTGAAAGAAAATGAATGTGTAAGGTGAAACTCTGAACATGCTTTTTTTGTTCCTAGTAGGGATCCACTAGATCACACTGCATCTATTGGTCATACATTCCACCTCTGATTTCTGTAATTAAACACATGCCAGAGAACAGAACTGTAAATGTTGTGAGCCATCTATTGACATGTAACTATGCAGTACCTCTAATGCCTCTCAAGAACAGAGGAATAGTCTTCCCAAGAGTATCTGTTTATACCAGTTTAGCCAAGGAGAAGTGTTTTGCTGCCAGTTCTCAAAGCAAACTGCTAGGGAATAGAGGCTGTAAACACACCCAAGTGCACATTCACTTGTGTGTCAGAAGTGTTGATTCTTCTCAATCTTACCCCAGTCAGGATTTCTACCTTCTGCTAAGGAATGGTGTATTTCTTGTTCCCAGAACAATACTGACCATTTCTACACAGCACGCTCAACTCTAGAAAGAACTTAAAATAAGGCCAGACAGGGGAGAACCAAATTCTGATATGAGAAGTTAGAGAGAGGTTGAGCATCTCTGTGGTGGACATCTCTGTAGTCCTATTGTGGATTGCTTTAATAGAAGATCTCCTCACCTTCACTGTTGTCAGCTGGAAAAGCCTTCCTTATTGTTTCAGGAGGCTGAAGGTAACAACCTCAGTAAAATGTGCCAGTTGGAATGGGTATTATAATTGGGAGAAAAAGGAAGGAATAAAACCTCTGCTTAACATGAATGCAATGAATCTGAAATCCCACATGCAAGCTGAAAAGGAAAAAGAAAACAGCCGAGGCTGAGAATCAACTTTAAGAAAACCTAGGATATTTGAATCATTTGTTTGCCACTCTATTCAATGTAATAAAGCCAGCTGGCTTATAGCATCTTCTACAGGCTGAAAATTTTCCTACTATTTCCCAAGAGAACTGAAGGCACTCAAATCTTTCCAGAGAGTAAATCTATCAAGAAACAGAAAGCATGCCATGAACAAAGCAAATTATTTATTACTCAAACACCATTGTTTTTGTTCTAATAAAATAAATAGTCTGATAATTAGTTACTAGAATTCCATAACATGTCCCAGTTCTCAGTATTTGTCTCCAGGCTCAGCTTTCATTTGTATTGCCATCTGATTACTCCTACTATCAGTTATATTTAAATCTTTCAATAGGTCCATAAACGTGCGAAGCTCTTTAGAAGAAAAATAGAATGTTTTCAAAAACATGCTGAAGTAAGTAACATGTAAAATTAAATTCAGGGTAGAAAACTGCCCTATAAAACTAAGCACACACTTGTTTTATAGCAATTCATTCCAGAATCTATTGCAATGGACAAGACCAAGATCAATATCCCATCAGCAAAGATTGCCTGGGCACTTGTTGAAGGTTATAACCATACACTGCTGCTGACACATGAGCACTGTCTCAGAGACTCCTTCACTCTTTTCCAGAACGTGGCGTGGAAAACAACACCTGCAAAATCCATCTCCAATCAGCTAATGATCACACTTTATGGAAAATCTTAAAACTATTCAGCACTTCACATGCCCAATATAATTAAAAACAAGCTTTAGGATCTTTACTGCTACAGCATGACCCTTTTTCTTCCTTTTCTGTATGTATTTAATTTTGTAGCCTCCCTGTTGAGAAACTGCCTATCTTACAGTGTTACTGTGCATTCTATCCCAATCTATTCCCTCACAGTGCTACTCAGTGGCACCTGAAAATTTTAGTGCAGGACTAAAGACCCTCTACCCCTCTCCCGAACCCCTTTCAGTTTAAACTGACGAAGGGGAAGGAAGTATTTTCCCTGCTTTGCAGATATCAGACTGAAAATGAAGTAAGAATTCTCACACTTAAAGATATGAGGGGGACCAATTAGGGAAGAGATAGGAAATTTGCTTTCATCTACTGACAAATCTGCATGCTCCACAGCTAAGCCAGAGACTTGGCAAAAAAACCAAAGCCAAGAACACCAGTGTTACTAAGCTCCAATCACTCGCCAATAATTATGCTCATAAGCCCTGGAGCAGGGGGTTCACAGCATGCTCACTGAGCTAGAAAACATGGGCAGGCACCCTGTAGAATAACTGGTCTTAAATACAGTTAATATAAAATCAGAAAGAAATACAAGCTCTTCATTACAGGATTCAAAGCTTGGCATTAATTTAGAAATGACGTGGAAGCAGAAAGGTTAAGGAAACTTAGAGGTATATTAGAGAAATCTGGTCTTTGTACAGAAGAGTCATTAAGTCACTACAATATATTTCCAAGTCCTAACCTAAAATACCGGAAAAGCTCCTTGCTACCTATGACAGAAAAGATCACAGTAATTTCAGGCACCAGCAACAAAAATTATGGACCTGAAAGAGAGATAACTACAGTGATACCCAAGAACCCAGAGCAAAAATTTGTTGAAGGATATAAAGCAATTAATAGACTTTTTCCTGGAGTCAAAAAAGGTACCAGAGAGATTAGGAGGTAGAAAATACCTCATGATATCATGACAAGACCTGCAATGTTAAATAAATCTAGGCAAAACACTAGCAAATGTACAGTAATTAAATAATTGCCTAAGAAATAGATACTAATTGTCAAATACCTATTTGCTAGCTTTGTGATCTCTAAGGGCCAGTTTTATTCCAAATGTTTCCTTTCAATCAAGTTCTACCAAGGGTTAATCTGTCTCTGTAATTCCATATGAGGCTGGAAAATACCTTCTTTTTGGGGAAAGAAAGAACATATTACTAAAAATTTGTGAATTATTGGAACAACAGTGTTACCCTTCTGGTGCAGTCCATGAGCAGAAGGGAGAGCTTGCTCGGCAGGTATCCTGGTATGTGAAGGAACAAATACATTAAAAACCACAGTTTCTGAAAGTACCTAGAACTCTAGGCTATTTGATTGGACTTGAAAACTTGAGGGCCCAAAGCCCAGGAGTTATTGTTCAGCAATAGCATGAAAACCTCCACAAAATGCATTTAACACCTTTATGGGAAAAGGCCCTTAGACAACCACAGAACAACACTGAATGGAGTGAGGTTTCCACCTCTGTCCTGCAATTTGGGAATGAGCAAGGTAACTGTTGGTCCAACACCCAAGACAAGCAGCAGTTCAGGCAGTTATTTCCAAAGGGCTAGAAAGACCCAGGACAAAGTCCTGAGGTGGCCAGGACCCCTTGCAGGGACAGGTGGATTACAGCTGTTCTTGCACAGGACACAGATCCATCCAGCACCACACTGGTGTGAAACAGCTTTGTACCAGCATAGAGGAAGCTTGTGTAGCTGTAGCAGGAGCAGCAAATGAAGCACAAGAGACTTTTTCCTCCCAGTCACAGGCTCTGCTGAAGCTATGCAGCTCCCTCTGTTGAAATCAGAGATTATTTATTGGGTTTTTTGTGTTTTTTTTCTTGTGGTGTCTTTTTTTTTTTTTTAAGTTTCACGTCTAAGTTCACAAGTAGCTATACTTGATAGCAGCATATGGAACACTGCATAATTAATACAGAGGTTCTCGAATTATGGTCAGCAAATTAGTCTAACAACACTGCCTTTTTTCCACATGACCAACAGAACTGCTATTACCATAAAGGTGGAACTTACCCAAACTGAAGGAAGAGTTTGAGTAATAGAGCTGGTGTCCAACTCAGCACTTGCTGCAGAGACGCTCAAAGAGTTCTTTTAAATAGAGAAATAAAGGAGGGCATGGGAAGCTGTTGTTTACATAACACATTCTATTTCTTTTTTTCCTTTTTGTTTTATTTTTAAAGAAAATTTCTGCTTTCCTTTAATAGTTTTTCTATTTGAAAGGTTTTGTCCACTTCTGCATGTTTGACAAAGAAATTAAATACCCTTTTTTTTTCAGAAAATAAGTTTTTATGGAAAGAGCATTCAGCAATTTTTAACAACATTTTTGATCCAGAATAGTTACTGGATAAATAGCAATAGAATATAAGAGTTAATGGTTTCCCCAACAGGCTAAGAGTTCTGTATCTTTGAGGCTGATGGTTAAAACAGTACGCAGGTAAACAAACAGAGATAGATCTATACTGAGGAAAGAATGATTATCATGAGAGACACTGATCTCAAAACACCAGCTGTTTCACTGCTGATGAAGGAAAAGTTAATGGATGGTCTTCAGAAAGAATAAATAAGACATTTATCAGTAAAAGGAACAGATTGAAAGAAGACACCACACACCTTGGAAATTCAACAAAGTCAAAAAGGCAAAGGAAAATGAGATTTCAGAGAAGACAGCTGCCTTTGCATGCACTGAGGACAGAGAGGGTAGGTCACTGAAGAGAAAACATGCCTCTTCAGAGGAAACATTGCAGTTTGCTGCGTTTGTGATGAGAAATGCTGTCAGGCCAAGGCTACAGCCTATATAACACGTGAGAGAAGACAGAAGCAGCAGTTAAAGAGGGGAATATCAGCCATGCACACATATTTAGTGCTCCTTCTCAGTCTGTGAAGTGTACCAAAGCATGTTGCTCACTGAAATACTGCTTCCCTGTGAGAAACAGGGATAAATTCTGCCATATCACAAATTTTGAGACTTCTTAGTAGAGAGGCTTATATCTAGTCTCTTCAAACTTAAAGCTGTTATCCTTGCATTATCTTACTCTCTTGAGCAAAACCGTGTACTGAGCAAAAAGTGAAAGGATATTTAATCTCTGGTATTTGGACATAATTATCCCTATTCTATTGTGGCAATGGACAAAGCTTTTTAGATCTTTGTCTTTGGTTATCACAGAAAAACAGGAGACTAAGTGAAGAAGCAGGAGAGGAAGAGGGGACAGAATGGAAATCAGATCTAATATTGACAGTCCTGAACTCTGAAAAATAACAAGCCATTCTCCATAAGGATCATGGTGTTTAAATTGCTTTTTAATTACTTTCTGAGCTTCTAAAGTGCCTTTAGGACATGTTTAAAGCTTTTCATACTGTCTAGTTACAAGAAGAAACGCAAAATACCATAAGATCAATGTTAAGACTGAAACATTGAGAAAGCATAGGGCTTGCAAGATTTTGGTTTTGTACTAGAGAAAAATCTTCCCTCTTCCATCAGAATTTAACAGTCCGCATAACCCTAGACTCACATTTGAATTTTTAAATATCCCACATTTGAATTCGAGAGGAGATAAAACTCCTTTCCCCCCAGTTGTTAACTGGACATGAGGCACATTGGCTGCCAAACTCAAAAGGGCAAGTTTCCTCAAACTCAAATATTTCATCAATAATTTTAAGCTAATAAAAAGCTTTTCTGAAGCTACTTTCCTTTTTAATAAACTTCAAGCTTAATTTTTATAATTAATATCTGAACACATAATTAATAAATTTTTACACAGTAACAGTGATAAAGGTGTCAGAATTGGGATCAGAAGCTAAAAAGCTACAAACTACGTTAGACAGTCCCTGTCCCCAAAATACAGAAATCTACCATACAAGCAAGGGAAACACTCAATGAAAGATGAGATAACAGGCATAAAGAGGATTAATCCAGAAAATTAGGGATGGAAACATATGGGAAAACCAAACCACTTGAATCAGAACCTCAGAAACATTTTTGTTCTTTTCTGAGCCTACCCTGGTTTTCCCCACTCTACTCTATATTCTCTGCTTCTAAGAAGAACAAGACAAAGTGCAACTGCTGTCTTAGTGCTATCCTTAAAGGTTTCTGATTCTCAGAGGTTAGTCTGCACCTCACACAGCATCTGTCTTCCTAGGCTACCTTACTCTCTAGTCTGCCTTAGTGTGATTATGCAAAAAATGCAAATCAAGTTGCATTTTCCACATTAAATAATGCATTAAGTAACATATGAATAAAAATGTTAACTCCTAACTATCAAGCTTCTATACATTGTTTTATTTCTTCTAAGTAGCTTTCATGAGCTGCACTTCGCGAAACAGAAATCAGAATTCAGAATTGAGTTCACTTGGAAACCTTCAGCTATTCAGAACTATTTGTGTAAGTAAGTTGTGTAAGTAAGACTTTTGACATTAATAAGAAGGCAACACACTCTAAATTATTAGTATTATATTGCTCTGGAAAAGATACTGGAAATTCAATTACATGAGATAAGACTAGACAAATTTAAAAAGTCCATAGCACAAGGTCATGAAGAGGAAGGAATCACTGTCTTCTCTTAAAAAAAAAAACCAAAGCCAACAACATGGTGATATATTCTGCAGAGAATAGGTAAATATTTTCATTTGGTCAAGTAATTTTTTCCATCTGCAAAGATCCAAAGGCATTTGTGACCAAACTAATAAAGCATTCAAACAGCTCCCAATTCCTTCTCTAGGTAAAAATAATCATGCTTTTGTGATTCAGAGGTAAAAATCAATGTTTACAGCATTCAATTAACCTCCAGACATCTGACAGAGTTAATAACATCTTGGTTGGGCAAATGGTAAAGGGAAAAAAAAATTATACCAGACACAGCCTTCACTGCAGAGATTTGGAGCAGGTTCTAGAGCAGTCTCTTACTTTGACTGCCATTTAGTCACAGTGAGAAAGCAGAAGTAAATCCAGGCAGCTAAAACAGCACCACTGTTCACCTACAGCCATCTTCTCCTTACACTTCATAGTGCGTCACCATCACAAATGTCACAAGTAACTTTGTCCATCTTTTTTGGCTGCGTTTGAGTATTTAGGTTTTTATTAAGAAAGGATATCAACCAATTTAAAGTAAAAATCAGCCATGTTATATGGGTTGACTATTAGAGTAGCAGTCACAGCAAGTAATCATTTAAAAGTGAGATTTCTATGTTTAAATGAATGCCCTAAAAATCAGCAAAGTACTACTTAAATCAAACATTTAATTGCTGACCTATATAAAGGTTGTCTAGACTTGACAAACGAAAAAGAAACTGAGCATCAAGAATATTCATTTGGCTGGTTTGTTTATAGCAAAAAGCAGTCGATTTCAGTAAATACCCATTCACCTATTCATAGAGCCCTTTGAGTCTTGCAAACATACACAGTGGATGTGCTCTGGTCATCTCATACTGGGCACAAAACAAACACTACCTTGAATTATCCATTTGAAGCAATTTTGAAAAAAAATAGGCTTTAACTTATTTCGTAGTCATCTCTTGTTTCACAATATAACATGGGCAGCTGTTCTGCAGATTCCCCAATATTACAGGTGTAGTTATCCAAACAAATTTACAATAGTGTTGCAACACCTGTCTAAATACAGATAAAGGTTTATTTAATGTAATATTTATTCTCCTTGTAACAGAGATATCCATTTGAAACATACTTAGAATATCAAACAAAGCAGACAATAGAAACCCAAGGTAAATCACTATCTGAAGTACTAATCAATCTGCTTCCTGCACCAAAGTTTTGACAGCAATAACTGAAAAGAATATTAAATTGAAACTCAAAAAGTAAGGTAAGAAAATGGAAGAAAAGATGATACCGAAGTTGGACTTCACATTTTTCACCTCAAGCATGCTAAAAGAGAAATTTAGGTATCGTTTTTAAAACTGGATAGGTGGTGCCTACAATTACGGGAGGTTCATTCAATCAAAGATCAGGGACAGTGTGGTATATGTTACTGGTCTGCCTCTGTACTAGGCATATAGCCCCTATACTAGGTACACAATTGTCAGACTTAATTGCGGTTATTTGAACTGAAACAAATGCATTAAAACATGCTGTCATATTATGTTAACGGATCTGAAGTTGTATAGTGTCATTCCATTACATTGTATCTTAAACTGATTTAATACTGTGTAATACAACATGACAAATTAGTAAACAAAGGATAAAAAGCCTGTCTACCTGATGTCAAGTTAGTTTACAAACTATATCATCGTATATAGAGGGGAACACCTTCCCTATGACTCTAAGACTGCCTTTCTGCATACCTGGCCAAGGTATTGCCCTAGCATATGCATTTCTCATGACCTTCTAAGTAGATATTACTATAGCATCCCTGTAATGGAAGTAGACAAGCGGTTAAACAACAAAGAAAGCCTGAAGGATATATCCAAAGTCAAACAAAAAGCCTTTGTGAACACTGTTTTCCCAATCCCTGGCCAAGTCAAAATAAAAAAATTTCCTGCATTAAGTCTTTGCAAAAATCAGAAGTTACTCCAAAGAATGAAAATATCAAGGAAGCAATCCTTGCGCTTACCACCCAGTTATGAACACACATCCCTGGCCACGTGAGCAGCCAGTCCAAATCTTCCCATCTGAGACAGGCAGCTGTACTCTCGGGCAGGAGATGAGGTATTCAGCAATATGAGCAAAGACCACTAGATGTTGGAGATTATTTATCTGACTGCTGTCAGATGGCTCTGATGGTTGAGACTCTGGTGCAGTAAACCTCAGTATATGTGAAGTCTGGCAAATTGAAGCCTTTGACTTGATAAGCTTCAGTAAGAAGAACACTTTGTTTCAAAGCCAAAAGGCAGCTCTGAGGCAAGTTCAGTCCTGCTGATCCATTTTTATCTGAACTTGAGCTTTAGCCTGGCCTCATCTAAGAGCTTGTGATCAGCATCTTTAAAATTCAGTTAGAAACAAAGATAAAGCTGTAAGTACAGGCATACTCAAAGGTGCGTCTTTTCTATTTGCTTTTTTTTTTTTTAGAGCTAACAGTTCAGTCACTATAGAGAGCGACTTCTTAGACAGGTTTTAAATGTTGCAGGACTTTGAAGAGTTTAGGTCACAGAGAACAACTGCAGCAAGCTGAAAGTTTTGGCAGTCTTTAATTGTCTGTTGGAATTCCTCTTCTGAACAATTAAATGAGTTTCTCTTTTACAGTTCAGCTAATTAATACAACTTCCTTCATCCATTAATGCCGCTGACACTCTGGCCTCTGCCCGGCAAGGGTGTCCTCACAGACCTGGACAAGTAGAGGAAATCAGAAGGGTCCTGTTATCTTCAATTCCCTAGCAAAATTTCTAAGACTCCTGTTACTTTCATCTCTTCCTAATCACTTCAGTTCCAGGCCAGGCTAGCGATAAAGTACACACTGCTGTTTAAAAGCATAGGAATAACCACACTGAAATTTAACAAAACAGCTACTCTAGTAAGTATAAATGCAGAGTTGTGTCTTGGGCACAGCTACATTTCATCTCAGTGTAAAGAAAGTGAATTTCACTTCTTACAGATTAAATATCTTCAAAACTCTGGAAACATCTGAAGTCCAGATCTAGGAATGAACAACAAGTGGAGGATTCTCTGGAAGCAATTCTTCCAAGTTTTATTTGTAAAACTGGCTAACCCCACAACTCAGATTTTTCTACTGGAAGTCTACTTAACATACACAAATACTGCAGTCTAAGGAAAAGCACTGTTCTGTGTTGAGTGGCCATGACAATCCATGCAACAAAGCAAATATATTAGGAAAATATGTCTGATATTTTATAACTGTTCTTAGGCTCACATGATGATATGAGGCTAGAAGATTTATACAGACACTATGTTTTATTATACTGCTGGAACTGGGGAAACAAACAAACAAACAAGAAAAGACAGACAGACAGGCTCTCAGAGACACCAGCCATGAAGACAGTGGTCAGTCTAAAAAAAATATATTAGGTCTTTCTATAAACCTTCTTTCTTTGTAGTTTTAGTCATTGCTAATGCAAATCTTAAATAATGCATGACTTTTCTTAACATTTTCTTCTTTGAGGACAAGTTATACCTGAGCTGTACAAGAACCCCACTACACAGGAGGCTTCTGGAGCACATTAGTCACTTAAACTTGGTGCTAGCCCTCACTGTTCACATTATCACTGCTGCCTCCAGATTCACCAGCAGAAGAATACCATTGCCTTTGGGGTGGAGTGATTACCATAAGGTTTCTCTTATTCCTGTGTCTCCCCACAGCTAAATCTGTCACCAAAAAATGGTGTAAACATCCCATTGATTTCAAGAGCTACACCCAAGTCTCTCTCTCATTGAAATTCCTGAATTCCTTGTTTGTTCCTTCCTGCATGTGTACTGCCAAGATACTTTGCCTTAGCAAGCAGTGTAATAACCTCTCTACTGACAGCAGATGTGTATCTTGCTCAGCTGTGTCGAAGGTTCACTTAAAAATACCCTCTGTGACCTTAATGCAGATTTAATCTGTCATTGTACACTCAGTTTAGCTCCAGTCTTGCTTTTTCGCAGTCCTGTCCTAAAAAAGTCAACTAGATATCTTTTCATTCACTTGAAACATATTGAGTGACCTTGGCAATACTCTAATCTATCTTGGCACATTCGAGATAGAGAAAACAAGCAATAGAGACAGACCTGCTGGTTTCTGGTATTGATCAGTGACTTGAGTGAAAGCTCATTATGAGCAGAAGGAACGTGTCAGGTACAAGTTCTCCTATGCAGCAGCAGCGAGAGGAATAAACTCCTAACCAAGGAAAGGGTGGTTATGGTTTTCTTTTGGCAAGGGGGAGGAAGGTGTGGCTGTGGGAAGAAAAGGACAAAGCAAGAAAGATGGAGCAGAGAAAATTTCATGCCTTATGAAGTTGTGCATCACAAACTCCCAATTAAGCAAACTAAGTTTACTTTGCTAAAAAATTACAAAACATGTATTTTCAAATTAGCAAGATTACATTGTCAAACTTAGCAAAAAAACAGTCCAGACTCTTAAAAAAATAGTGTTTCTTAGTGTGTGTATAAGATACTAAGATACACACAAACTAATATACTATTTAAAGTACTCCTTCTGCTACTCACAGAAACTCAGAGTATACGCAAAGAACAGTCAAATGAACTCCTATTATATTACTGCCAAGTGGAAACTTATTGATATGATTGTTTGAATAGTGCTGCCTCACCCTAAGGTCATTTTTTATCTCAAGGCAATTGCTCTGTACTATCTGCCAAAGCACATCTACCATGATCTTGTGCATCTCCTCCAGCATCCTCAGAGCACAAGCTGGCCATGATGCCACATTGTTTGGTACTTTTATCTTTCTTCAGATTGCCTTTGTGCCCTAGGATGAACAAAGACAGGGGAGATTATCTGCCTGTCTTTATAGTTTTATTGGGGAAAACATAATCAACAGTCCTTTCACAAGATGCCTCAAACAAAAAGACTGTTTAGTCACTGAAAGAGACATCACCGAAGTCTTACCGTCGCTAGAACATTAACTAGGCACCAAGAGGAATATTTGCTCTTGTGAGGGAACTAATCTCAGGGTAAGAGCCAGAAGCAGCTCCTTGATTCTGGGATCTCTCAAAACTCCTCCTCACAGCAGAATGCAGTTAAGATGACCACCACTCAGCCCAAGCTTCTACCTTGGCTTCATCCTCTGAGTTAACAGCCTCACTCACATTTCTCACTCGTGCTGCACACATTTGCTGTGTCTTAAGTTTTGTAAGAAAATAGAACCACGCTTCCTCTTATTGCAGCGTGGCTTTTCCTCCAAACTCCATGGGTCAAATCTCTGCCAAAATCTCACATAAGTATCAGATGGTGAGTTGAGCTAAGCTGAAAAGGAAAATTTCCAGCATTCAGCCAAGAAAAGGAATACACAACACTGAAAGATATTTATTGCTTAGGCTTCACACCAGGTGAAAACATAATGGAGGGATGTGGAACAGACAATACAGTAGTTGAAAACAGCCAGAAGTAGCTGCACACATGGAGGGGGGAAGGACAGCACAGGACAAACCCTACACAGGAAATCTGATTTCTTCCACATCTCTCACTTTTAGAAGTTTAACTCTAGCTCATTTTATTGTGCTTGCATGCTCTCCTTCAAAGGGTCTGTTAGGTCAAAGACACACTCAGTTGTCCTCCCTTCAACCATACATCCAAAAAAAGCAAAAATCCTCTACATAAAAATTAGGCAGAGCAAGATATCAAAAGGAGAAAAAACACACAGCAGAACTCTGGGGAGAGATATCAAGCAAGCAAGTGAGCAGTCATGTACTGTGTGTGCGGCTGATCCAGCCCAGTAAATGTCAGCTTCACTAAAGGTCACCAGCTGTATTGATTCCTCAACACTTTAATGTAGGCAATTCTGTACAGCAACTCTTTCCATGATGGCTGAGACAGCTGAACAATTTAGCATACTGATGGAGGGAGAGGAGAGGGACAGAGAGCAAAGCACGTGCTAGTTAACTTGCTGCTAATAGAAGTGACATCAAACCATAAATAGTCGTGTATAGTGGAACAAAATGCATTACCAGCTCAGAGTGCAACCAAACAAATTCCATCTCTAATATATATGAGTATATATAGACATAAAAATAAGATCATCTCCATCCTTGCAGATTTTCAAACCCAGACTGGATAATGCCCTGAACAACCTAGCCTGGTCTCAAAGCTGAACCTGATTTGAGCAGGGTGTTTAGTAGAAACATCCTGAGGTCCTCTTAAACTTAACTTATTGATTTAACTACAGTACATACCATAAAGGCACATACACGGAAGCTACGTATATGGAATTTCTGCACCAATAGTGATAATCCCATTAACAATATAATCTCAAACACAATTCAAGATTTTAGAGGTTTCTTATCTTCCAAATCAATTAAATTACCAGGGGCTTCTCACACTTTTTTTTGCATTCCAAGTAAAACTTAGTACTTTTTAAAATATTTGGCCACCCATAATTTGCTAGGGCAGGTAGAGAAACTGTCCAGATGAAAAAAGTCACTAAGTTGGTTTTCTTTGTTATTGCAACTTTCGATTTCTGTTTGTCTAGAAAAGACCTACGGACAAATTATGTACTGAGCTACATTAGCCAGAAAATCACATATTGCATGTGCCCATTTCATGTTTTATGTGCCAACTAAATTCATCAGAGGCACCCTATTTAGAATGAGTTCTATACTTCATATGAAATTAATTCTATCACTATTGATGGACTGTTTATTATACCCCTTAGAGATTTAAAGTCTCAGCTGCACAACTTCCAAAGGAGAAGTGGTTGGAACATAATGTAGATTTCCCCATATAATATACATAAAAGGAGAAGTATTTACCATTAAGATAGGTTTGAAGCTAAAGTATAGGCATTTTTAAGTTTTCAGCAGACAAACTCCAAATAATGGCTTGTCTTTAAACAAATATTTGTTAATACATTTTTAAGAAGTACATAAAGTCATGAAAATATAGGATTAGAAAGAAACCAGTCCTCCAGATATGGTGTTCCTTATGACTACCATCTATATATAACTGCGTGCCTCTTGTCATATTCACTGTATTTATCTACTGTGTGTATTTGTTTGCCAAGCAGAAGTACTCATCAACACTGATCTCACCAAAAGATGGATCATAATCTTAAAAATAACTAAATAAAAAGTCTAACCTATCTAGTACATTGCCACTTGGTACTTAGCAGGAATCAATAAGCAATTGAGAGAAGTACCCAGTGTAAACCTATCGTAAACCATGCAAACCATAAACACTTAATTGTCAACTAATTAATTATAATGGAAAGTAATGCTATTTATGTGAATAATAAAAACTTTAGGAAATAAATATTTGATGGGTATATTTGTTGAATTAACAAGTTTCTACTGATTAATACTTGCACAGGATATCCTTACCTAAACTGAAAAGAGGAAGCAGCCACAGAAGCCAAGCAACTAAAGGTTTGGTTTCTATTGATTTTTGCATTGTAAACTGCCCATTTCACAGCTATAGCATCAGCAAGTGAAACTGGATGAATGGTTTATTTATGAAATTATCAGGTGCACTGGAGGAATGCTTTTGATGATCTGCTGGCAGCAGCATGTTTTCTGGCCTTGGCCAATTTCAGCATTTCATTTCTGTGGGGTTTTGGGATTAGGGATTTAAAACGCTTCAGGTTCAAAAGAGAAAGTGCTCTTCTTAGAAAGGAGAAATGTCTGGAAATGAATGCTTCATTTAATAACTTTTAGTAGGTTTAGTAACAAAAACAGCCTTACAAAGCCCTACATTGTTAGTTTGCTCTTGCCTTTCTATACACTCAGTTCTTATTTTATGTCCTTACGTCTATGAAAGCATCATTACTGCATAACGAATAAATAATTTCAAAATCTAAACCAAACAGGATACTGTCTCCAGATCCATGAGTTGACACACAGCAGTAGAGCTTATCTGGAGGAATATGAACATAAACCAGTGTCCTCAAGATACCAATAGACTCAAGTTACATTGACAGCTGTGCTTGAGAGACCAGAGGTAATTGAATTTTCAGTAAAGGGTACATGCCAGTATTTGCCCTGCCTAGATTTAAAAGCTAGAGTTCATCAAACAGTTCCAAAATCAGTGACAGAGACATCACTTAATGTCCTTAAAGCCACCTGATCAGAAACAAAATAGGAAATGTAATTGAACAGCTAAGGAAAATTCTCCTCAGGAGATAGGTTCCTTCCTGAAAATAAGTAAGATGACATTCAATAAAATTTGCTTTCTTTTTTTCTCTTAAGAAATTTTAAAACAGGAGCTGAAAAGTCTAGCTTGCTTTTTTTTTTTCCTCCCTTGAAGATGAATGCAGGAATGACAGCACCATCCAAGGCTGCGCAGAGACCAGGAGAGCTGCACTCAGTCCTTCATCCCATCACCCTATCATACTGCAGAAGTCACTCAGCTCCCTGTATTGGGTGCCACTCATAGTCCTGTCCTTGGTTCACCTCTAAGGCTAAAAGTCTTTACAAGAGTTTATTTATTTGTAATGTTGGGGGGAGGTAGATGGGGGAGGGAATTGATCTTAAATTAAAATGGATCAGTTAAAGAGAAAAATGCTTAATGCTCCACATGCTCTCACCAGTATCCCCTGTATTTTTAGGAACATAGTTTGCTATCAGACCATATATTATCAAATAACACCCTCCATCATTCCAGGCTTTCGGATCTTGCTACAGCAATACAGTAAGGCACATCCTCGGCTTTAGCTTGATTTCACTGAGAAACTTCAAATTAACTCTGTTCCAGCAGAAACTCTGAATACATCATCAATATTTTGTGTAGAGTACACAATGACAAAACTAGTAGGAAAATTTATACACCACAGAACTGAAAAATGCAATTCTTATGTGCCTGTTATGAAAATTTTCAAAAGCTTTGCTTTGAAGCAAAGTGTTAATATTTTTCATAAAATATTTATAAGGTGGTACATGATATTTATAAAAGAATATAAGCATATTTTTATAGACAGCTTGGAAATTCTCAATACTGGATTTAACAGAAAAAGTGAACCTCTGCTTTGGAGTACTTTGCATTCTTTTGCATAATTTCATTGACAAGTTAGGGTTTTTTATTAAATTTGATAGGACAATTTCAAAAAGCTTCCCAGTGGTTATAAAATTATACTAAATTTGTCAGAGCTTTTTCACAACAGAGAATAGGAGCATCTCTCTTCTTATAAACCTATTAGAAAAGGATTCATTTTATTTTCTCATAAATAAAGTTTCACTAGAAATATTTACAATTTTATACAACAGTTTAAAACTGTTCATTGAATCCCAGATACCCTTTTCAAAGAGGAACTAATGTCAGGAAAAAATCTGTGGTCTTAGTATCCAGCTTCTGAATGAAGTGCAACATAATGGAGATAATACACTGTATATGATGAATCTTCTGGATCTTCCTTCCTCACCACTCACCTGAGCAGTGCCTACACTGCTCTTTGTCCTCTACTCCACCCACTGCAGCAATGCTGATGTCAATAATTTTTACATAGCCCAAACTCACTGGGTTTTGAATACCACAGTCTCTTCACAAGCTGGCCTTCAGCGCACATTTAGTGCCCAAATTAGACACAGAATCACAGATGCCACCATCTGAAGTAAGGACAGGAGAAGCTGTCGAAGTCCTGAGTTGGTGCAGATCTGCCACAGAAATGCAGGCACAAGGTTTAGCCCCAAAGGCTCCAACTTCTAATTTATGTAACATGAAAGATTTCATTGTTTGGAGGTCCTGTTCAGGTGACACATCAAATGCAATTGGTATCTCTGATAGAAGTTGCTGGGAGTAAACTATATCAGGTATAGACTGCAGAGGCAACTTTTACCAATGTATTTGTGCTAACATAATCAGAAGTCAGTTAATCAAAAATGTCCTTATTACTATTGGATTAGTACAGTGAAATTATTACGGTCCCTCAAACTTTTATTCCCATAAGGTTACATATCCTCTCCAGCTAAAAAGTCTATTTGCTTTTGGAATTGTGGATTTTTTTTCTACTGAACAAAAAAGGTCAGCTTTAAAATTAAAGCAATACTTTTACTGGGTTATTCCTGTTCAGTGGATATATCCATATTTTTTCCACACATTAGTATTATTGGATTTCTAAATCACACTGTAGTGGTTGACAAAAAACACGTGCAACAAAAAAATCCAATATCAGTAACAATACAAATATTGAATGGAACAATTTGAAATGGGCCAACACCACAATAACAGTTTATTTAAGCATTCACACATGTGAAAGGAATACTCCAGATATTTACTAGTCATGTGATAGCTGTTAAACTGAAACATTTTAAGTCCCTTCCCATAAAGGCTTCCTATTGGGTTTGTATGCATAAAGCTGTCATAACATCATAAAACATAGGTCTAGAAATTTCACCAGTCCATCACACTGACACAAAGCAGAATCAGCTATACTTAAGGCATTCCAGCACAACTTGTTCTTAAAAGAAAGTAAAAGCCACACCATCATCTACAAAAAGTCTAGAGACTAAGAAGGAATGGAATTTTTCAGAATTCATTGACTACCTCTTCCAGTGTTTAACCCTTCTCCTACTTATAAAGTTTTTATTATTAGCTGATATAAACCTCCTCCTTGCAACATATGCTTATGTTCCCTCCTGTTCTCAGGGTACATAGCAAATATCTAATTACCATCCTTATCGCCACACAAGCATGCACACAAACGTGAGAAACAGTGGATAGCCAAATAAAATTCTGCATGTGCAATATTTAATATAAGTTGTAAACTATAAAAGACCAAGCTGTGCAATGTTTACTTGCCATTTAAACTACTTGAATCTTTCAAGTCAATAGGAACCCTGGGGATTAATGGGTGTGTAATGTATTCCCCATGCTGGTCTGTCAAAGCACAGTCTTTCTCATTTAAAACTCACTTCTACAGTTCTGCAGATTGCCTTAAAGTGAATTACAGAAAAATACAGATATTAGTATAATATAGCCATCACTTTTGCAGTGATGACATCTTGGATGGGTCCTCCCTCTAAACATTGGGTTTAATTTAGACTGCAAGATCTCCATGAATAATTTGGTTTCTAGAAAGAACTTAATGGGCTATAATTATCATCACAGTAATACCCAAGATGATCACTGTCAGAGTTCCCTGCTGCAAAAGATTCCATTCCTTCTCTCAAAGAGTGGTCTAGTTTAGTTACTAAACGCATATGGCTTGTGAAAGGTAGAAAAAGATGTTCCAGCAAAGGAAATGTAATTAGCACAATGAGGATTATCAGTCTGCCAGTATGTGACATTTGGTGTTACAAAGCTTTTTTACAAGAGAATGAAGTGATGAGGGTAAAGAAAAAACAAATGAACAAACCAACTAATCAACAAAAAAAACCAAACCAAAAAACCCCAAAAAACACCTTTCTGATAAGCCATCAACCAATACCTGTATTTAAGAGGTAAGTAAAACAAAAGATGAGATCTTTTGTTTGAAGTCAGCATCCAGTCTGCAGATGCAACACCTTGAATATTGACAGGCATCAGAAAACATGTATCATAGGCAAGATTTATACACACATCCTCACAAAACAGGGAAGAAAGCTGGCTACATCTTTGAAAGACTGTCAGTGGAACAGCCGACTGCAAGCAAAGCTGAAGAGTATGTTTATGAGAAAGAATCATTCAGGTCACCACCATATTAAAATATGCATCAAAGTACGCAAAGCTCAGCATGTAATAGTACACAGACACTACTTACCTTTCCTTAAGTGCAGCTTTAAGAAATGCTTTGTTCTGTCAAGACCATGAGATGGTGAAAGAAAAGATCTTTGCTATCTATCTTCTTTAGAGGAGAAAAGCACTTCTCTGTTTAAAGGGCTTGGGTGTTCCTGAGTACCTAAGAACTGCTCCACTGTTTTGACAAGCATACTGAGAGCTGTTGAAATATCATGAAAGGGTAACAAAACAGATTGCTCTCGAGCAATAACAAACATTTTGCCCTGATACCCTTCCCACGAAGACTGATAACGGTGGAAAATCTACTATAACAAAAAGCCATATTTTAAAAACTAAAGCAGGCTTCAAAAAGGTGATATGGGAAAAGCGACAAAGGTGGTTTGGGGTGCTTTTTCTTTGAACAAATAATTAAATTTAGTGTCATCAAATGAATCTACCACATTAATACAACTAAGGATTTATTTGAATGCTAGTCTGGAATAACAGTGATTACAGACAAGTCAAAAAGGACCAAACAGTTTTGGGACACGGACCTCTTCAAGTACCAACTGTTTTCTGAAACAGGTTCTTCAAAATCATTCACAGCTTTTAGACTCAGCAAAAATAATGACTGGGATGCCATCTAAGCTTAAAATAATACATGAGACTGCAGTGTATTTTTGGCCTGTCCTTGGGGAGTTCCTTCCATTCTCCAACTCTTCCAACAAGAAATACTGCTTTCACATCGGGTTGCCCCAAGCTGTTCAATCTCCAGCAGTGGAGAAGCTCAAAGCTCAACTGGATGAGACATCAAGAAACTTAATACAACCTCTGAGTGGCGGGACAGATCCAGAGGGCTTCCAGAGCTGCTTTCTGGCCCAACTGATATCGCAACTCTAAAAAGCTTCATTTAGACAAAATAATAACAATAAAAAAAACCAACAAAAATATTTTTGTTTCAGAAAATCATTCTTGTATGGAAAACACGCAATTGGCCATAAGCGGTCAAGTTGCATATCAAAGGTGTAGGTGAAGATGAGAAGTTCACATGTTAGCCCAACTTGTACACAATGTTAACTTTCTCAAATACTTTCTGTCAAAAAAATAAGAAATCTCAAAACATACCCAGTGAGTCCATGCCTGGAGGTGTCAATCCAAGGAAGTCAGTAGGTGCATTATTTAGCATAGTTCAGAACAGCACTTACCCACACATGTAGCTTTTAAGCACATATGTTTAATCCTGTTACTCTAAGTGCTTAAAGACAGTGAGATAATTTTTAGTCCATATTATTCATCCTGATTACGTGCTATATTCCTCCTACTGCTTCATGTCTGCCTCTGCCATTAAATTGCAGTCTTGCTCTGGAGCAAAGGACAACTCCTACTCTGCCTGCATGCAGCCAGGCACACCAAGGCTCCATTATTAGAGGCCACTAGGCACTAAATAACACTAATTTTACATGACAAAAGGAATAAACGAAAAAGAAACCTTTGACCTGCCTTTAGAAAATTGTGTTAAAAAACAGCATTCAAATAAGAATGAGATTGAGAAACATTTTTCATCCCAAATAAGGCAGAGCTGCTTTCAATTGCTCAGAAAAAGAAGTCCACATCCCATCAAGCTCAAAGCAAAATCTGTTCCCTGAATTTTACTGGAACACCAGCATGGAACATTGTTCATGTTAATTGCTTCAGGAAAGCATATTGCTGAATTTCATCCCAGTGGATTCAGCAGCAGAGAAAGACTATGCTGTTGTAACTGGGAGCCATTACTCAAGAAGTGGGAGCCAACAGTCATTTCTCAGATCCGATGAATATAAAGGCTTGATTCCACCTCACAGTCTGAGGAGGACCAAGCCAGGCTAGTAGCTTTATCCACTAGACCCTGCAGGGCTGGATGAGGACAAGGGAGATGAGGAACAGGATGTCATCCTCTTGACATGAAGTGCAAGCCTCCCATCTCATATGATGGAGAAGGAATTACTACCCCAAAGGGAATGAGGCTGAAGGTTCCCCAAACAGCCCACCTTCCTTTGATTAGCATGAGCCCTGAAGAAACAGCAAACTAGATTACAAGGATCAGAAACAAAACAAGCCACAGGCAATAGAAACTTCTGTGACTTGCATTGCTCAGAGGCACTTTCCTCGCTGTGATTGATGTGGCCCCATCAGCTTCCAAGCCGGCATCATACTGGGCTACTTTATGTGCACCCGTAAACTGCTATAATTCAACACAAATTCATTCAGGGGACAATTTTAGAAAACAATGAAATGTTAGCATCCCTCCAAAAAAAGTCATTTTCGCACCAAGTGTGACAGAATTATAAAGTATTTCAGCATTAGTAAGTATTACATAATGCATCATCTGTATAAAAACACCAAACCAAGAAAAATGGTACTTGAATTCTTCATTACAGTAGTTTACTTTTCAAGTATACTACAAACACCCTTAGTATTTGTTCCTATGGATTCAACGTAACCTTTTGGAAATGTTACAACTAATAAACTTAAGGGAATAGTAAGAAAATATTTTTATTGGAGTTTATGCACCTGACCCCTACAGTCTCTCCCTTTCACCCTTCTATTGCTTTCCACCCTACAGGTCACTCTCCCCTCACCAATCTCTTATCTTCCCTTGGCCTCTGGAAGGTGTCCTACCTCACAATCCTTTTCAATCATGACTCCAGTGCCCTCTCTCCGTGCCTGCACTTGCTGGGGGTCTTTAAACTCACTAGACATGCTCCTCTATTAACTTAGGGAAAAGACCTATTATCCACTCATCTGCAGCCAGCCTCATGCTCCGCCACAGTTCCAGGCAGCACACACCAACATCAGCCAAATCAAAACCAGACACTAGGTTGATCTTTGTAGCTCTGGCAGCTACATCTTCAATCAAGCAAATCTGACGCTCCTCCAGTTCAGCAGGTGCATCCCCTGCTGTGAAAGTTATCATTATCCCAGGTCACCAACCCAAAAGGGCTATTCCCCTCCGCAGCAGCAGTACCTGGCAACAGCATAAACGTAGATGAGAAACAGGAACTTAGACTGGGAGAAGGAGCTTCAGATACAATTAATCTATTCAGTCTTCTCTTTGGGTCAAATGTTTAAAATAGATGGCAAAATGCAAAATTTTGAAATAGAAGACTAACGGTTCTCTTTCAAAACTCAGTTTACACTTCCAATCAATACCAGTTTGGAAGTAACTTGCAATAACATTCAAATACATTTCTGTCATCTTTCTTAATTATGTGAAAGCCTTTGTCTGAGAAATGGGTCCCTCAAAATTGCCTGTGCATGTGTGTCACAAGTCATTCATTATGCTTAATAAGGAAATTGATTTAACATCATTAAACAGCGTAATTAATTGTCCTAATGAGACAATTACACATGTACCATAACTATATGAAAAGCATGACAATTGTCTAAAAATTAATTTAAATTGCTCAAGAAAATTATATATAAAAATACAGATGCTTACTAAGGGAAAATAATGATAGGAATCCCAAACCAAACCATAAAAGAAACAAGATTATGAACAACAACTTCAGTGAGCTTTGGAAGAGCAGGTCTAAACAGCCAGTTACTCAATGCATGGTACAGGTGTGAACAGGAGGAATTCTGTCACCTACATCCACCTTCAGCCCCACTGAGTAGAGAATGAAAGATCATCCCTGGGCAGCAGCAAGGAAACAGAATCCATTTCAAAAGTATGTGGAAATTTTTTCATTAAATGGACTGCACAGATTAAATTTCAAAGCCATTATTGAAGAAACTATTTCATCATTTCTGTAAAGGCGCATATCCATACTTTCCCATCCTTCTTAAACAGAAAATAAACACTAGCTATTATTTATATAAATACTGATCATATTTTCTCCCTTTATTTGATGGTCAAGACCTCCGAAGTAGTGGTTACTATTTAAAATCAAATTATGCTCAAATGACCATCATTTATCTAAGGATCATATTGATTTGGAAATAAAACACTAGATTTTGCTCTTTTAAGTGAGCCACTGATAGAATCAAGAAAAACACTTTTCCAATTATTCGTCAATCCAAAATTCTACTAAATAACGCTGCCTCAAACGAGGCTAACCTGTCTCAGATAATAATTCAGCTGAATCTTCAGCAAAATAAATAACTTATTCTGAAAGCAGATGTGGCTGTGGCAAGTGAACATTACTTACTCTGCTGGAGAAGCAGCATTTGGATGATTGCTTTTACAAGCCAGCTGTACATTACTGTGTTCACTGTGGTGTTTGCTATCACTCAAGCAAAGCAGAATTTTATCTCTGAATTTGCAAATTAATTTCCTCCTCCACGATTACTGTTCTTTCTTGGTCATTTCATTCCAATAAACAGGGAATCCCTTTAAGGTTCAGAACAATGTAACTTCATAACAAGTTAAGAATTCAGTATTGTAAACAACAGTGTGTCTGTTTCCATAATTTTCCTAAATACTTCTCTAGCATTTCTTGCTCTTGCAGTGTATGTTCTTAAACTTATCTCATTTACTCTGATCTTCATCTGTTTAAACACTCAAGGAGGGCAGTCCCACAGCTGACTGAGCCCAGTAAAAGATATCCTGCTGCAAAAGCATTTTTCTGCGCACATCTAGAAACAGCTTAATGAAACCAGACATAGATTTTGGTTAACTGTTTCAAAAAAAAAGTTCAAAGGTCATGTGGAAGAAAGGAGCAAGAAAGGACCAATGCTGTTCTAGCAGCACTGTGGCCAAAATGCCAGCAAATACAAGAAACCTTAATGGTGCTCTAAGACAAAGCGATTTATTAATTGCAAAATTGTTACTGGTTTTCTTACAGCTTTTGGTGAATCCTTCATGCATTGAAAATGTTCACAAACTTTTTAAGTGCTGAAGATGCTTTGACGTTGATGGATTTTATCTCATACCCCATTGAATGCTACACAAAGTATTCAGTGGGTCATAAAAAGTTGTTCAACTGTATAGTTCAGCTCTGATCAGTTCATAGATGCACAGCACCTTTTGCATGAAACTAATAAAAACTTAATTTGGCTTTCATGGAGCTGAAAGAGCTCTAAGTAAAACTGACACCAATCAATCACTGTACCTCATCCTTCATGTTCTGCATAATGCTGAAACCCCTCCTCATTACGGTTTAAAGTACAATTTCTGCAGCCTCTTTTCAGGTGTGCTCATTGTCTAGAGCAACAAAGCCCCATCTTGTCCATGACTTCCCAAATCACTACTGCAGAATGCCCCTAACTAATTTTCCTGTAATAATGTAAGAATTAATACTCCTATAATTTTTAAATCATGATAGTAAAATTGTTATGAAACTTCCATGAAGAAGAAATTCAAGGATGTTACTCAAATAGCAGGTGTTATTAAAATATGTAATCCCAAAATACTCAGTGAAATGAATATTGGATGACAATTTTTTGAAATAAATCCACCTTTTCAAAAAACGGATCACATTACACAAATATAAATCAGGTTGCCACTAAGAAAAATAATTTACTTCTGAAGTGACATTTGTCAACTAAATGAACAAGTACTTTGACATTTGTAGAAACTGTGAAGATGCTAAAGCTATATGCCACTGCTTAACATTATTTTTCTTTTCTATAACAAGAGTCACAATTGGAGCGTAAGAATTGCTCTTATTAGGCAGAGAATGTCAAGTCTTATTGCTAAATTTACTGTAGTGATTCAGCATGAAAACAAGCATTGCCCTTTTGGCTTTCAGCACTTCAGCATCTTCCTTTAAAGTGCCCATTCAAGACCCGCATTAACTTCACTACGATGGTATTACTCAGGCCAACAAAGGAGTATTTTATCCAATTCAGTAGACTATGCTAAATTCCTTCTAGCACTGATACAAAGTTATGAAAATATCATGCCCATCTTTGTAACCAGTCCATTCAGGCTCAGAGAACTGGTAAATATGTAAGCCCAGACTCAGGCAAGTTTCTTGGCAGCCCACTATCCATCCAAACAATGACCAAAATCCTGTGCTCATCTGGTCAGGAAATCCAGTCTAGGGGTCTAGGAAGGTGGGAGACCACAAGCTCTACAGCAAAACCCTTGCATCTGTCAGCCCTTCAAGAGCTGCAAGACTGTGATCAATATCATTGAAGGGCAATTTGTGTACAACATACAAGCATTAATAAACTATCCCTTGCCAATGCAGTTCCTGAAGCCGAGACAGCCTGATGTGCTGGACTTCTGAACACAAGGAATTCAGTGCAGATGCCCCCAAGATGTCCCAAACAGCAATACGACTCTGCTAATTTCAAGGGATAAAAAATAATTCAGAAGTGATAGCCAATGACCAGTCCTCCAAAAGTATAATTCACATAGCCTGGACAAGTTCCACATGTGGTTTCCAGAGCACCAGAAGCCAAGGCAAGCTGACAACCTGAAGCTAAGGAGCTGATTGATCTTGGGAGGAAGACAGGCCCAGACAGAAGGGCATGGAGGAAAGAAATAAAAAAAAAGAGAAACTGAAAGACAAAAACGATCTTAGATCACTAAATATTCCAAAACATTAAACAATCACATAACTGCACAAATTTTATTTCTGGAGGACAATGCAAAATGACTCTTCAACACCACCCACGATCCCTCAAATGTTTGCCTAAACGTTTAAATACTTGAGAAGCTCGCACACAAACTAATGTCCATTTAGAGACAAAAATCAAAGCAATATATTTTTCCAGATGTTCTACTGGATTGCTGAAGTTGTAATGGCACACTTATGAGAAACCATAATAAAAAAGACAAAATGCTTGTGCAGTACAGCATGAATATTGCAAACAGCCATTAATATTGTTCTCCCAAAGAAAAATGGCTTACTAAATAGCCTAAAAGGACATCTGACATGCATCTTCCTCTGTTTTCAAGAAATATAACCATACATAAAACTGATATGATTACTTGCTAAATCTAATAAGTTTTTTTTTTCTTTGATGGTTGTTTGCTCCTTAATGTGTTTTAAATGCATAATAAAAATATAATGAAAAACATACATTTATTCTATGTGGCAGCTACTGCATATTCCATAAAAAAGTAATCTTATAAGGTTTAATTTTACAGTGTTTCTTAAACCTATTTCTACTTATTCACTATATGCAGAGGGTATCTGCAAAGGAATTTAATACTTAAAATAACGCTTCTCTTCACTGACATTAATGCCAAATTTTCTCCTTACAGTCATTGTCTTCTCCATTCTCTAAGACTAGACGAGGAAAAGCAAATGGATTTAAGGTTTCTGAAGAGCCACATTAAAATGTATACCTCAAATATCTGCATCATTTTTTTTCCACGATTGCTTTAGGACTGCTGTGGGATTTTTTCTGTCTTGGCATTTGTCTTCGATAACATTTTAATATCCTGGAGAAAACTCTGAAATGAGCTTAACTCATTGTTACTGGTGATATCGGTACATCTGTGTTGCATTAAGGGAATGCAAATTTGAGCACAGAAGAATTAAAGATCACTTATTTTCCAAAAGGCATTTGTCAGAAGAAACAGCAGCAAATAAAAGCTATTGACAGGAAACCCTGTGGAAATCTTTAGAAAAAGATAGTTCAGAAAAACGTTTTGGGACAGTCTCCCTTGTTTCCCTTTGCAGCAGAATTTACTACCAAAAATCATACTTGCAGTCAATGGTCAAACAATATTCTGTTTTTAAAATAAACTTACATTACACACCTTTGGTTTACATGCCCCAGAATTAATTTAAAGCCAGAAAAAACTGCTTCAAAATTCTTCATTATTCCAATTCAAATAAGAACTTGGATTCACTTCAAAAGATGACAAGTAGTAAGGAACTCCAGATGCCATAAATTATTCCTGTTACCAGGTTCAGCACATATTTCAGTGCTTTAGTTGGGCAGTATAAGTTGCCCTCTCATTGCAGTTACTTCAACTGGCCTCAGTCTTAAAGTACTTTATCAAGCTAACTACAGTTGAGTAGAGAATCACTTATCTGTGACACCAGAAATTCCATACCCCTAATTAATTAGAATGTATTCCTTCCTGCAAAAAAGTAAAAAGGATGATATTTTCCATGAAAGCTCTAGTTCCTTCACATACAAAAGGCTCTGCATTCCTACAATCATCGTAACAGTCCCACACGACATCTGATTTCCATTCATCTGGGCACACTTGCCAAGAGCTGTATGTGGGAATCCTGATGACTTTGTAGAAATTTGACAGGTCTCCTGAGAACAGAGAAGCTCCACCAGTCCTGAAGCAGAGACAACCAATTCATCTGTAATTCCAAGTGGTCCTTTTGGTACCGGGAAGGGCTGCACCTTACAAACCAGGATTCACTGATTCACAGGATTTCCCACTGATAGGACTAAGCACTCTGAACCCAGCATGTTATGGCTACAAATAACATGGAATGTAACTGCTCTTCATACCCTAACACCCATGTGTGAGACAGTGCAGTCGATCTGGGCACTCCCCATACACCCTGTGCTTTCGAGGAACACTGGATGAGCTACTTGGCCCCCCCACACAGCAGTTTTGATAAGGTGAGAGGGGAAGAAGCATAATTTCTTTCAGAAGATCCTTGTGGTAAAACACTTCAGCTATGTGACTGTAGAGAAAACAGTAGGAAATGGGATCACTATTGCCTGCAAAGGAAGGTGTTTTCACTAACATCACTGCAATTACAAAGGAAAGAAAGAGGGAAAATATTTACTGCTGATTTTAAAAGCCAGAACCTTCACAATAATTCTGTACAAGCTTTCATCCACAGGCTTACAATGTTTTGTATTACTTCAGCTTTTTGCACAGGAAAAGCCAATTGGGATTTCAGAATCCAGTTATTAAAACATTTCTTTTTCAAGAACGTCCCTTGCAGAGTCGGTGATTGCAGACTTCACAAATGCAATGCAGTGGCAGGACTGAACCCTGCCAGGCTTCAGCAATGTTTATTCGGTTTCAAAAATTCAAAAGGAGGAAGTACTTGTGCAGCACAAAGTGGGAAAACGCATCTGAAACAACAGAAGTTCTTACTTGAAAGCAGTTGAACTAAAACAGTCAACTGGCACTTGCATCTATAAAGCATCTACCTACAGAGCATTTTCAGTGGCAGAAGGCAGATGCAGCAAACATAATAACTTTTCTGTCTTCATGCAAGTGGTGTAAACATCCTGAATAACTTATGTACCAACTTCCACACTCTCAAATTTAGCCCAAAACTTAATACTTTTAGTCCTCATATGCGTATGCCTGAAAAGGTGGTAAGAACAAAACTAAACACTTGGAGATTGCAGAGAACAGTGTGTGCAGAAAAAACAGATGCACTCAAGTATTATGTGACGCCCTTCACAGCTGCCCATTTTTAGGGCCACTAAAGTAATTTCTGACCTTGCAAGAGCTAAAGAATCAGCAAACATGATTTAACAAGGATCAGAAAGTCCCTTCTGAAGTTATGCTTTGAATTCCTCCCTCAAAGATCTTCACGGAGTTCTGCAAAGAATCTCCGCTACTCAGCTGCCTAACCTAGGGGTTCTGAGCCATTTTACTGCATTGCATTTAGAATTTTGCTGTTGTACCACCAGAGCTGTATACAGTATCTTTCAACTACATTAGAGCCCATTATACTCTCTGTCACCATAAAAACACCAGTTTATAATACACTCAGGCAGGTTATTTTACTGTTTATGACAGATGGCAGAACTAAATACGCTTTAAAATGGCTTGAATTGGGAAAAATCTTCCTCTCTGGCCATCAAACAATTCATTTTCCTGTGTTAGTGTGCAGATAAAGCAGTAGCAGTAGCTCAGAAATGAGGCATCTGTTGAAAGGGAGGCTTTTCTTGAAGTGCTGAACACCCTCGCTAGGCAGTGGACCTAACACCACTGCAGATAAAGTACCCACAGAGGGAGTTCTGCAATGCAAGGACCAGTGTTTCCAAAGTAGGGCTTGAGCAACAAGTTGCTGTGATGGTGCCCCAGAGGCTGCAACTCCCAGCTTTACTTCTGGCCTCCCCGTGTAATAAACCATAAACTGGACTAGTCAGCAGCATGTGAGGATCACTCTAGCAACGATTAATTTTGCTTTTTTCCTTCTGAGATCAGCAGGCTTGTACATTTGTTAGATCGACTTCCTCAGATGCCGAGGATGCATTTACTGTAGCTTAGATAGTAACTATGTAAGTTTATTTCTCATTTCAAGTATGAGGAACAAGAAAAACTTCAAGCTCAGATGGGTACTTAGATCTGGATTCAGCAGTCTAGACACCCTTGAGTTGCCCTTGGCTAGATCCATAACACTCAGAGGTTTTGAATGCATCTATGATCGTGATTTGCTTCCCAATCCAGCTGTCTCAAGAGAATTGGAGGAAGACCCTTGAACCTGCCTGTTGATGCAGTGAGCAGCTGAGCCATGCTTGGCCCTGCAGAGCTTGCCACAATCAAGGTGGTGACCTGGGGCTGTACCTGTAGGTTTCTGTCTTTATAAACAGCATAACTGGTCCTAAGGACAGCCTCAGGAATCCCTTCAGTAGGCATAATTAGTGGGATTAACCCGAGGGCTTAAATCTAGGCATGTGCTAAAACATTTTGATGAGTCCTGACTCAAATTCACTTTCTTGCCCTTATTTGGCTACCAGTTACTGGATAACCTTACAGAGCTTCTTCTACCATGTATTTTTCCCCCATCTTTATCTTACATATGAAATGAAAGAGCCATTTGCTCATCTGAGCAATATTGACATGTCAAATTTATTCAAACAACAAGGATCAATAGCGTGCAAAACTCAAGAGACCTGCCAGGACATGGAAAAATATAATACAGATCACAGTGACAGCAGGTTTTAATTATGTGAGAGGAGAAGGTATGTTCTGTAAGGTCTTTGCAATTTGAGACTATAATCAAAATGTCATCAGCCTGCCTCTTGTATTTTCAATCTCTTAGGAAAATGACTAAAACTGGTATAACATTTTCAGATTAATTTTGATGCTTCCATCAGAAAGCCTGACATTTCGCTAATGTCAGACATCACCTACATTGTCATTTGATTTCCCTTTTTCCCCTTGGGTGTCACTTCACTAATGACCTAGAGGTGGTAATGAAATGCAATGAACAGATTAAGGACAGAACTTTTGAAAATGAAGCCGTATATGCCTTGACATTAACATGACACTCATGGAAATATTCAGAAGAGTGTATTATTTACCAAGCCACATGATACAGGTATTTAAAGAAAACAAGTGTAAACATTCTCATCATTTATCCAATTAGACAATGCTAATTTACTTCAAGTATCAGAACACAAGATATCTGTAAGAAATACCACAAAGTCTACAAAGTTTTAGAGTTACATCACTATTTCTGGTGCAGGAAGATGCACATTTTGTCCCCCCCTTTCATGTGAAGTAGCATGAAAATCACAGTTTCTGTGCTCTCAGTTTACATACTCCCGGTACATAATTAGCTCCCTTCCTTCCTCTTGGAAATCTGAGATCAAATAACATATAAAAAACTGTATGAAATTTCTCCTCTGTCTCATTCCATGAAAAATAGCCTGACACCAATAGATCATGATACATGAGGAAAGAATAATTCCCATCTTCTTAGCAAAAATGCCATAGAAATGTAAGTGTAAGGAATTACTTAAGACCCTTATAGGGAAACATGGTAAGACATGCAAGTAGCACTGTGGAATAATAGAAAGGCATAGCTGAAAAGGACCTCAGGAGATTACATTCGTGTCATATCTGCTCCACACACTGCTGCAGCATCCCTGTGCAGCTGGAGGTTTGACTACAACAGGTGCTGAGGGCTCCGAGGGCACAGGAAGCCTATCCCAGACATCATTAGAAAAGCACCTTGCTGCTGAAGCCATTACAGAGAGCATGCTGAAACAGGGCAGGAGAGCCCCACAGGAGCATAGCAAACCACGTGCTTCTCCCCTGTGCAACAACACCTCTGGGAACCATGAATCAATTCAGAGTACTACACTGAAAGTAACTTCTCCTGGGGATCAATTTAGAAGGCTCCAATATGAAAGGAGAAAGACAAATTAAAGGCCATTTACCACCTGTAATGTACCATTGCTCTTCCATCATGGCAGAAATTAGAATAGTGCCTATTTTCTTTAGTTTGAGTAGTAAATTCAATCTTACAGAGTCTCAAATTGTTCACATCGACTCAATGCAGTACTGTAATCCCTTTCTCACATGCCCAGCCACACTGTTGCACTTTCTTTTTTCCTGCAGTTAATATCTAGGATTTCTAACAATTCCTTCAGACTCGCCATTGATAAAACACCTCAACCATTAACACAGAAGCTCGACACTTTTAAAGGAGATGGAAAAACAATGTGGAACAAAGAGGCAAGAATACTGCAGCAACACACTGTAATATTAGATTCTGCATTAAAAGTAAGAGTAATATGAGTATTTCCACTGAAAATAGAACCATTCCTATCTACTCTTTATTAGCATTTTTTAAATTCACCAGACTTCTTCACATCAGTAAAGAAGATTATTGCACTATAATTTTGAAGGAAATGTGGCTATCTTATAACAATAAGAACTTAAGTATTTTCCAATTACTTCTGCCTGGGGCTTTTCAAGCACTAAGAATGAT
This sequence comes from Piaya cayana, assembly GCA_013389865.1. NCBI lineage: Eukaryota > Metazoa > Chordata > Aves > Cuculiformes > Coccyzidae > Piaya > Piaya cayana. The sequence goes on along the minus strand of WAAB01014566.1, from coordinate 427,275 downwards.
AACTCTGATATCTTTGACTTTTTCACACTTTCTCATCTTTTTATTCAGGCTCGTCTCTGGGTAGGAAAAGTTCTTCTGTTTGCCAAGTTCCTCATTCAAATCACACAGCAGCTTGCCGTTGTCCTATAACTTTCTAGGTAGAAGTACAGATTATATTTCCAAGTCATTGACTCTGTCATACGGAATTTAAAGTGTTGGGAAATTCACCTTCCCTCTTCCTCTGACATGTGCATTACAAGAAATCCCAAGTTGCCCCTAGCTTCAACTGCATCCCAAGCAAACCTCAAGGGAAACACTACAGTTAAGCATTGCAGAGAAAGAAAGAAATACAGTTTAAGTGGGAACAAAAAACACAGAGCACTTCAATTGTTTTGGCTCTTGCTTTTGCTGATATGAGTTTATTACTCTGCATGGGGTAGTGGTCTGGAAAAGGTGTGCACCTAGGATGAAATTCATGCCTATGAAAAATAGTTTTCAGTGTCTGCCAATGCTAAAGTTTGGCAACGATAGGAATTTCATAGTAATGGTTGGCAAAGCATTTGCCAGGTGCTACCTACAAAACCATAGATGAAACCTTCATTGAATGCACATTTCTTAGGCCAAACTCACCAGATGAGCATAAGCAGATTTTTCACTCCATTTCTTTCCTTATTGTATAACAAAGACTCACAGCAAATTTAAACCTATAACTTTGAATTGGGTTAAAAAAAAAAAAAAGAGGAAACACACACACTGCCACTACAAAACATCAGAATCTGTTGTGGCTTCAAAGTGTCACCCACAAATCTGAAAAAAGGGAGTGACAAATGATACCATGACATTCTCTATCACATCATGCACTTGCAGAGTTACACACCCAGCCCTGTCAGCTACGTTAGCAAGATAGAAACTATCATTGAAATTACCTCAGTCAAGACAATTACAAAAACTCTGGAGCTGACAAGAAAATTGAAATGCTTCCTATGGAACTCTACTGGGTATTGCTGTGGAAAGCAATAGCAGCTACTGAAAGATGCAAAAAAGATTACGGTGAAATCCATATCCTTTAGATCTCTCAGGGTCTCATTTCACTGTATCTTAGGTAATAAATACTGACTGAATGAAGCTTGTCAGTACGTACAGGACCAAATATGCTACTGAGAGATGAACCAGATTTTGCAAACACTTGTTTAACCATCAGCCCTGGAAATCTACGTTTTTGGTTCTAATTTAGGCCTTCTACAGGAAGAATATCTTCTGAATGCTAGAGAACTACAGTGACCCAAAGCTATCAATAGCTGGTACATGCACCAATCTTATCACATTGCTACTTTCCTAGTCAGGAAAAAAAAGGAAAAACATTTCAAAGAGTATTCTAGAAATACTTCAGAAAATACCTGAAGGCCAGGAGAGAGCAGAAAGTCTATGGAACTTAAGCAAAAGTCACCAACCTCTTTGAAACACATTTTCTATGAACTGTATGTGTTTAACAGGGTTTTTTTGAGACTAACATTGTCCCATAAAAGTACATGTCAATCATTGTAGATCTATGTGTCAATCATGTAGATCTGACAATAAAAGCAACTGTCCTGAAATAGCTTCTGCCTTTTAAAACTCTGATTGGATATTTCCACCTTTAAAAGAAAGGAGGAACAACAACAACAACCACCCAACACAGGATTTTGCCACTGCCAGGAAGCTTTCATACAAGTATGTCAGGAACCAGCACAGTGGGAGAGGAGAGAGATTATTGGGAGCTTTGCTGGAGCAAGCGTAGGAGTTATCTGAACCAGTCAGTCACCAGCACAGCCCTGGAGCAAGGGCAGCATGGGCTGGGGCCACGCTGGCAGTGTGGGGGCACAGTGGCTGCAGGGCTGCCCAGACACTGGCACTGCTGGGGGAGACAGTTTTGCTCTTCTACTCACTGAAAAACATGCACAAGGTCACAAAGACAAGACTTTCACCATATACTCTTCCTAGGCAAAGCCTCTTCACATTTTTACAGCAGATAAACAATTTGAGGGATTTACACATGGAGCTTTACCAATAAAAATATTACTTGTATTTACTTTGTTCTTTTCTATTAGCATAAAATAATAATCTGCATTTCAACAGATGGGAAATTGGACATGATATGAATGAGGAAACGTTCTTACCATCACCCTGTAAGGGGATAAGGCCCAAACTGACCCTCTTACAGCACAGAAGCTGCTCTATCACACACTTGGTTTCCACACAACCCCCCCACCACATCAGCCATGCACCCAGAGAACAAGGGAAACCTGCCTGCACTGCACTGTCACTGTAACTACTTAGTCTGCAACACAGAAACCCTAACAGAAAGACTAGATTTTTTAATGCTTTTGCTCAAAAGCTGCTGCTGGCCCCAACAACCTAGTAAATAAGCACCTCTCCATGCCTTCAGGATAAAGGACATTCCCAGGTGAGGAATGGCCATGAAGCCAGAACGGCACCACTGGCAGCCTCAAGGCAGGCCTCATGAGGCCACAACAAGACCTACCAGCCATCCAGTGCTCTGTTTGCTCGTCCACATCCAGGCATGGGCAGCAGCGTGGCCACTTCAGGCCGTGCAGAGGGTAAAGCCGTGCTGCACTCGTCTGCCCTTGCCCTCAGGGAGGGCACGGTAGTCAGTGGCAGAAACATTCTGCCCACAACATCCACTGCTGAGCAGCTCCCTCAGGCAGGAAGCAAGATGACTCAAGCCTAAGAAACCTCCACCCTGCCTCAGTCTGCTGAGAGCAGCTGAAAACAATCCCACCGTGCTGCTACCAACACACCTGTGCTGCAGCCAACACACCTGTGCTGCAGCCTTTCCCCTGGAAAGTGTTGCATGGAGAGGTGGGCGTGTATCTGCCCCAGCAGCAGGCACCAAGGGTGACCGCAAGGCACAAAATTAATTTATTTTCCAGACTGAGGCCTTACCCAGACTGACTAGTTTGTCAGGGTAGCAGATATCACCTGAACCTGCGTCACTTAAGACACCAATATAATCCCCAATCTCAGCACAGCACTGAATATTAGAGAAAGTTTTTCGGACAGGCACAGTTGGCCCAGGCAAAGGCAAGACGTGTATTTCATATTTTCAGCAAAATGACCCCTGTAACAACAAGTACATTTTGCTGCATCATACAATAGCTCACGTTTCAGCTACTTCTCTGAGACACATCTAGCTGTTCTCTTTCTTAAATGCAGATGTCATACTCACACAATCTCAATCTCATTTTTACTTTCACATGTTTCAAAAAAAAGAATTTTTGTTTCTTTAGAAACACAAGGCTCTGGCAGGCAAGAGTAAAAACTTTTTTTTTTTTTTTTTTTACAGGATAGATTCTGTAAAATCACTGCTTGATCACACTTGAAGACCTCATGCTGTCTGGAGAAAAGGCATCCACCAGCCTTCCCTGCACCTTGCACCCAAGGAGTGTCTGGAGAGCAGGCGGGTGAAACAGTTCAGTGACTTCACTGAAGTCACTGCTGTGAGCCACTGGTTAAAAAAAAAAATTAAATAGACCATCCTTGTTGCAAGTACTGAACATTTGAAAAAAGAACACTGCAGGAAATCTCATGTGCAAATGGATAAGATTAATTCCTTTGCTCCTGCTCCACACAGAACAATTTGAAGTTAGGTTGTTCACGAATACACTTGAACTCGATGATCTAAAGGATCTTCACCAACTTAAATTGTTCTATTCTTCTATGAATGCAATATTTTTTTAAAAAAAAATCTATTATAGCAGCCATAGCATGAAGCATTTTTCTTATGGTATGAGGCATAGTAATTTAGTACCACACCAGACAACTGATGTCTCTGGGGTTTAGATCATCAGTCTCTGGGGTTTAGATCATCATCATGGCTGTTTCAAGCAGAGGGCCTATACATCAAATGTTATTATCATAAGTGAGATATCAAAGACAAGCAAGAGAAAATAAAGGAATGGTGTACTAATATATGGAATTAGACCAGAAATCTCCAAAATTCTGCTACCAACATCTCCCTAGCAGGATGGGAAGTTTCTACCACATGACTCTCTGCACGGGCCGAATCATCGTTGTGAACTCTAGGAGGCTCATTAAGCTTCAGGTAAATGCAGATCTTATATATTATGTATCATAGAATGGACATTATTTTGCATAAGCTGCTTAGAAGAAGAAGAGTGATAGTACTTGGTTGTGTTGCCATAGATGAGACTGAAAATAGTGACCTGCAGGTGAAGTGTTATATGCGTCATTACCTATTGACTCAAAGAATATGTTCTGGAAAAAAAAGAGAATACTTTTATTAGTTCCAGTGTTTTCTTCAATACCTTCCTTTGTAAAAGAATGGGTGGTTATCACAAGAAGTACTGTTGCAAAGCCATAAACACACAAACAATCAAACAAATAATTTTATTAATCCAAGGTTGCCTGCAGCAAATAAAGTAATTTTGTCATATTTTACAACCTGATACCTGTAAACTTATCAGAATGCACTACCAATATACTCTGTGCTGAGGACCTGTCTGATTACTAGACTCCAGAGTGTTGTAGAAGTAACAGATCTGCATGCAAAAAGCATATTTTGATCAAAAACTGATTCTACTCTTGCAAAGTATCTGCCACTAGCTGCAATAAGCATTAAATTGGACGTAAACTGGTTATTTCCCATCTGGATCTGAATTACAAAGGGCAGAAATTGTGAATGAAATAACTGTATAATTTATTGAGATAATTAAATTTAAAATTAATTTAATAATTAAATTTTATATTTCTTTCACAATCAGGTCTCATAAGAAAGACATGCCGTCTGCACCATTAAGAGAACATTTCTATTGTTTTCTAAACACACAACCTGCTGATCATGAGAATTAAAATCCCCTTAGAAGCATTTTCTGGATGGTTGTGATGAACTATGGGATTTATTTATTTGAGATTTTGCCACACAAGAATTAAACAAATAAGCCATTGTTATTGAGAGAGCTATAGACCATTCAGGCATTCCATAGAGAGACATGAACGATGCTGAATAATACAAATGACAGGAGAATCTGGAAATGACAGTACACTGTTCCTAATAGGTGGTGGTGTAATATGCTATAGTATTAAAAATAGGTGGTTCATTTAGAATTTCTAGTAGTACTTCCTAAACTCAGATGTACAGCGTTTTCTTCTAAGGCGGAGGGATGCGTGTTTGTGTTCTAGGACATTCTAACTTTTTTTTAGTTGTCTATAATTCAAAACATTGAAAAATATAGGATGCCTTTTCTCATGTATACCTTTTTAAAACCTATCTGTTATTACAGGAATTCATACTGCTAACAGTGTGTAGCCATATGGGGTAACAGAAGGCCTTTTTCAAATCTAGAAACCAGAACTACTTGGTGGGTTTATCAGGAGAGAATTCATGTGCAGGGATGGAAAGAGAACCAGAGCTGTTCTGTCCAGATTTATTTTGTCTTTCTGTTATGGAATGTGTAATAGCCCTCAGTGTTTGACAGGATATAGTGGTCAGTATTGCAGAGATGTTCTGGGTTGCATTATCTTTTGGAAAAAATTCCAGATCAACTGCCTTCAACAATAAGGGAGGATTTCCATTGGTTTCAAATAAGCTAGAATTTCACTTGGTGCATAACAAATTGTGACATCTTATGTTGGTTTGGTTCTTGCAATCTGGTTATTTATGAGTGGAATATATCTGTGAAAGGCACTGGGCATTAATAAAACAGAAAATGACACAAACAGCACAGACAGCATTGTCTGATGATTCATTGGACTGAGAATTAGGACATGCAGGCTACGCGACTACAAATAGTGGCAACAGGGTGAAGGGATTTTGCATAATTTTTCAGGTGCTGTCACACCACTTGGACGCAGGAGAGCATAGTGCAGTGCAGCCAGAGGAGTGTCTTGCTGTTGGTTAGATTAACCCAGCACTGCTGTGGTGCAAATGTTAGAACACAATCATGAAGACTACCCTGTCTTCTAGTTCCACCCTCTAGTTATGAACGCATCTTTTATCAAATAGTTATGCCTTTTCACAGTTAATGGTATTTTTATTTCCTGGAGGTAAGGAAACATCTAGTAGATAAAGGAACCAGTTGTGTTCTTCACTTTTCAGAAGACAAAAAGAAAATTCCTTAATGAAATCACCAGGTTTGCTGCACAGACTTCATTAGCAAAAACAGACTCCTGTCTGTCAGCTACGTAAATTTGCTCTTCCTAGCAGCATCTCATAGAGTATCATTTTTATAATTGCAATGGAGTGGGGGGTTATTTGTTTTGATTTTTAATACCAAGGTAAAATAACTTTACATTTTTTAAATTAAATTTACAATTTAATGTTATAGTTGAAGCAAGCAGGAAATCTTATGGGAAAGGGGTAGTAGCTTCATGCTTCTGTGTGTAATGTCTGCATGCATGATGCATAAAGGCCATTAATCTACTCAAGTCTCTCAGAGACTCATTTCTCCAGAATAAGCTTTCAGGCATTTTTCCCCTGGACATATGAGTACTTCCTAACCATCAGGGTCATAGTCACTACTTACAAAGTCCTTAACAGAGAAAAAGTAAGTCCTTCAAGAGAGGTGAGTTATATAACTGAATATCTATAATTAAACTGAGCTGAAATGCCAATAATCATACTGTACCAAACAAGATCTGAAACTATACACTTGGCAAGAAAAGCATGGCTCAGCAGACACGGTGGAATTTAGAACTTCTCCCCTCTTTGCATTTCTGGTTGAAATGTGGGTCAAGTCAGAAATAGCTAAAGTTTATTTTTTATCTCAGGATTATTCAATTGATCTTTGGAAATAAATACTTTGTCCAAATCTCGTTACGATCAGTAAGAGTTTTTCCATTTACCATATATGTCTTTGTATTAAGCATGGAGCTCAATATATCCCATACCAATTATCTCATTTACTGGCAGCTTTAGCAGAAAGGTTACCAAGGCTGCTCCTCTCACCTGCAGAATTACTTGCACAGCACAGCTCACATGTTAGAGCTTAATAAGTGCACCATTTTCATGCTTGTTCTGTGCTTCAGACTATGGACAGTCTCTAAACAAAGCTATGACCCATCACTGTGTTACCAAACACATGTTTAATGCTCACATGCTCTGCACTTTGCAGAATTTTAGTCTAAACATGCATGTCCTGTAATGATAAAGGAAACATGTTCAATCTGGGAATCCTGACAGTTGTGTGAATCACAGTCAGATCTCTTTACTTTTGAGACATCTTTGTGATACTTTCATTAATCTTGTAACAGCTAAAGGAGAATTAGTATGCTCAAAGAAGGCAGAAGAACAATTTTGTTTGGGAATAGGTTATTAAGACAGGATAGAAATATATGGTTTTCTCCACTCTAGATGTATCTGCTGTAATAGCATTTGCAAGGAGAGAGGTGCTAGGAGTCTCAAATAGCGTCTAATGTGGTGCATGCAGATAAGGAATTACTTATTTTAATCAATTTTTATGTAAGAAGTATCTACGCAGACTTACAAGAACATATACAAAATGCACTTCATCAATGTCAAAAAATCCCCAAATAATCAGCCTCCTTATCTCACATCTCTTAATGAGTAGCGGTCTCAGTGCTGCAGAAGACTTAGAGGACAGCTGAGTCTTGCAGCTTGACTTGCAGGTGATTAGATCTGCATGTTATTAGGCCACTTTGGGAAGTGAATTCTGGAGCAGATTTTATGTATTATATTCACTTATATATGTATATTCACTTCTCCTTTATGCTATGACAATGATGTTTGTTATAGTTACTTCAACTCTCAACTTCTCTGTGGAGCCAGGTGGTAACTTGTTAACTGAAAACTATAAAGATATTATTGCCTTGGTAGGCAGGAGACTGTGGGATACAGAGGGAGGAGACCACAGGACCCTGGTTGTTGCTAAGAACTGTAGATAATTGTGCTAAAAACAGACTTTGCAAGGTTGGAAAACAAGAAAGCGTAACTGAGCTATTTGGGCAAGTGGAAAAGCACTGCCTCAGCAAGGCAGGGGTATAAAAGGGATTGCTTTTGCTTAATAGAAGGATTTCATTTGTCACCTTAAACCAGGGTCTGTGCCTCGATCACTACATTTCTCTGCTATGAAAGGTAAAGAGAGGTGATTAAAGCAAAAAGCATAAATTATTCAGTAACTCTTAACTTTTCCCATCAATGACATGGCACAGGACATAGTTGGCAAGGGATGGGGATAATAGAGGCTCTCCTGATACATTGCTCAAAATGCAGACACCCGTACCTTGCAATTCCAAAAGGCCCCAAGGTATTATTGAATGCCAAACATATTTTAACAATCCAGCCCATTTGCAGTGATATGCAGCTTTTAATGACTCACACACAGTATTTAAAACCTTAACGTGCAGATGTCTTAATGAACCAAAATTTGTAAGCCCAGCACTATTAATCCCAGGGAAAATGTGTGGGTCTGTATTTTATCTCTGAACCTAACTGAAAGTCTACAGTTGGTAAATAGTCCTTGTCTTCACAGAACAACTATTAAAGTTTTTTAAAAACCTAATAAATTAATCCTCACATCCCAAAGCCTACGTTTGAAGTTCTATACCTTGAACACAGATAGAATGACTGAACAGAATATTGTGGAGGCAAACTCTTTTCCCCTAGGAATAGTATTTTAAAGGGAAGCAAAACAACCTCATATAACCAAATACAAAATTATTTTTCCAAGCCAGTGATTTGAAAGCTTACTCCCCCCATGGTATACAGCTGTTGTTCTCCAAAACAACAAGTATACACTTTTTTCTTTTTTTAATCCTCTCTGATAGAGGAGGAGATAATTTCTTCATGAGGGAAGAAGCAGTAGCCTAGAAACATTATTAAAATTTCCTGCACCCTCCTTTAATACCGTCATTTCTACTTCCCAATGAAGTAGAAATACTTTTTCAATATGTAATTCAACTAGGTAACAGAATGTTTTGCTTAGGCTTCTAATATTTTTGTTGGCTACAAAAAAAAAAGAAACAAACAGCTTGAAAAAAGCAATCACAGATCATGTCTCTATACACCTGTTCTTCGTCCTGGAGAACATGTTAATGCTTCCATGAATTTGTGCCACAAGAACAGTGAACCATTTATTAACTGTTGAAAAATATTCTGAGTCTTACAGAGAACAAACTCAACAACTTGGCTACTATTAGCAAGCAGCATTACAGAAATTAAGCTAATCATACTTTTTTTGCAAGGTAATTTGTAATGGACAGCATTTAAGCTTAGGTCCCTGAAGTAAAGCACTTTCTCAAAGGGGCTAAGTAAATTATTTAATAACCATTTATAATAAGGTTAATTACTCCTTTTCAGTTTACCTACCTTAATATTTTTACTGTGCTACTTTCCTTTTCATCCTCTTGCTGAACTTCATGGTAGAACGGTTAAAGCCAGCTGACTGGCACCTTTGCAGAAGCAGCATTGTGAGAAGAACATCAGCCACCCAACAGTTCTAAACAGCAGCATTTTCACTGCTGGAGTTGTGGGAGAAACCTGCAAAACCTAAGATTATCTCTAACTGCTCCGCAGTCATCATCTAGGCACTGGCAGGGAAATAATGTTGGTTTCTCATCCAGCGATGCTGCTTTTTGTCCAGAACACCTGGAAGGGAAAAACAAAGAGTTTAGGGGACAGTTCCTGTCACAGTTCCCTGCTGCTTCCATCCGTGCTTAAGGCAATGTATCGGTGCTTTTTAGATCAGAGTGCCTTGTCTCCATCTCTCTGCTTGAGAATTAATTTTGTCTCAAAAGTAAACAGTTGAGAAAAACCTGTGTGAGTACTCACCTTCTGAATTGGTAAGATGGAAAGACCTAGGTGTAAAAAAAAAAAATTTATATATTTTGTCCCGACAGTTCATTACTGTGACCTGTATTCCTGTCTGTTATTTTTGGGTATTACCCTCACACTTTGCCTGTTTGGGGTGAACAATTTGGATGTGTAAATTTCTTTTTAACAGATGCAGCAAGGAAAGGACCTAAACTTTCAGTGTACTCCATGCAGCTTCAGGTGTCTCCTCCTGTGTATGCCTGGCACAACTTTAAAAAGGTATCATATACTCTTATGGACTGCACACTGCTGGTGTTTCATTGAATTTCTCCATTGTAGATATTCAGTCACTCACATATAAATCAAATTTCATCCACTTTAATTTCTGGCTTGTTTCTGTAGATGCTTTTTCCAAAGGTGCCTTTTCCAAAACCAAAGGAAATAAATGGAGATCTTATTGATGCTGAAAGGTTCTGGGCTAGGCCTTGTGCTCATGAATACAGCCACTTTATTTTGGCAGTGATATATCAAGAACTTAAAGTACTCATATATATGACTCTATGATATATTACTATTAAAATTAACTTGTTATTGCATTTGAACTCAGTGGCTGTGTCCCAGAACGAAACTGTGCTCTTCAATGGAACAAAAATTAAAAGGATATTTTTTGATCCTGCTTCTGATGCAGAAACTAAGTATTCTGTCTCCTGTAAGCAAGCAGAAGATGATTTGATGAGTCCCATATATATATGGGTTGAGTTGTTTTTCCACAGCAGCCAGTTTCTCATTATGTCAGTCAAGACATTGAACCAGTGGTGGATTATAAGGGTGCAGGATCATTGTGACTTCTGTCCCTCCTCCACAGTACCAGCTATTTCTAGATGAAAGCGCTGGATAAGCTAAATTTCATCTGGATGACAGGATAAACCTGAATAATTTCTGGGTCCAAACATCAAAGGGTCAAACTGCTAAAATCCTCCCCCAGCACTGAGCACTGTGGCAGCTAATTGCTTTCATGGAACTAAAGAAAATTCCCTGTGTCTTCGCCATACTCAGCTACAGAAAATTGCTGCTCATCCAGCTGCAAATATCTGACAGGCAGTCAGGCAGCACCTCCGGGACAGAAGGTTTTAAAGCAAAGTATAGCTACATATCAGTGGCATGTTCATGAGAAAATTCACAATGTGCTGACAATCCAGATCTCCTAGCAGCATCACGTAGTCCAGATAACATAAAAGCCCCAAATAAAAGGTGCCCCTGGGGTATAAAAAGGTTGCTCTGGAAGAAGAGATTAAAACATTCCTGGATACAAACCTACTGAAGTCCAGCAAACAAGACCAAATTCAGAGGACAGTAATGGATGTGCCACAGATTCATATCGGCCCAAGAGAGTTTATGATCCCCAAGGTCAAATGTAGCAGGTACCTATTAAATAGAAAAGGAGATAAATTGTAAAGGCAAATTCAAACTGCATTTGAATTTTAACACAGACAAACCCAACAGCTACTGAATTTCAACAGAATTTATGTGACTGTAGCCTTCAGACTCCTTTGGAAGTCTTATGAATAACTACCCCCCCCCACACACACACAAAGCGTGCTCAGATACAAGTAAATTGCTTAAGTAAGTATCTGTAAATGAGGTCCATTCAGCTCTGTTCAGTAGGCACACATCTGGTGGCAGATTTCAGAACGTAACTGAAGTACCCAACTGCAGGCTTGTTTTAATTAGAAACAGTACAATGCTAACACATTGGCATTTTCCTTAAACATTTCCTGGACTCTCTCCAACCTGTCTACATCTTTTTTTTACATAGCGGCAACCAAAACTGAACACGGTATTCCAGATGTGGCCTGACAGTAGAGTAGGGTAATGACTTCTTTATCTCTGCAGGTGGTGCCCTTGTTGATGCAACCTAGCATCTTCTTGGCTCTCTTTGCTGCAGTAGCACACTGTTCATTCATATTGAGCCTGTCCACCAGGACTCCTGTGTCCCTTTCCATAGAGCTGCTAACCAGTCGAGTTGACCCCAGTCTGTGCTGTACTCCTGGAGTCTGTTTTCCCAGGTGCGAGACTTTACAGTGGCCCTTGTTGAACTTTATAAAATTCTTGTTAGCCCACTCTTCCAGCCTATCCACATTTAATGTCTGGCCTTTCCTTCTGGAATGTCCACTTCCCCACTCAGTTTAATATCATCAGCAAATTTCATCAGAGTAAACTTGATCCTATTATCCAGATCACTTACCAAGATATTAAACAGCTTTGGGCCCAATAGAAATCCCCAGAGGACCCTGCTTGTGACTGGTTGCTCATTTGAAAAAGATCTGTTTACCACCACGATCTGAGTGCAGCCTGTCAGCCAGTTCCCCTCCCACCCCTAACCACTTGCCTACACCAGAGCACAGCCTTCCCTATAGGAAGAGGCTGTGGGAAGCCTTATATAAAGCCTTGGAGAAACCCTTGTAGACAATCTCCAACTCTTGCCCCATATCAACCAAGGATACTTTGTCATAAAAGTCCATCAGGTTTGTCAAGCATGATTTGCCCGTAGTGAATCTGTGCTGGCTTTTCGCAATCACACGTTTCATTTCACTTCTGATAGCACCCGGGAAGATTCATTCCATAACTTTCTCAGGAACTGAAGTAAGACTGAGGGGCCTAGATCCTCCTTTAAGCCCTTCTTGTAGATGGGAGTGACATTAGCCTTCTTCCAGTCTTCTGTGATATCCTCCCATCTCCCTGACTTCATAAAGATCATCAAAAGCAGCCTCACAATAACATCAGCCAGCTCTTGTAATGCCTTAATCATGCTGAGATTTTTCTCCCCTTCATGAATACCACAGAAATTCACTAAGATTTAAATTCAGCCTCTGATATGCACCATGGTTTGAATGGCTCTGCCAAGAAAAGTGCTGTATGCTTTATATAAAATCAGAAGTAATTTAAAGGATAATTTCATGAGACTCATTTAGTAACCAGTAAGGTTTTAGCAGAATTAAGGGAAGTTTGATCCTTTATGTGATACACTAGGAGTTTGGGTAACTTCATATTTAGCTACTGCAGTAGTGCTCCCTCTAACACTTACATTCTTAAGCTGTTGCTGGAGTGGTTTCCAGGAACAAGAGTGGAAATACCTCCCTTGAGAGTCACCTAGCAAAATCCCCTCAGGCAGAATGAGGCATCTCATCATTGACAACACAAAGGCAAAGAATATGTTGCTCTCCAAATCAGTGCTGTGGAGATTCACAATCTACAAGATTTAAAAGGACACAAGGAAAATTACTTTTATGTTGCCTTAAAATCATTGGTAGCAAAGGCAACACAGTTGAAGCAGCACTTGCCCTCAGCAAATTCTGTAAATGGCCTCTAGCATTTGAAAAACAAGATGGTGCAGGAAAAGAAAAATTCATTCAGGTCACTGTCTGAGGGGATATAGCATCACTGAGGTATTAACAGCAGTTTGAAAAATTCTGGAGGTTGATACAGAAGGTATCATTGAAAGTTGTACACTGTCTGCCCCAGCTAGCCGTTCTGTCTATTGACATGACTGAATATGCCTTTGGAAGTCACACTCTTGTCTATGGGAGAGATTTTCTTTTTAGTGTTCATTTTAACTTTCATTTCTGTGAATCACCAGAAATAAAAGTAGATTTAAACAGAAATGCTTTCAAGCTCTAACAAATTTCACCACATTATTCTTTTGTTCATTGTTTTCATTTTCTACTTGTTTTGCTTACATAATTCATATTCTATCTTGCTTTTCACAATAAAACTTCCTAGACAACTTTCTCCCCCTTAACCTCCATCTTCTTTCATAAAGATAGCGACTTACAGCACAGAATAATAAGGAAGTTTTCCTTAAAGACTTCAGAGATCTTTGTGCCTCTGATGCAATCTTGTCTTCTTCTGCCTTTTTATTACCCAAAGAAAGGTATTTGCATCCTCTGACAGTAGTAGAAGTAGGAAGACTTGCTTTGGACGTTTCAAGAAAGTGCCTAAGCGTTGTCAAATACAGAGCCTAAGCTTTGAGCATCTTGTAATTATAGGGAGAAAATATATACCAACATTCCTGTTTCTGCATCTCGGGTGACTTCCAAGGGTTGCAGTTCCACACTCCGCATTTCAGGCAACAAGCAGCCTGAAAACAGAGCTCCTGTTGACTGAATTTACTCCACCACATTGAGCAGAAAGACAAAGATGGGAATAGTGTAAGTATCTATCCACTCACCTTCCTGCTGAAAAAATGTTCCTTGCTGGATATCTGAGGGGGAAGGCAGAGACAACATAAGAAAGAAAACCTTTATCAGCAGGTCTCCAGCCAGCTGGCATTTCTAGTTTTGAACAGCCGCACTGAAGCTGCCAGAGTAACCTTTCTATTTCAATTTTTCACTCTCCCTTGTGTGCATTTTTTTATCTTGATGTAATCTCACCTGCCCAGCCCAGCTCATGCAGGCTGCAAGTTGGAACCAGGGTGTTCCGGAGTCTTCTCTAACAGACTGAAAAGTGTTTGAAACAGGAAACACTCAGCCAGCTCTGCCGACCTTTCTCAGCCAGGCTCAGATGATTATCCATCCCTGCTGCTGAAACCAGCAGCACAGGAGAATTGCTGAAGAGCTCTGGGTACCTGAGCAGGCAGGTCCTAGCACCCCTCCATGCTCCCAGCCCACAGTGATGGTACTGGCCCTGCTCAGGCTCCAGCTTCCACACAAAGAAGCACAGAACACAAGATAGAAATGCAGAAGGCCGGTGTTCAAAGTACATCTTCTACAGGCTAAAAGTAGACCAAGATATCATGTTCCTTCTGTGCACACCTGGTGCATTTCCAGCATGCAATGTACTTTGTGGTCAAGAGGCAGTGCTGGAGAATTCCTCTTTTGTATTTCATTAATTGAAAGAGCTCAGGGGAATTTGCATGATTTTGTGGTCATAAAGTGAACAGGTTTGTAGGTTGTTTTCTATTCATGAGGTTAACAAAAGCATTCAGGCTTACTCTGATGTGTTGACCTTTGTTAAAGCTGTGAAGCCATGTAGCACTTACATGGAATTTCCAGAGGTCCCACAATACCCTGCAACAGTATTCCTAATCAGGTTGTATGTTTCTGGAAACCCCAGCTACATTTGCTGCGTGTCCTAGTCAGGGCATATGCAACTAAAACTTGGTCTCTGCAAGAGGTGCTGAACAAAACTATTGTAATTCATTTCCCTTTTGTTTTCAAGGACCAAATGAATACAGAAGTCTTACTTCAACTCTGCAAGGTTAAACAGTACATTGAATTTAGGGAGGAGCAAAGCTAGAATTAAAATGGATTTTTTTAACTGACATGGACCAGATTTTGTGTGTTACAGCTACAATAGCTTCTACAGGAAATTATCTGAAAAGTCCTTTTGGGATCTTGTGCAGTAAGAGGTACTGTATAAACACTGATACTAATTATCCTGCAGTTCTGAATGTATATCAGTGTTCTAAAATTTCAGATGCCTCATGTTAATATTAGGACTTTTCAGATATGATTGACATTCAAAAACAAGTGGCTTTGCTTTCAGTCCTGAGACATACAGAACAATAACTTAACTAAAATAGGGACCTACCAAAGAGTCAGTCCAGGGAAACAAAGCAGCTTGGGGTAATCTTTGAATTAATCCTCACACATTTATCTCCTCCCTTGTTTCTGTGAGCATGAAAGGTTTACATAACTCTGCCTGTAGACAAGTGCTTGCAGTGCTGTAAGTTTCTAAATAAAGTGGTGTCCCAAGCTTTTTCATTATGTAATGAGGTTTTTATTCATAAATACTGTAGTTACCTTGGCTTTTCTTTATTAACTCTAAAGCTTCAAATAGTTTAAAAATGTATGTCAATTAACACTAAATGCACTTTTCACAGTTCTGTTAACAGGTAAATCCTCTAAAATATCATTTACTGCAGGCTTGGTTCCATTAGAGGTCAATAGTCTTCCCACAAATCCAACCTATTTTCCTAACTCTAATGATGCCTTAAAATTTGGTTTTTATGCTTATGCGGCCACTTGGTCGATATTTTAGCAGCTCGCTTAAATTAAGTGTTTTACCACAGTGCCACCTGCTGGGTACCTAGAAATTACAGTTCCTTCACTGGAGGGTGGCTGGGCATTAACAGACATCTTGGAGAAAACAGGAATAAAAGCCTTACCTTCCAGGCAAGGGGAAAATGGGTTCTTCAATGCTGTCTACAATCTTAGCATGTGGAAAAAGTAAACACATTATTGCAAAGAAAGCAATACAATGGTAGCATAGGGAATGTTGGGAAAATACTCTACAATAATCACAGGGAAATGAAGAGAAAGAAAATATAAAGAATGTACAAACATTTGAAAGTGTTACAGCTTAAAACGTTGTCTCTATTCTATTAAGATGTCCTTGTGACATAACATTTACAGTGTGCTAACAGACATACAAGTCAAGTCAAGCATGCATGCAAGTTATAATTGAAATTTGTTGTTCTCTGTACTCACCCTCAGGTTTTGGTGTGAAGAAGTTGTCTGTAGATACAGTGCCCATGGAACTGCGAACTGCCTGCAGAGTAGTTTGGATTATTTCTGGTTCAGAGCTGGAACACAAAAGCTCAAATGAAATCTGAGTAGTAACTAGTGACTAAAGTCTCACTTGATTGATCTTGAGGTATGGATGCCGAGTCTGTAGCAGTGTTGACGATTTCAGTTTTCAGCCCTTGGACACTTCTTTCTGACCTCCAAATAAGTGCACCCATGTTTGTATTTTCTTTCATTCAAAGCACACCACCTCTCAACTGAGTCTCCCAGTCATTTTCACTTAATCCCTTTCAGTTTATATCCCACAGTGGTTTCTGGAAGGCAATATTGATTACTTTCCAATAAAAGTAAACCAGAACATACATTCCATCAGTATCCCTTCAGCAGCCAAAGTGTTAGTTCATAGAGCAGCTACTAGATGGAATCTGCAGTGAAAAAAAAAAAAAAAGCCAAATGTGTGATATGGATATTGTATCCTCAGCACCATCTATATATACAGTTCAAACATTATTGCACCGCATTTCTTCATGGTGTAGAAATAATCTAGATAGCAATGCTTCTTTTTTGTATTTCCAAACTCCAGTATTGTGTCATGGTAAACTAATAACATCACTTGTTCTTGTAAATCACAAAAGACAGTTGGTTCATTACACCTACATTTGCAGCATGCCAGTGCCCACTGCCTATACTTTCTCAACTACTCTTTTAAGGAAAGAAAGAATTATTTTTGCCATATATTCAATAATGGAGTCTCTGTATGTCTGCCCCACCTCACACGACATTATTGTTCCTCTTATGAAAAATCATCCATCAAACAGATATATTAAAGTCTTTTTTTGTTCAATACTTGTTCACACAACAACAAAAAGTAAGTTCATAGAAGGTTCTCTCCCATTTACTGTCACTCCTTTCTGTAGAAATCATACTGAGGAGAATGTCTAAGAATGAAAACATTACTCTAATATTGAGGACAGTGTTTCACTTTACAATCCTGTCATGGATGTCTTGTGTAATGGTGTCTAAATACATAAATCACTATGTGTAGAGTAGAAATGTGACTTCCATACCTCACCAGAATAAATCTCTTTATGACTGAGGTGCTGGAAGTACATCTGTAGCTGACTTGGGAGATCACTTCAGTCCTTCCAAACACCTTTCTGATTAAAGGAAAAAGCCAAATTCTTTCATTCAACTGGAGTACCTTCTTGATTTTGTGGATTAGTATACTGTGGACTGATTTCCTTAATTTCTTCTATCATAAAAAATAAAAGGGAAATTCTCATCTCAAATATAGACTCAGAAACCTAGCTGAATTCTCAAACACCCATCCTAGGAGCTGCCTAAAAATTGTGCTTTAGTGCTACAAGGCCTGTGTGCAATATGAATACTATGGGAACCACTCTCTGAACACAGCCACCAGCTTGTTTTTCAGTACTGCTACTTACTGTCATGATCACAGAAGTCAGAATCATCCACCTGCTTTCCAGTGACAATATTATTGTTTGTGGTCTAGACAGCAAAGTCATAATGGGCTTAAATTGATGTAATCCAAGAAAGATCTTACTGTTGATTACTCATCTGGATATGGCTAAGCTGTGTCATAAAGGTCATTAAAGGCACATTAAATTGAATTTTGCTTGAGCAAATCTATGTGTTCCAGTGGAGTAACAAAAATATTTGCATTTGTGCAATTTAGTTAAAGAATGTGTGTTAAAAGCTTTTGTGAACTATAAGAGGAGGTAAGTGAGAAGTAAGAAAGAAAAGTACTTAACTGCACAAACACTTTTTTTTCCAAATCATGTTTTGTATCTCTCTTGGGCACTCCTGTCTAAGGAGAAAGCAGGTATTCTAAGTAGCCTCTATAACAGGTGAAACATTGGAGTCTTTGAGCTCTAAATCAACCTCTAATTGTTGAAGACTAAGGAGAGAGTTTACGTAGAGATTACTTTACGCTCAGTACTCTGGGAGTTTTCCTATTGATTTAAAAAGGACTAAGGTCAAGCTCTAGCTGCCTGCTCCAGGGTTTCCTCTTTGAAACATCTGTGTTTGATCATTTCTGAGTAAAGAATAAAGAATTAATTTAGATAGTGCCTAAGAGAAGGCATTGAAGTGGGAGCAAGGAATAGGAACCAATGGAGTCTGTCCTTACGCTACCTATTATTATCATTTAATGTATAGTGAGGATAAATAAATGCAAAATAAAACATTATAAATAAATCCTGCCTGCAAGGGGCTATTGTCTAATTAAGAGAGTCACAATGAATAAAAACTCTTTGGCAGGGTCAAGTTGGAATCTCAGAGGTGACAACTTATTGCCTACTGACCACAGAAGCAGCATGCAGTTCCTCCTCTGGAACGAATGCAAGTCTGCCCTACAAAACACTGCAGGGATCTGTATCTGTCCCCAAACACTCCTTTTAAAACTGTAACTGACGTAAAAATGGAACAGAGGTAGAGGATAGAAGGTGGGAACTCACTAAAGTAGAAGTTCATCTCAGAGATGCCCTGAAGATAATACCTTAATTTAATAGTGCCCTGTAGGTAAGACAAGACTGAGCAGCCACCCAGAGCTAGGTCTGAATGCTCATCCTGGGCATTTACAGACTCCTTTTGGAAGATGCAGTGTTTGAGTCTTGGCTTGGCAAAGAATTAATGTAGCATTTCTAGAAAACCTGTTAAGGAGATGTGTGACCTCCTCCCAGTGACTTTTCCTACTCAAGCCTTTATCCCAAGCTGTTACTGCATGGCAGCAAGATTTTAATGCCACCAAAATACTTCCTCTGCCTCTCTTGGTACATGTTATCCTTTCAGCTCGCCCATGCTGCTCAAAAGAGAATGCCCTTGCTAGCATTTGGTTGCAACAGGATATGGGATAATAAACTGAAATTCTTGTTTAGATGTCCTAGGACCTCATTTCATAGACGTGCTGTATCTTTGAGCATGCAGTAGAGTATCAGTACAGACATGCTTCCCCTGTTAACAGCTAATTCCCTAAATTAACCCTGACTGTGGTGTGTAAGAACACACATAGGATCTGAACACTGAGCAGTCACCACTTGCTGCCTTGCAGGAATGGGCTCTGATCTTATTCACCTCCTTAATGCGTCTCACATTAGTCAGTACCTATTCATGAAGAAAGATGTCTCTTGTCAAGAGTTAATTATTAATAGATAAATTCAATAGAGAGTTTTAATAAGAGATAAGATTAACTCCGTTTAGGTATTCCAAACATAGATATCATCTCTGCATTAGTCTGTCTGATTCCTTAAACATCTTTTTCATGCCTATTGCTATATATCTGAATAATCCATTGTATCTTTGCTCCTGCATTCTTCCTCCTGTTATCTGGACATTACCTTTTTAAAAAGTCAGAGCTTTGGGTTCACTGATGCTTTGCTATATCCCTACTTTTACACTTGTTCACTTCTCTGAGGAACACATATATTCCAAGTTGCAGTGTGAGGGTGGGTTTGTGTGGCCTGTAAGGAAAGGAATTTATACCAAGAAAACTTCCATCATTGATTTAGGGGAGTAACATCAGAACCCCTGTGAAGGGAAGCAGGGAGGACCAGGGACTGTAGCCACCATCAGCCAAGATCCATTTTTACCATGCCCTGGCACAGGAGATGCTGAAGATGTCAAAAAGACAGTCCTCATACTAAAAAGCCCACTGTCTAGCCATGTGGGTGCAAACACAGGGAAACATTTTTTCATAAGAGCTAGACCTTGGTCCAGTTTATCAGCATTACAGAGATTTCAGTTTGAATCCTTTAAGCAATGCTTTTATCTAGTAACAAGTTTCCAAAACCACATCAGTACAGTCCACCAGTCAAAGCAAAACACTATAAACAGATCAGAAAGATTTTATAGTCGCTGCTTTTTGACCTTTTTTCTTTTTGTGCTGGAGAGTGATGTTGGCTTCTCCGTTGCTGTACAGGGATGCTAATTTTGTTTGCTGAGCTTATTATTGGCCACTTCTCTTCTTGACCTGCAGCAGCACATGTCAAGAATATATAAACTAATACTACTAATAAAAACAAAGTGAAACCAAGATGTTAACATCCATATAATTAATCTGCAGTGAAAAGCCAGATAAGCCACAAACTCTAGACTGGCTGATGCCACTTTACTTTTACAGCTGGCATATAAAAAGTCAAGTAAATATGTTTTCTTTTCAAAGAAATATAGAAAAAAAATCTAGTATGAGTATCATTCTCCATAATTCTCTTCCTTCCTTCCTTTAAATGTTTCAAGCTCTAAATTTGTTCAGCAAGTAGGAAAATACTTGTAAAGCCCATTTAATATTTACAGATGTTTAGTGGCAGGAATAGCAACTTCCTTTTACATTTCCCAGAGGATGCCACATGCTTCATATTTCCCTGAGCCTGTCACAGCAAGTTACATCACCCTGGGAAGCTGAAATAAAGATGAATCATTTGTAAAGCTCCTATATCTTCTCTTGGTCAGTTTTTCTGATCACATCAGAGTAAACTGATAAGCACAAGGTTTCTCTCATGATGAACAGATAAGATTTTATATGTACTTTGGATGGACCCCTGTGCAGAGAAAAAGGACTTGTGAGGCACTTAATCCAGGAATTACATCCTAATCCGCTCTGCTTTCCCTGTCATCACTACCACAGCAGTGGTCACACGTCCTGCTTGGGCAAGTGCCTCCTGTACTGACCATCCAGCACAGCTCATGCAGGGATGCCAGAGGGCACCAGGGAAGAGTGGGTGACATGTGGGATATGTCATGTGGCACACGGCAAGTGGAACATGGCAACACTGATGCCAGTCCAAGATGGGAGCCCCGTCATCTGTATCAAGGTCACAGCTCTGCCAGTCACTGACCTCAGGGACAGCCAAGAACCACTTCCTTGCTGAGAGGATGCTAACAAGAACATCATGCTTTGACAACCAGAGGTACCTCTTGGCTCCTGCTAAGCTCCTACTTAACAGTCTAACATCTGCTGTGGGAAGGAAAATTAATTTGTTCCCATATTTGACAGTCTGGTCAGAATTGTACATTTGCCTAGAACCTCCTGCCCCAGAGAGATGCAAATATATGTGAAGCAGTCCTGCAATGGACACCACAGGCCTGAGATGCTAGAAATTAATAACTTGCCTACTACCACCTGTGGCAGAAGTAGGAATTTCATCCATAACTCTTCAGCTCTAGGTCACAGCCTTCACCAAAGCAGTCCCTGTCTCCAGATACATTGCACAAACCTTATAAGGACTACCTTACATCAGTAAAGCTTCAATCACATTCAAACTCATTTGCTTTATTTCCTTACTATTCTCCTCAGAAAGACTTGGCTCCTATCTAAGATGTGTTGCAGCAGAATATTTGATATACCTCTGGCTTTGCAACCCTTAAGAGGATCATTGTCCTTCCAGCTACTTATGGTCCCACTGTCACTTCTCATCCAGCAGCAAGCTTCTCACCCAGGGTGCTTTGGATTTAGGTATTGACTTGTTTAATCAGAAGATAGTTTTATGTGACAATATCAGAGGACCTGTTGAACAGAAATAAGGACGGGCTTTGATCCCAAAGGTGTAGTGCAGCAGCAGCAGCTGGGAATACCCATTCACAATGACTGTCAGCAGTATAATGCCTCAAACATTAATGTCATTTTTATAATTTATTGTGTTTAATGTTGATTTTTTGCTATTTGTGTAAAGAACTTCTGACATCTAGCACATACAAGGGGTGGGTAATAAGTGAAAATCCATGATGTGAGCCCACCAGAATTTTGTAGTATCATGGATAAACATTTAATACTTTAACCCTTTACCTCAGCGATGTCTGAACTGAAGAACTCCTGGTTGTTTCTGCAGCACTATAATCATAGTTTGTTGGTGGGTTTTTGTTCCTATGGCTGGCACTACCTCATTTTTTACAGTTGCTCTGTCAGGTCACAAAGTCGCAGTACATTATTTATATTGTCCTCTTATGTCTTCACAGCAGGACATGGACACTGCATCACCGCTAAGTTGAGCTTGCAGTTTGCACAAGCCACACTGAGAGGGCACAGGACTGGTTTCTCAGAGGAGAGAACAAAACATTTCAGCTGTACTTATTTCACCAGCCATCTCTGTGCCTAATCAGTCCCATGTATGGCAGTCCCCGAGCTCCCAGCCCCAAATGCCATGAGGACTCTTTGCAAAAGGGTCCTGCCTGAGCAGTAGCTAGTGGTAACTAGAAGATACTATGGGTCAAAGAGCTCCAACTTCCAGGGACTTTCATGACAGGAGCAAACAACGTCATCACTCCTGGAGGAAACCAATTGATAACACAGTGTATGTGCGGTGAAGTTTCTGAAGTAGTCACAGAGGCCCATGACCTATGACCATATGTATTTCAGCCCATTCTTCCAAGTTTCTAAACTGTTGATGCCAATGGGCATTTGTGGTGGAAAGTATATGAGCATATATGAGTACTACTCATTAGAAATATCAAAATCATGGGGGACAATGCAGACATGAAAAACATTATTAGTATTATTAGAGAAACTATAAAGGTAACAATTTTACATCAGAAGAGATAAGTCCCTTATATGGTTATAATTCTCCTTTCCTAGTAACTTATTTTTCACTAAAAAAAACCACAAAAATTTCATTTAATTCCAGAGATGAGTCTTTTTAAATAACTACAGAATTTTTTCTAAATCAATATTAAAAATATACTCTGTTAATAATAAATAGTCTGATCTCCATAACACAAACAGCTTCTTTTTACTTTTGGTTTGGGTTGGGTTTTTTAGGTTTTTTTTACTAAATGTAGTACATGATTAATCATGGATAAGCATGAGCTGCCGTCTTTTATCAAGACACTTGATTCATTTTGTTGCTTCCTTAAAGGCAAACACTCTTTATACCTAATTATAGCAAAGTCTTATGCTAGAAAATGCACAAAATACCTATATAAATCTCTAAAATTAATAATATATGTGTTCAAGTTTTGACATTGCCAACTTAAAGCTTGAGATTATTTCTGCTGAAGATAGTGGACATTTCATGCACTGAAATCAATAGAGGAATCACTGCAGCCTTCACCAGATGAAGTGAAAACCCAGTTCTGATAATTTCTGCATATCAGGAATGTCACAAACTGGTGTAAATATGAAGCAATTGCACTGAAACTAGTCTCAGTCCTGCTGTGCGAGGACAGAGGGGGTCAGGCGGGGGTTGAGGTCTGCTTCCAGCTGGATCTCTGCGCTGAGAACATTTCTCCCATGTCTTCTGTTTTTAAGGGACAGAGATCATTCTCTAAGGAGTGAACAAAAAATATGTAAAGAATCACTCAGGCTCCATTACAAGATATTTTTTCATTACTATCTAAGGAGAGGTCTCTGTATTATGTTGTTAGATAGTCAGATTTTCCATCTTTGGAGCCAAACCTTTCAGTACTTTCTCAATCAACATTCCTATTGATTTGACATTCCTCATTTTAACCAAGTAGATACATCAGGATTAAGGTCAAGGTTGAAATATGAATAAAATCTCTTGACAGCATGAGCTAATATGTGAAATACTGCTGCCCAGGTTTTACTGAACAAATGTTTTCGCTGCTTGGTAAATCTGCTTTCCAAGTATCACGGGTGTAATCATGTGATGAATGCGGCATTTCTCTGGGGCAGCCAATTTGTCAAACATGTCCTTCTCCAGAGTGCTTAACCAAGAGAGAAGAGGAGATGTAAGGCCCCCCAGCCTCAGGCAGATGGGTGACCTATTCCCACACGGGATGCAACGGTGCAGATGCTCAGTACATCAGGACTGTATCCACTGTCTTCCAGTAGTGCCACCTCCTCCTTGAATTCGCGGGCTGCTCTGGTACAAACCTGGGCGGTTTTCTCACCTTCTCCATATTCTTTGACTTTTTCAAAAATTAGGGCAATACAACAAGCTGACACAAGTTCTCCTCCAGAAAATGCAATTGGTTTTGACATCTATGGCATGACAGGGTAATGCCTTGACCTCACCAAAGATATGTCTGCTCTCTTCTTTGGCCTATGACAATCTTTATGCAGTTTATTTTAATATCTGTACCCCAAATACTAACAGATCTCCTGTAAACTACTCTGCCACCAGTAGGGCTTAATTGAAGCATTTCCAGACTCTAGGACCCAGGTTCTCCAGATGTGTTACCTGCTCATGTGTGTTCCTGGAATTTCCCATTAATCTGGCTGCTGTTTTGTGTAACCAAAATTAAAGATGTACAAGGAGTAGCCCTGGTATGAATGTTAATCACTAGTATTTCATCCTCAGAAACATCTGCAAATCCCTTTGATCCCTGGCTGTTTCAGAGAGGATTAGGGAGAGACTTGCTCAGCTGATTTTATTTTTACTGGAGTAAAGTTCCCCACTGGCTGCCGGCAGCCAGGGAAACACACATCCCATTTACATATACAGTCTTCCACATGGGCAAATCTAAGATATTGCAGCACAAAATCCTAATGAGCCAGATGGTATTTATTCCTGGCTGCACTGGCTATGCTGCTGGTTAAGGATTAAATCTGTGTGTCAGTGCTGAGGAGAGAAACTCTGGAAATGGCAGTGCAGATACAGGTACAGCCACAGTCGCACAGCTCTGCTCAGCTTGGTGGTTTCACTGTGTTTTGCTCCTTGCAGCCCCAGGAGGATTATTCAGATCTGCTCATGACATGGGGTGAGCTCCTGCAAGCAGCCTGCACCCGGGCTGAGGTCCTGCTGCAAGTCCCACCACCTTTTACAAGAGATGTCAGATGCTAAAGCCATCTCAGAGGCATTCCTACTAAAGCAGAGAAAAGGACACTGGTATTTCGACCTGAAGGCCAGTTTCTGAGTCACTTTCAAAGGGGCTCAGATGCAATCAGTAACCTCTCATTGCCCAGAGTCAGTATATTGACTGAGATCTTAATGAGAGCTCTGTCTTTGTCTTCAGGGGACAAAGGCTCTCACAGAAATAACCAGGCTTTTGTTTCTGGCATCCCTACAGAAACATCCAACACATTTGTTCTCAATAGAACCATGAAAAATATTAACGTCTAATATCTCCATGTTCTTGATCAAGGGGTTATTGATTCTGATTTTGAACTGAAAAAAAAGTCAAGAAGATTCAATACAGCAGCAGAACCACTCATTAACTCACTGTTCATTTAACACAGAGAAGTCAACATCTCTGACAGAATGGCTTAAAAAGTCAATGTAGGAAGATTTTTACAAGAAGTTGTAGCTAAAGATTAAAAGAGTTTAAAAATGAGTCTGCTAAGGGACAACAAGTAACCTAGAATATTATTGGGAATGCAGAGGTAGGGAAGAGTACTTACCAGGTGCAATAAAGAAATCAGTTCATCAGAGTCTGATTTTGAACTGTCATCAGGAGCTGCCAGCCTTCAGAGCTTCAGTTTCTTCAGGCAGGAGCAGATACCCTGAGCTGAACAGAGTGACAACATGACAAGGGTCACAGAGGTAGAAAATGAAACCCATGAACAGAAACAATATTCCAGAAACCACAAAATCTCTCATTTATGCAAAGCCCTGGAATTCTACCATGGAATGCTGGAGACCGGGGAACCCACAAACAGCAGGACCAGCAAGTAACTACTGCAAATGCCCAGAAACCCCTCAGCCACCAAATTCTTATCCCTGGGGCGGTGAGAAGAAAGGTCCAGCCTCATATGGCATCTCCCAAAGCCCATACACATCCCTTTTATTCAGAGAACAAGAATTTCTCTTCCCATCATCCAAATGGTTTCTAGGCAGCCTGCTTTCTCCCTGTTTTATCAGTGAACTTAAACCAATAATAGAGCACAACTACAAGCAGTAAACTAGTCTTGCAGTCTTGAGCTCTTACATGTTTAATCCAGTGAACTGCAACTGTGTTACAATTAGGATGGAGGAATTATAACAACAACTAGGAAACTCATAAAAACTGACAGTAACCAGGCTGGAGTTGTCTGTGATGCTGACGGTCTCCATCCACCACCATGGGGTCCCTCTGGACAGGATAACTAACAGGGGGACCCTACAATCCCACCACCTTCCCTTTTCTCCCAGACAGAAATGTCTCCCCAGAATGTCTGGATAGCTGATTTTATACATACTCAGGTTTATTACATATCCACAACTCATGAATATTTAGCAATTTGCTTGGACATTTTTGTAAATCAATTTTAACCAAGTAGGGAATATTTTCATAAAACCTATTTTGAACTTGCAAATGCAAGTGTTCGTGCTGGAAGCCTCATTAGAAGAATTACAAATAATATGCCATTAATGTGCCCAACAAAAAGAAATTAATTCTGAAGGTGAACTACAAATGAACCTCAGATCAAGAACTGTCTGCAGAAATTACTTTGTGATGGACTGTATAGTGAATGCTGGCAATTTGTTACAAGAAAATGAGGCAAAAATTATTGAATACATTACTTGTGCTTTTGCTATAGTGGCTGTTGATTGTTGATCTGAGTCTACCATTAGGACTTGTTCTCTTACGGTAGGAAGAAAGTCTTTGTTTTCACTTTTTGACCTGACATTTTCAGTGGTGATTGCTTTATTTTTCAAGATGGTAAGAAATGGACAGAGATAGATGGGGGGGTGGGGGGGGAAGAGCAACATCAGGTTAGAAACAGCTAGCAAAAGTTAAGATCATTAACGGAAAAAAATGAGATCCAGGAGTGCTTTTTTATAACCTCAGAGGTTTACCTTGCCCAGGTGCACTGGGACAGTCCCCACCCCATCAGCTATGCAGTTCTCCTGGCTGCTCCAGCCCACGCAGTGCCCATGGGTTTGAGCTGATACCCATTCCTCATTCAGGGACTTCACATGATAGAGAGTCTACTTCTTCATTACATTGCTAGTAGGCAAGGATTTTTTCATTGAAATAATTACAAACTAAGACAACACGTGAGCATAGCTTCATTGGAGCCAGTACCACAGCAGTGATCTCTGGTTACTTCTGATCTACTGCTCTCCACGTACCTTGTACAGCTGCATAGAGATCTTCCGCAAGATCTAAATACATCCTCTTCAGCAGGACTCACTAGTGCACTTTTATTCTCTTTTAATCTTAAAACAACAACACTGGCTCATGAGCCCACTCTGCTGACCCATTTTGCTGAGTTATCTGTGTGAGGAAGGGCAGGATCCCTTCCTTGGTGATGGGTCTTTGTGATCACATTGCCTCATGGCAAATGAATATGAAATGTCTACAATTAAGAGGAATATTTTACTTACAATTATAATCATTTAAGTGTTTCCCTGCATTTCTTGCATTACTCCCTAGGTGGCAGATGCTACCTTACTTAATGGAGTCATGAATCAGTCCATGTTTCGTTAATCTTTGGATGTGTGCTTCGTGATTCTAATACACACTTGGTTGAATATGAGCATATAGCTAGATTCTGTCACATAATCCACAAAGAGGGGTACATCACCATCCAATATCTCTTCTTCCTTTGATAGGAGTCCTTGAGTGAAGAGGTGTTTCCCAAGCCAGAGTACAGATAGCACATCCAGGTCCATGGATGGTGTCCGAGTCCATCAGCTTTCAGGGACAGTGCTGAGCCTGAGTGAGACCATCTTCAGCCACTAAAAGAGTTCCTGACCATAGGAGTATTTCACATTACTGACAAGTTTAGCCTTCTGTATTTGGGGAATTCTTCACACTATGAATAAGTAACTAGAGGTTGTCCTTTTAATTATATAGAAAAGAAGCTCTTGTTCAGTAAGGGAAATGGTGAATAACAGGTCTAGTCAAAGTTAGAGGTAACTCTGCTTTATTCAGAGTTCTTCTGTCTACAAATACTTCCATGGATTTTCAGAGCGTTCATCCAGTTTCTGCTTCCACAAGATTTATAGAAAACTAGCTCTTCTGAAATACTGAAACAAGCCTGATAAATGACTCTTACTAGACTTGTGATCAAATCACAGAAGGCATCACTACAGTTTATACTAAAAGCCTGCTTTTTTTACAATCTCAGCAGAATTATTCAGAGATGACTGAACTGTATATCCATGGCTGGACTCACAGATTTACAGTCAGTGCCTTCAAGTGATGGAGGAGTACAGACACATGCGTAGCAGTACTGGGACTTCTGAATCAGCTGGAATCAACAGTCTGGGGCTTTTTACTGAAGAATATCTCCTTGTACTGTCTCCTTTCATAAGGTATCACACAAACATATCTATGACTTCTGTAGATGTCACATCAACAAAGAATAAGCTTCACTTAAAAAACTGAATATAGTAGTTTCAGATCTAGAGTAAATCAGTGTATCTTCAGTAGAGTCAGCAGAGAGATGCTGATTTACAGACACTGAGGAGCCTGTTGTATGATTACAAATAGCTTAAGTGCATTGTAACTACCATGCCAGTTAAGGGATCTGGTGTATATACAAGAAAAAGTGTGTGATTCATTGGAACACATGAGTGTTTCCAGAATATGAATGTGCAGTGCCTGGAAATGGGCAATAGAACAACATTTTTTATTTTTTCTAAGGGGTACAAGACAACATGCATTTGAGACTAACTGATTAAATGTACTCAGAGATCACAACCTTAACAAACTAACACCTAACTTGTTCTGTGCCCTCTGAAATTTCAAAATATATTAGGCTGAATATATGTATTCATTACATATAACAATTTGTCTTTCCACACTTTAATCAAGGGCATCGAGCCTTCCTGCAGGGCTTAGCTGGAAATCTGAAATAACCCCCTGCAAACAGTTTTGGGAGCAGACCAAGCCTTGCAGCTCAGCCGAGGAGACCGGGTCTTCCCGCAGCACAAGTGCCTGGCAGGTCTGCAGGTCTGCAGGTCTGGCCAAATATGCACAGATTGAATGTATGGACCCTCTTTGGGGTGGAGGGGAGGGAGGTTACCCTGGCATCATCTGCCTGGCATGAGTCCCCCAACCCGTTCCAGCCAGCATCAAGGCTGCAGGCTGTAGGGCTGAGAGGACATATTAAAAAGCAAAGGACATAGTTACCAGAATATCTTTTTCAACCTCTCCTCTTCCCCCACCACAAAAAAAAACCCAACTCAACCTGTGATTTTCTGACTTTGCAAATATAAACCAAGATTTATGAATAAGATAATCTCAAACAAATCTTAGTTCACGTGGGATCATTTCAGATTTTCCTGTCTATATAGTGCTTTTGGCTCTGGGGGTCATTTGAGACTGGCTGCTGCTTTTCTCCTTAGTCATTAAAATGGTTGAAAAATAATCTTTTAATATGTAGTTTAAGATTATGGACTGTCTTTGTATTTCTTATCTCTGAGTTTACTTAGGAATAAGACTACCAAAATAAAATCATCCGTTATGCTTAAGATTTTGAGTAGTTCCTAATCTAAGAGCTGACAAAAAGAACGGGAGATACTTCAAAAGTGGGATCTGCAAGTGTGCTGGTAGCAGTAGGGTAAGACTCAGTACATTTTACAGCAATGAGAACTCACAGGTACAATTCCGAAATACAGTAATTACTGTTCTCTTTCAGATTTCGAAATAAAACAGGTAGGTAATAGCTTAGAAACAATGGGAAACATTTATGACCCAAGAACCCCTTTCCAAAGATATATGCCGAGGTTCTTCAGTGTGGCTGAAGACTTTCACTCACACTCGTGATCAGTGAGTATGTATTTCCACAGAGAGCAAAATGCCTCTGCACCGTGAGACAATATGCTCCACGTAATGGGGAAACACAAAGGAAAGGAAATGCCCACAACAAAACCACCTTCCAAATACCTATCCCTGAAAGACATCTGGGCCATCTTTCATGCTATGCAAGATTTCAGTTTTAACCTATTAAATCCCCACCAGAAGTGATGACATATCAAATGTGTTAATGAGATTGCTCTGAAACACAGCTGGGAAGCTTTATAAAATACATATACTTGTGTTATTGCATGTGTTATTCCCAGGGGACAGGGGACTTAAAAGCAGCAGCCAGTAAAATACCTGTCAGCTAGCGGATTATCATTAAAGGTCACAACTAGCACAACACTTGTTTTTGTCTGTTTATAGTCCAGTGTTTTGCTCAAAGTAGAGCTGGACATCAAGGACACAGTCAATATGGAAGGAGGTAGCAGCAAGTCATCTGCACAGGTGACTTACATTACATGCTCCTGTGTGCTACCAGCCCGTTGTGTTTCGTTCTTTTTCTTTTTTTTCACCAAGTTGTTTTCCTTGCCTTGTTCAAGATTTTTAAACCATACACAACCCTACACACAATTGGTTTAGTTAAGTTCAGCAGCACACATTGAAATCCTCTGATAAAAGGCAGGCTATAAATGCAACAAATTAAATTTCCAAGAAGAGTTAGGTGACTGCATTTTAAGGAAATTTGAAGGATCTGGAGTCTACATATATTCTAGTGTATTTTTAGGTGTAGTCACTTCACTTTTATTATCCCAGTCAACACTCTATGTACATTTCACCTACAAGATATTTTGTCTCTATTTCTTGACCTAAGCTTTACAAGTCTGTTTTATAATTTAGGTAATTAGTTAGGTAGTGTTTAGGTATGTATCCACATACCTACATTTTTTATATCTAGTTTGACTTTAGAAATGAAGAGTTTCCAATGCTGCAAACACTTTCACATACACTTAAAAAATACACAGTTAATGACATGGAGAATACTGAAAGAAGACAAAATGCTTTCCTGAGGATGATGGGGATCATTCATTTACATTACCGAAGCAAGCTGAAATAGAGATTTTTGTCATATAAGTGGTCAGCTGAGAAATTCCCAGGTAAGTAAACTCAGAGTAAAAATTGCTGGTTTTTCTAGTGTCCATTTTGCTTTCAGTACAGTTTTGTTTATGGGATTTTTCAGAGTAATTCTAAAATATTTAGAGGCAGAAGGTGAATTAAATGGAATTAAATCAACATGGGTTCCTGTGATTCTTGTGTCAAAACCCTTTTTGTGTGCAACCCTGTGAATCTGGGGAGTCCTAACAGACACACGCACCAAGGTCCTTTGAATGGTGCTTTAGCCTTGTACTGTTTGTTGTCTGCAAACAAGTACATTAATATTGCAGTGATTTATCTACTGGAGGAGTGAAGTTCTCGCTGGATTTCAGAATGCATATGGACCAGCCTAATGAGTACATTCTTCAACATCAGAGAGGCTGTGGAGGGCTTGCAAATATTTTAGACATGATTCACAGAGCCAAAAGGTCTTGTTTACTAATATGCTATTTATACCTAGCTCAATTAAACCTGTTTGGAAAAGAAAAAATCAAGGATGCCAACCCTGGCAGTGCTGTTGGAAGTGAGTATCTTCTCATTAAAAAGGTTAGAAAAACACCATTAATAATTTTGACAGGCTCTTTCGGGCATATTTATGCCCTAGTCTTCATCCAACGGCATCAAGTATCCTATATAGTGTGATTCTGGCAGCAAATGAAATCAATCAGAGTTTAACCACGTCCTGCTGGCAGCCAGTTTCAGGTGCTGCATCCTTGGGGATGAGCTTTGCACCCTGTCAGCTAAACCCTCACCCAGCCAGGAGGTAAACTGCCAGCAGCACCTGCTCTATTGTTCACCCACCCCATTGGGTTAGAGCAGGGACTCTGGGGCAACCACCCCCAGGGTAGTGATAGATCTGGACAATGCTCTGAAACCTATGACCTGCAGCTCCCTCCTGGGAGCCATACTCTCACATCAAGGTGTTTCCTCAGCAGAAATGATTCTATGTGTTCCAGATTGGTTTTAGGACCTGATAGAAAAATAAGTGCTAATTTTCAGTGCTCAATAGTTCAAAACCTTCAGGGATGGAGATAGAGAACACGGTGGTGTGAGCTGTGAAGTGCATGGCAAAAACATGAAGAACACAGAGAGACATGCAGGAAGCAAGCAGCTCTGCTGAGGTCAGATCAGTTCCTGCAGGTCCTGACTTCATATGCTAGAAAAGAGGTAAATCACAAGAAGGTCCCATTTTTTGTGTTAGTCACAGGCTTAGACAGATGCCTATTTAAAAGAGAAAGCTAAAGAATAATTCATGATATTTGAATCCCTTGCTGCTTTGAAATCCAGGTCTATCAACCTGGTAGTTAAAAAATTCAAAGGTATGTGCTAAAGTGTCAATGTACTGCAATGTGCTTTTTCCTAGAGCCTTCACAGTGGAATTAAATACCTTGCCTTGAAATTCACATTAATGTCTGTAGACTCTAACTGGTACATGACCAGCTAGCACTTTCAAAGTTGTCTCCTTGTACAGTGTAGCTATATGTTATTCAACCCCTTGATCAAAAGCAAGAAGACTGTGAGATAAGCACGAATGTTCATGTGGCAGGGAACATTAGTAGCATGACATAAAATATTGAGATGTAAATTAGTGGTGGAAAGTAAGAACAACAGCCTTTATATAACACCTTAAGTTATGCACCCATTATATAATAAAGGTTTTGTTCCCCTAATTCACTATTAATAAATTTCAAACCACCACAGCTTTAAAAAAATGTACTTCAGTTAAGTGGAAAGCAGACTAATGTGGATTTAGAAAGAGGTTGGGAGTGCAACAAATTATAAATGCTTTCTACTTTATCAGCATTAGAGAGTACTATTAATTTTAAAAATAGCTTTTAAAAACATACATGGCATACCATAATGGAGATGGCTGTGTTTCAATACATCATCCTGATGACTCTTTCCACAGCAATGAGTTATGCAGACTCGCCAAGCTCTGTTTTGCAAATATGGTATGTACCACACTGCAGCTGAAGGTTAAAAAAAGCAGGTTTGTCTTTTGATTCAGGATTGTGCTCTGCTGGGACTTCCGAGTGCAAATACTTACAGAAGTGCTCTGTGTGCATCAAAGGCCACAACGCTCCCTCCCACTGTGTATCTCTCAAGGAAGTACCATCCCTGCAAAGTTTCCACTGTTCATTATCTGCATAGAGAACTAGAATCAGACCATTAATATACAATCTGAATGATTAAAAATAAAGATGTTAATGGAAAATGCTAATGTAACTGACTAGCTCCTTTAAAATACTTCTCTAAAAAAGTTTTCAGTGTTAATTGGCATGAGCATCCTTAAAATGGTGCATTATGTCTAAATTATGAAGGTCGTAGTTGCCATAGCAAGGACTGTTTTTATTGACTGCTTAAAGGAAAGAGACACATAAAACCATGGCTAAGGCCAGAAAATGAATTAGAAAAATCCCTAGGTAACTCTAACTTATACTCAATCTTGCTTGCTTGGGTTTTTAGTTGTTTTTTTCCCCCTAGACTGCACAGTTTTCTAATCTTCATAAAATATCAATTAGAAATATGACAGAAGTCAGTGACCCTTTACACCATCTCTCAAAGGCTTGAGTAAAGCTCTGCCCTCTTGCAAGCTGGCAAGGGCCCCAAAGTCCCCCATCCTGATGTTCCCATGTTTTCTGCTCAGCCCTTAACATGCCCCCCTGGTAAGTAGCAGCCACCATTCCCTTCTAACATCTTAGGATCTGGTCCACAGGAACACCAAACCTGCCTCTCTGCATGTATGAGACCATCTGAGTGGGTCAGTTCCTTATCCCTTCTCCCAGCAGTAATTTTTTAATCTATTTGCCAGTTTCAGCAAAAGTGCACAAAGTCTCAAGGCCTCCTCAATGCCAAGTTTCTGCAGGGTGGACAGCGGGATGGGGCTGGGTAGGCACCAGTGCTCTTCTGGGTGAAATGTTGCAGTGTAGAGTCATAGTGGAGACATGAAGATTTCCATTTTGAATATGACTTTGACCATGAGGGCAGAACCAGAGTACATATCATTTAAGTCAGCGGGAATACAGACTCACTCACTTGACCTCTTTTCTATGCACTATGCCATGAACTCCAGTTCAAGCTTTCTCTACAGCTGGACCATTCCTAACTTTGCTTCCCCAATATTTATGTGCAGAATTATATTGCCACTTTCCTTGCAGATAAGGATATTACTTACAGAGCTTGTATGTGCTGCATTAATGTGTTCTTTAGTCCCATTTTATTTTATTTTATTTAGTAATGTAATAATATCTCTAATTTAATCACCCTTTACTGGTTACCTAATTTAACCCAAAAGACCAACATTCACTAAAAGGCAGAAGATTTATTCTCTTAAAGCATTATAACAAGGATTAGCACTAGCTGAAGCTGTAACAATAAGGTTAACAAAGTTCTTTGTTTTATTACTTTATCAGATATAAAAAATAAATTTGTCCACCTAGAAACTGCAAACTCCTTTTACATGTATACTGGTCTGTTCAACATCCTTCCTTCAGGCTTTCACTATTGTCTTCTTATCACCACATATCTACTGAGCTTATTGGGTTTTGTTGCCTGTTAGGGACTACAGTAATTGAATCTGTCTCTTTTAGGCCAATGTCCAGTTACATGGATTCAGAGCTGCATTATCGTATTCTTAGTCAAATAAATATCAGATGCAAAACCACCTCTCTTCATAATGCTTATGTAGCACTCTGTTTCCTCTGTTGTTGATGTGGTTATACAGATAAATAATTCTGCTGGAACTGTGCGGTATAAAATCTTCATAATGACAGGTACAAGGAAATTTCTTTGCCCAGATTTGCTTCCACATGCTGGTATGCAACTAGGAGCCATAAATCTGGCTTCATCTGAGGGCAATGGCCACATTCCAAAATCATGTTATGAATGTGTGTGTGTGTCAGGTTGTGATGGATGGCTGCACACACACAGTGATCACAATCAACCACTACTGGCAATTTGCTTTCCTTCCCAGATTTTCCCAGTACTTCATATGTAAGTTTAACATCTAATGGCGCTTTCTCCAGATTATAACTCAGACCATCATGTGATGCTTCCATAAAAACTCCTTTAGAGTTCCTAGTCCCTAATATAAACACCATGGACACATGATACATTCATCAATTACAAATGCATTTAGCAGATTCAATTGTTGTGAAGGCTGTTGCCCCTTACTTTATGCCTCCCAGATTGTATATCTTGTCCATGCTACATCAGGTTTATAATAGATCAGGTGTCATTTGTTACTCACACCCAGTAGAAAAGTGTGAGTCAGCATCAGTACCAGTATCATCAACTTAGCATTTGGCTAGAATATTAGGAGTTTAACTGGGTATTCATCTGTGCTGTACATCAAATCTATATGTTGGGTTCAATGAAAGGACACAGACTTTGTATTAATGGTCAGGGAGTCCTTGCCTGCAGAGCAGATTAAGTCTGTTTGCATTGGATCCAGATGTGCTGCAAGCTGTAACATCATTCTCTCGTTTTTCTTATTATGTTATGATCAACTGCTATTATTTGAGAGTATTTCAGCCCCATTCATGATGCATACACAGAAAAAATGTTCTGCACCATCATTTTAAGAGTAAGCTATCTATTTTAAATGAAACATGATAGTTTCTGCTTCAAGCAAATGAGAAGAGACTTCCTATTTTGCACATCACTGAGTTCTACGTTTTGGCATTGTTTATTTTACTGAGCTGACATTACAGAATCATAGTATTAATCTTTTACTGTTATTTAGATGGTGACTTGAGTATGCCTCTCATTTATATGAATTCCCCAGGAGGGAGGTGTTTGAAAATCCCAATCAGAGAACAGAAATAACTTCGTCTTTTAAAATAATGAAACAACTTCTCCCTTACTCCCAATTACAGGTTTCAGTGCCACATCCCTCAGAAATCCCTGACGATGTGCTCAGCACATGACAGTCGCCCTACGTCCTCTGTTCAGCATCTCTGGCCATATCTCTTGGCCTAATTTCTAGTTTTCCCAGTTCAATACTCCCACCTTTCTGCACTTCTGGGATGTTTGTCCATGGCTTCCCCAGCACTCTTGGGATAGATAAAGAAGGAATTGTGCTTGGGTGTTCGGATGCAGTCTTCTTCAAGTGGGTTTGTAAGGAAAAGCTCTGCTAGGAGACACCCAAAGGTGATCAATAGGGATCTCAAAAAGTAGTTTGCATTTCCCAGAATACATGAAACTCTTGTGCTGTCTCAGCAAACAGAATTCACTAGCTTCCAGTAGTGCTCCAGTGTGTGTGTATGCTCTGGCCACAGAAAGATAATCAACCAAGAAGAATCTGAGACAATCTAGATGGAGGGAAATTAGTATGTTGAATGGGAAGTAATCCTTTCACAGGGTCCCCACACCTCAGCTGGGGACTGGAAATTCTCAGACCTACTTTCCTCCTCCTGTGGCCTTCTAAGTTTCTGTGACCCTGCTATGAGAGCAGAGAAGTGTCTGACCCTCGTGTTTGTATGTCCCTACAGCAGTTGACCAAACCTGACTGAAAACATGAGTGCTCTTGTTAAGATGTGTCATTTTCAGATGTGCTCCTCTCCCTTCCTGGCTCTTTAGAAAGAGATATGTTTTAATACCCGCTCCATCTTGGTGCTGATTTAGACTGTGAGCTCCTTAAAGCAGCCCTGAGCCAAAGGAGGGCATATTTCCCAATGACAGGTCGAAAGAGTTATAGCCCCTTAAATCAAATTAGTAGACAGCATCTGGGTGGGAGCCTCTGTGAGATGAATGAGCTGGCAGTTTTTAAAGAGTAACAACGAGGTAATAAACAAGATTAACACAAAATTAATGGAGGAATGGAGATAAATACAGGGAACGTCCATGTAATGTCAGAGGGGATTGCATGCCAGACTTCTGGCAATGTGTTTGAGACAGGAGTAGGTAACTCATACCTACTAAATCACAGATATAAATCCTACACTGTGTTAACAGAACGTGATCTGCTCTGAAATGAATGGGAAAAAGAAAGGGAATTCACTGTTCATGATAAAAAGAGCCGTTAACCTAAGCTGCTGCTTTTTATTCAAGCCAGGTTTGGAAAGGCTCTTCAGCTACCTGCTGGTGCAGATGGGTGTCCACAGAGCATTCCATGCCCTCTCTACAAGCCCTCCTGTCTTCTGTCCTCAGATCATCAAAGTGAAAGAAGAGGATTATTTGTCTGCTCCTCTGGCATTGTTCAGTGCGACTGTGCAAACACATGGTTACAGGCCAGCTCTTGTCCAGTGTGCTTTTATTAGCATCCATACCTGGAGAACAATAAAAGAGGAGACAATAACAGCAGCTCAGAGGGCTGTGAAATGTAGAAGTGGCTGTAGAGCAAAGTTCTGAGCTCTTCCTGCAGCCACTAGAGCTCATGCAACCAGCATAAAGGCAGTAATTAGCAACGTGAGAGCAGAGATGGGTGCAAAACTGATTACGCAGGAGCCATGCTAGTAAACAGATTTGCAAAAGTCTCATTGCAAGGCAGAGTTTGTCATTTGGAGCTGGGTTCACGTTTTAGGCACGTAAGCTCATACTTGGATTGAAATCCTTTGGTGTTGTTTGGTGTCCTTACAACCATTTGAGCAAATAATGGAAACTATTACATTTGTGATTTTGTCTGCCACTGCTCAGAAACAGCCCGTATGCTACAGAGATGCCTTTCATTTTTAAGTGCTGTGTGGTTTCAACTTGCAGG
This sequence comes from Piaya cayana, assembly GCA_013389865.1. Classification (NCBI taxonomy): domain Eukaryota; kingdom Metazoa; phylum Chordata; class Aves; order Cuculiformes; family Coccyzidae; genus Piaya; species Piaya cayana. The sequence continues at coordinate 389,546 of WAAB01014566.1, read as the reverse complement.
AACATTTGATAAACTGTAACTAAACTATAGGGAAATAAATACTTGCTTTTAAATCCATGGTTGTTTTTTGAACTTGTGAGCAACCAGTTAAGCTAGATGGATTTAGAAAGGACCTACAGTGTTTTTCTGTTGAAATACCAAATGATAAACACCATTTTTCTTGTGTTCCTGCAGAAACAAGACAGCCCAGGGTAACATAACATTTTCTTTTACTTCCTTCCAACAATGGCACATTTCTTCTTTTAGAGGCTGATTAATATTTATTACTATAGTAAATGGCAACTAGCAGTTCTGCAGTATATCATTAATTTAAGAAAACAGGACACCTACTATCAAACTATAATGGGTCCTTCTACAATGAATAATGGTTGTGATATGGCAGCCTTTTAAAAGGATTTACTGAAGCACTGCAATACGAATTTAAATGGCAACAGGTTAGAAGCAGATCATTCCAACCTGTACATATGGGTACCAGGCAATCAATAAGCGATCCACCTTAGGATTTGCAGTGCAGGTGGCAACGAAAAAATGAGAAAGTTGGAAAACAATCAAAACCTGACCACGAATATTAGTATTCTCCCCACAAAGAATACTGAAAGAAGTCCTTCATCCTTTGTCCATCCCAGCAGTACAAGGATGCTATTGGCAGGGCTGGTGGGCATTACTGCACATTTTGTTGAAGGGTACTGTGAAATTCTTCCAAACAGAGTTTGAATTTGGAGCTGGAAGAGAGATTTTCAGGGCTATTTTTCAATTAAGAATATACTTTGTAGAGGAAGAACCTTTGTTTTCAAGTATTTTACTTTTTGAGATTCACAAGCTGTATTCTGATATGCCTTTTGGAAAGTTAAAAGAGGACTATGTGTAAAACGAAAAACTATTTAATCCATACACTACATACCAGTTTATAAACAGTAGCATTAGATAAGTTAGTTCTGTTTTGTTAATTGTTCTATTTTTTAACTACATTGATATGCAAAATTACTTTAGTTACTTTCATATCATTTCACTTTTAAGATTTCTTAATCTGGTAGTAAAGGTCCTCAAACAATGACTATTCAAAGAGCTTGATACAAACACATACAGAGAGAGTGAAACAGATACTTGTTGAGGACCAAAATAGATGGTCCCTACTTTATTTACATTTATTTACAATGCACAATAAGGAACCAGGATTGCTGGAGCAGTAGATCTCTGCCATTTGTAGGCTAAAAGATTTACTGCCCTGAATCAAACCACTCCTGCTCCAGGAAGGCTTTTGCTCAAGTACCACAATTGACTCCCATGGACACGACCTCTACAGGCTGATCTTTGTCTGCCCTACCACCCTCATCATCTCCACAGTCTTTCCAACCTTGTGACTGGCCAGTGTCCTCCAGATCCATCCGCTGAACTTTTGCAGCCACACACATCAGCTAAACACAGCCCTTCACCCTGAAACGTCCTTTCTAGGACATTTCTTAGTTTCTTCGTGTATGCCCACAGCTTTCTCAAGAGGTTTTGCCACATCCAGATTCAATTTTCTTCTTTTCCGGATTTGCCTTCTTACCAAGTAGGATAAAACCACTCCTCCTTTGGTGTAATGGCTAGCTGGGCAAAAGATGCTAAGCAGTGTGACAGAGACATGGTGTGGTAGCCCCATAACACCCTCCACTCTCAGCACTGGGCAAAGCTAATGCCAGTCACAGAGCTTTGCTCATTCACAGCCAGACAGACCCAACTACACCTGCACACTGCATTCCTGCTTTGGCTATGGACAGGAGCTGGTTGTGCCAGAGGTCACTTCCCAAAAGGTCCATCTGCACTGGAAAAAATTCCTCTAAAGAGCATAGCCAAGGCAAAATTAAAAAAGATAAAAGTCCTTGATAGAAAATAAAAGGGAAAAAGGATGATTCATTTTCTTCCTGAAAGCTATACGTCATTTCTTACTTTATAGATAGGCTTACAGAATTCAGAGACTCAGACTGATACATGATTTTAAGAGCTTTACTCATTACAAATAATCTTTTGATGATGAAACTAACTGTGTAAAGCTTTGGAAGAAAGACCTTGCATGAATATAGCCAAATTAGGAAACCCATGTCGTAACAGCTGTGTTCATAACCATATGTATTGCTGTTTTATTTTTTAATCGACATTACTGGATCTATTTTTGACTACAAACTAGATGACTCATTTGATCACAACCAGTGAAAAAAACATAGCATGTTGCCGCAAAATATTTCTTAGAATTGACGCAGTATATTTTTTCTTTCCACTGCAATCATATATCTCTTTACAACCAACCATGGGTAAAATCAGCACATACAGGAATTTGGTTTGTTTTATTCAACAATCAATAGAAAAGGAGCTGCCTGGATTTAATTGTCATTTATATGCCTTTTGATTAGTTTCTTCCATTTATTTTTCTGTCTTTTTCCTTTGATTGTGTTGCTGTCATTGAGATGAAAATTTCTTCAAAAATATTTCAACCAGATCTGTAGTTTTACTACTACGTTCATGGAAGAGAGGCAAAAACTTAACCAAAAGCAGCTGTGGAGCACTATTTTCTACTTCATTTATCCCTTTATGTTTGTACAAAAGAGAAAAATTGAAAATTAGCCAAGAATGTAATACCACAAATTTTCTCACTAGAAAACACAGCATAGTTTGCAGTAATCCCTTTAACCATAGCATTAGCTTCTTGATCTGCAGCACACAAACTCTGCTTTCAAAGTTGCAAAAGACTTCACCAGCTCATGCAGACCCCTCATCACTGAGGCTGTGGTGGTCCACACCAGCACATCTGGGTGTGCTTTCTATGACTTCAACTAGTTCATGGCATCATAAATATTTACACTCATTGGCCACTATGGATGTCTCAGGGCCAAATTTTCACTTGCATCAGTCAATGAGCAATTCAAACAGCTCTTTTAAATTAACAGTATCAGTGCAGATCTACCCTGGGGGACAGAGCAGCAACAACAGCTTTGTGAGGCTCAGACTAGCCCTGTCAGCCCAACAATGTCAGCCTTCTGGTTAACAAGGAAAATTAATTTTCAGCTCCAAGGTTTCATTCCCCCTTTCTGCAGCAATGCCTTGAATTTCTTCACAACAAAGCAGGTCAGCGTCAATTCCAGGAAGAAATTTGGCCCTTTCCTCTGTGTAGAATTCCTGAAGAAATAAAGCAATTCTGAATAAAACGTGTCTGTTGCCCCAGCACTGCCTCTCTCCTGCAGCAGGGCTTCAGCCTCAATAATCTGCTCTGTATACATCTGGTCTCTTCAGTATGGTCCTGCCATGGTCTGTACTGTGTGTCCCTGGGCACACAGCGTATGCCACAGCAAGGGTGGTAAAATGAGTGGTGGTAAAAGAGGGGACAGAGAATCTCCAGCCCAGTGAACCAGATCTGGTAGAACATCTGCCAGCAGCAACAACTCTGGGAGTTTGTCTTAATTCAGAAAGTGCCTGTCTGCACCTCAGCACCTGGTGGGTCCTCTCTTTTTTCATATTCTTCATCCCACCTTGTAATGAGTCTTTGCTGCATGAGGATAAAGCCTTTGAGCTGGGCTCTCCAGATGCAGCTGTGATGCACAGACTAGAGAGCTGGGTTAGGTACACTGGGTTAGGTACTCTACTCTCTCTGCAAGTAGAGTGTCTAGTAAGAGTGTGCAAGGGGCAGAGAGGACATGGCTTTCGTTATCCAGATGCAAAAGTCTGAAGGGCTGGGGAGCAGCTCGCTCCATTCCTCAAAGCCATGGCAGGGATATAAATGAGGAATAAAGCTGCAAAGTCAACTGAGTTAGACTTTTCAAAATCCGTCTTAGAAAGTACAGATTGCTTAAGATGCTTTAAATCACAAAGAGTGATGCACTAGGAGAGACAGCCCTCCACAGATGACCTAATCTGTCTTTCCCTCCCCTGCCCTCAGTGACTCCAATAAACCCCTGACCTTGCAAACCAACAAAGACAAACTCAAAGGAGACAGGAAGTCTGGCTTCACCTTCAGCATCTTGTCAGAAGGAGGAAGGAGCTCTGCTTGTTCAGAAACAATTACTAATGCCAGCCTTTTACTGCTATTATATCAGCTAACAACTATGTTTTTGTCCACAGTACAGGCTTCTGTCTTCAGAGCTCAACTGACTGTCGAGTGCACGGCAGCAAGCAATAACCCGGTGACATCTCTGCGGGGATAGTTCTGTCCTGATAAAAGGGGCCGGTGAATCAACAGGAAGCTGAAATCTCTATTTCTCATAATTGAGCATCTTTCCCCTTTGCCCATTTGTCAACAATTTACAGGGGATGACTACTGCAGAGATTTAGCTGTGTTTAGTCATAGGATGATTTTGTCTCTTCCTAGCAAAGAGCTAAGTATAGCGCAGACTCATTATTCAGAGGCCGTCAGTGATAACTGGAGTTGGCATCCTTCCCGAGACGTAGTTTGAGCGGCCAGGTCCTCCTTGGAGCCGACTTTAACTTGCCTTTGTCTTGCCTTGATTGCATTTCACTCTGCTGTACAACCTGCCATGATGCAAGAGTAGAGCTTATCCTCAAAGACAACATTTATGGTTGTTTATTCCTGCTGACAGGCTGAATTGTTCAGAAACCTAGAAACTAAACCACTCACCATCCAGCTTGGCTGAGTTTCCCATCTCTGAGAGCAGCCACTGTCAGGTGCTTCTCAAGGGGTTTCTGAACATCAGAAATAACGCACCCTTGACATGACTTCTATTGCTTGTCATAATTAATTTGTGTTATCATTAATTTCAACAGTTCCAGATGTATTTTATTGTAAATATAGGCATCTAGGATGTTTTTAAATCTAATTCTAATCTTGGTTATCTCTCACTAAATGGGGAGAGCCTGACCATTTCCCTGGCATCCACAGCCTGCTTTTTTTTTTATGACTGCTTTTTAAAAAAAATACCAAAACAAACCCGGCACATTTACATGTAGCATTTCCCTGCAACACACATTTGCCATCCCCAAACAGGTTGTTTTGTCTCCATGTGAGTCTCTCAGCTCCAAGGAGTGTGGGAGCCAACATCGTCCCTGCTGGGGCCAGGCAGCAGCAGAGCAGCGTCAGTGCTCCCTGCTGAGTGCTGGCCCATCACCTCATGCCTTGTGGCTCCCAGAAATCCCTTTGTAAGTTCTTTCCTATTTCCCAGGTTGCTGTGCGCGTGTGTGCATTGGGAAAGTGAGATAATGTCACCCTATTGCCATCCCAAATGTTTCCTGGGGCTGCCAAGCCCTTCTTCATGGCATGGGTTTGAAAAACAATATCTCTGTGCTGTCCCCTCTGCTTGCTCCCAAAATGCCTCTGGAAGATCATGTTCAAATGCCCTCCCCAGTGGGACTTCATGCTTCCAGAATTTCTCTTCTGCCTTTGCTTTTTAACCCAGATTTTTTTGAGGATATTTAAATACCTCTTCTAAGAAAAACACAGACATTTGTTCTGCATTGCAGGGCACATTACCAGTCTCAGGGGGTCACCAGCCATTGATGCCTTCAGCCTGTTTGCTGTATCAGGTCAATATTACCTACAGAGCTCCATCCTGATTATTTCTCTTGAATAGAGTAAACCCCTTTCTCCTGGGCTGGATCCTGGGAGCCATTGACTGTTCAGTCCTACAGTGGAGAGAGAGCGAGCGCACGCACCTCGCTCTGCACAGGGGTGCAGAGGAGAGCTCAGCACTCACCAGCTGTACAACACCACCATCGCTGCCTCTGGGTGAATTTGAGGCATGATTGGAGAATTCAGACACCTAGTTTCTTTTGAGACACTGTGCAGATTTACCCCTCTTTGCATGGACTGAGGTAATGCATCCCATAGCTGGAAGAAGCAGAACATCCTTATCATCTTCTGCAGACTGAGGAACCATGTAGAAAATAAAGCAGAGCATGGCTGGAGCATGAAATGAGAAATACAGGCACACGCATTGTGTTCCCAGTCTGCTCCCAGTGAGGTACCAGTCTTTGTTGCTGTTCACTCGGTTTCCTTTCCATATGGCCACTATAAGTGGCATTCCTTCATTTCAGAAAAGCATATCCAGGCACTGGGGACGAAAAGCAATGTGAGCTCTAATAAATCCTGCCAGGGTCACATGTGGAAGTAGATGAGCAAAAGGGACATCATTAATCATGAAGTGCTCTCAGAAATCAAATACAAGTCAAAATGAGCTCGAGGTATCTGTTTCCCGTCTCTGTGGGAATGTGTTCTAGAAAATTCAGAAAAAAAAATGCCATCGTGGGAGACATTAAATCAACACAAGAGTTTAGGATTTTTTTTTCTCTGAATTACAGTTGTAAGGAGACGGTTCAATCCCAAAGTGCAGTTTTGTTCCTTGCTCCTGGTGCCTCTGCTTTGATTGCAGGCCGTAAGGAGGGAGCCGGATCCTGGTTTCTGTGATTTCAGCACTGGGCTCAGGGATGAGGAGGAGAAAACAGCAGGGACAGCAGAAAGTGGGGGACTGGGGGAGAGAGCTGGGAATGGGAGCTTGTGGACCTGCACAAAGGGGCTTTGTGCTGGAGCTCCTAGCCAAAGCAGGAATGCTCAATGAAATCTGAAAATAAGCCCTTGCTGTTTCATGTAAAAACAAACTCCAAAAGGCAAGAGGTGAACATTCAACACTTAACATACACTGAAATAGCAAGAGGAACATGCTTTTGAGCAGTTTCTTCCGTTAGAAACATTCCAAGCTGTCTTCTGTGATAAACTGTCCCAGCACATTCCTGTCCGATTCGGGAAATCAATGTCCCTGCGCTCGCTTCCAGAGCCTGGGACAGCAGGACAGAGGGACAGAACAGAAAGACAGTGGGGCAGAGGATGGCAGAGCAGAAGGGCGGTGGCACAGCCTCCAGCTCAGCCACGTAAGGTAGAATTCACACTTCTTTGGGGTGCGAGCGCCTAAAAACACCGGGGCTTTTTTCTCTTTATTCTCCTTAAGCCCTAGGTGCTCCGGCGGGGACTACACTGCACTGTGCTGTCCTGTCCTTCCCTGTCTTGTCCTTCCCTGTCCTGCCCTGTCCTGTCCTTCCCTGCCTTGTCCTGTTCTGTCATTCCCTGCCCTGTCCTGCCCCATCCTGCCCTGCCCTGCTCTCCCCTCTCCCCTGCGCGATGCCCCTCGCTGAGCGCAGCCCGCGCCGCGCTCCCTTGCCCCGCCCCCCTCACGCCATTGGCCGGAGCCGTTTCCCGCGGGCGGCGATTGGCTGGGGGCGGCCCGGGGCAGCCGCTGCCGCCAATGAAAAAGGCGCCGGGCGGGCGGCGCCCCGGGCGAGCGGCGGGCGCGGTGCGGGATGGAGCTGGGTCCCGGCGTGCAGAAGGTGGGTGCGGACCGATCTGGGCGCCCCGTGGGGTGCTTGTTTTTCCCCTTTACCCCTTTCTGGGTGTCCCTTGCCCCGTCAGGGCTCGGGGTTCGGGTGCGCGTTTGAGCAAAGGCGGAGGAGGGCCGGGCGCGCACCTGGGAACCGCGGCCGCCGGCTGGGCTGTGCATCTTCATTCTTTATCCCTTTTCTCCTCAGTATCTTCTCGCCTCCCGTCTGCTGCCCCGTGGCAGCCTGTGCTGTGCCAGCAGCTGTGCTTGCTCGAGTATTTCCCTACATCCAGGAGGTGCTGAACCCCCTTGGCTCTGAACGATAAACACTCACCTAACACCTAGTGTTCTGGTAGCGTCTTGCTCCTGCTTAACTTAATTTGTATGTGGCCTGATTCAAAACTCGCTGGATTCCTCCTGAGTAAAACTCCAGCTGCTGTTCTTACACTGGTTTTGAGTAAAGAACTGAAACACGGATGGAAATAGAAGGAATGTCACAGAGCTTGAGTATTTTGTAGGTTTTTTTAATGCTCGGGGTTAAGTAGTCTCTGAAGTGCTTAAATTTTTCTAATACCTCAACAGGGCAAATCTTGCTGTTCATTGTGGCCATGCAGGGTCTGCCCAGCCACAGTGTCCAACAGTGCATCTGGGTTTGGTTTGGTTTCTGTGCAAGAAATCTACTTTAACAAAGCTTTTGCTGGAGGAGCAACTTTTTGTTGTCAAAGTTAACTTGCATAACACTCTGTCTGCTGCTGCTCTGAGCTTGTGTCCTTGGAGGCAGTTGCTTGTCTCCTTTTAGACCTCCTGGAAAGTGTTAGCTCCTGGTGCTTAGGCTGTCAAAGGTTTGCTTTCCCCAGGAAATTCCAGATCTCTGCCACAGTATCTTTGGACAAGCCCAAGAACCAGAATAACTGAAATGCCCGCTTGGCATAGCGTTAAGCTGAATGGAAGGGATTTTAATTGCTAAATAAAAAACATGTGGAATGGGTTGTTGGGTAGCAACTGCTCTTATGACCTTCCTTGCTCTACCTTTGTCACTGCATAATTAGGAGATGAGTTAAACACCTAATGTCAGCACTTCTCCATTTCCACATTGTTGTAATCCCATCTCTTAATGCCAGATGGCCCCAACCAGGCAGTGCTGAGTGCTGTGCCCTGTGTGTGGCCCCCATGGGTCTAGCAGGGCACAAGGGCACCTCTGGCTATTCTGGGGATGGTTGGCACCCTTAGCCATCAACTTCTATAAGAAATTTCTTGCTACTGCTGTCCTAGAAGATCCTTCCCTGACTGCCAGGATGGGAAGATCAGCTGTCCATTGTAGAGGTGTAGCGCTCTCTCCTGCTAAGTTTGAACTGCGCTGCTGCTGGTTCCAAGAAAAACTATTTGTGCTTTTTTTTTTTTTTTTTTTTTTTTTTTTTTTTTTTTTTTTTTTTTTTTTTTTTTTTTTTTTTTTTTTTTTTTTTTTTTTTTTTTTTTTTTGAAAACTGGATGCACTTTGCAGGCTGCCCTGGGCAAATGTTGGTGTTTGGCAGTGGGCCTTGCTGTCTGTGTTGCAGTTTAGGTGTCCAGGGCTGTGCCCTTCAGTCCCCACATCACACTCCCCTTTGCAGTCTGCAGTGCAGTGCTCCCAATCTGCACCTGTCCTGCCTGAAATACCTGGGTTTTTTGGGTAGGTGTGAGAGGTTCCTCCTTCTCTCCCTTCCCTCATCCTTCTAGCTCTGCCCACCTTTCCTGTTTCTGCTGAACCTGTTGGCTGCCCACCAAAGGGATGCTATCGGAGCTTGCTAGGGAGAGCAAGCTTCCCCAGTGCAGGTCCATGGGGTGACTGTACCTGTGGGTGCATGGAAATGCCCAGGGCTCAGCAAGGACCTGCTGGGTGGGTCTTCTCTGGTGTGTCATCCCCAGAGGCTCAAAGCAATGTGTCTTCTGACAGCAGGTCTCTTGCTGATAGCCCTTGGGTATGTCTGTAGAGACCCAGCTGCCACAGGCTCAGTAGTGAGGGCACCTTTGGGTGCCAAATAGAGGTGCTTGGGAAGCTCATGCTAGGCACCAAGTGGAGACTGACCCCACAAGGGTGAAAGCTGACCCTTTTTCAAGGGCAACTGCAGTTATAGGTTCTGTGGTGTTTGCTGGTCTGGGGTCAGTCCATTTTTGATGACAGCTCAATTCCTACCTTGCCCAGAGTGCTGCTTACAGGATGTGGGAGACTCTGAGGGGGATAAAGCCCCTTCCAGCAGCCCCAGGCTGGGGAACCCATGTGGGAGGGAGCAAAGAAGCAAGGTAGGACAGGGGCAGCAAGGAGAGTGTTGAAATACACCCTCGTAAAGTCATCTCTGCACTAGACCCATCTCCCAGGAGCTTCTTGAGCATCATCCACAGGGGATGGAGCACTGAGGCTGTGCACAGGTCTATGTAAGAGTTTACAATGCACCCTGGAAGACTTGAGTGCAGGAACTGTCAGAGCCTCTCCAAAATGTGTGGCTGGATGCTTAGTTCCCCTTGGAGGGAGGGTGAAGGACAAGGTGTCCTCTTTAATTTCACTTAAATCTGCGAAGACGATAGCGTAAACTCTGCATTGACAAGAGTTTAGGACCTGTGCTGTGTGAGGTCTTTTCATGGCTGCTTGTGGGCAGCCAGTGCTGAGAGCAACGCGTGGGGTGAGGGACATGTGATGTCCTGTGTCTGCACAATTGTTCTAAGGAGCTGCCTGTCACCTGAACTGGAACTGGGCTTGGTAGTATATAAAAGGAAAAGTCTCAGCTAGTTTGCGCTTCAGAAGAGATATGAAATGACATAATAAAAACAAGGGGGAAAAAAATGCAGACTTTGGCTTGCTGTCTGAATAATGTATGTCCAAAGACAAATGGGCATCTTCTCAGCAGACGGCTGTTTAATTTCCTGAATCACAAGAAGGGCACTTTTTCTGGGCATGGGGTGGAATACTGTCAAATTTTAATTTAGCTTGGCAGTGTCGCACAACCAGTTTGAGCAAGTCAGGGAAGGCAAGTCTGGAACTCATTAGGGCCTGTTGCAAGGCCTTGAAAATTTGATTTTCAATCACTGTTGGGTTTAATTATTGTTGATGTCTTGCCTAGCATATTATGGGATTCTTTTTGAGGAAATTAAAACAGCATGAGTGGGATGGCATTCTCTTTGGCAAATGGGTTGTTTAGATTAAATTCTAAATGGAGAGTTAAAACTCGCAACAAAGATAAAGCATGATGGCTGGCATTTTGTGCATTACTGGAGCTGGTTCAGCTGGACCATGCAGGCAGCAGGATTTGTGTCCCGTTCTCCCTAATTTCAGTCCATTTTTGTCAGAAGAAAATAACTCACTAAGCTAAGAGCACTGTTCAAAGCCAAGGTAAAGTTTACTCAGTTAATACAAATTTTATTCTTTAACTTTTTCTTTCTTTAATTCTTCAGCACAAGTGTTTGCAAACATCCGAGGCAGACTGTAGGACAGGAAAAAAGCCTTGATGCTGCTATGATAAATCACACCAGTGAATGCCAGAGTCTGAGTGACTTGAGGGTTTGGGGAAAGGTAGAAGCCTCCCTTCTCCATCAGCAAAGTATCTGGATACTTGAAGACCCCTCTTCAGATGTGGATGTTAACAGTGCAAAGGTTTGGGAACTTGCCCTTTCTAAAGTCCAAAAAATTTAGACCTTTTTAAAAAAAATTGAGGAGTACCTTGGAGACTCAGTGTTTTGATTAATCTTTTCATTAGCTGCATCCCTTCATATAGGTGTACAGGATCTTTGGGCTGAAGCCCTAGCTAGATTTTGTCCTCAGTGTGTAGAATGCTAAGTGATCCTCCGCAGTGCTGGGGCAGATGGTTGGCTTTGTGGGGAGAGATACTCTGCTCCCAAGTAATGAGGGTTATGCCCACCAGCAGTGTTCCCCATGATACATCTGCAAAGTCTGTTTTATCCAAAACCACTTCTGAACAATCTGGGCACACAGTGATAAGATGGCAAGTGCTGTAACTGCAGTGAATGTGCCTGCAAAGTTAGTAATTTAAAAGTACAAGTGCCAGTAACTGTACCAGCAATTTAATCTTTGCTGTGGAAAGTTGGATCTCAGTTTTTAACAATTAGACCACTGAATGTTATTTATCCTTTGCAGAGTTCTTTCGTGTTCACCATTTCTTGTTATACTCTCCACTAGCAGAGGCTCAAAGTTTCATTACAATTTGGTACTTTCTCTGTGAAGCCTCCTCTAGATGGACAAGAGGTTTGGTCCATGTGTCAGTGACAGGAATTATATGTGGTCAGTGGCCTGGGGAGATGGCTGTATCATGCCACGTGCTGCTCTTTGAAAGCTGGTTCGTACTTGTGGGACTGAAACCCTTGCTCCAATAATGGGATCACTCTGTTGGAGCCCAGGGGAGGAAGCATTGCAGCAGCTGTCATGGGGAAACAGATGTTGATTTTAACCTGAAACCTGCTTAGCTCCCAGAAAGTATTTATAGATATGAAATCATAAAGCAGCACATGGGTTAAAGAGCTTATTTTGGGACTTGGACTCACAGCTAAATTGAGTCCCATAAAATACAATTTACAAGTTACAAAATCCCTCTCGTCCTGCAGGGAGGCAGTGTCTGGAGTATTTGCTTAGGCTGAGTTTTTCCTTTTTTAAAAAAGGAAATATTCTGTTTCAGCCATTCAGGAAAGGAGGTGTTCAAATGTCCTAGCTTGTAGCTATTGCTCCATTTAAAGATGGGGCTCAGTGAAAGGGAAATATTTTAGGGCGGCTATTTGCAATTTTTGGAACAGCAAGAGTTCCCTAATGCTAGTTACCAGCCTAATTCCTCATACCTTTACTAATTTACCTACTCTGAATGCTTCCACTTCATCACATTACTGAAAGCCTCCAAGCTGCTCCAGAGCAGTTATTGCACTCTGCAATGGGGAACTATTTCCCCTTGCTGGGCATACTGGTTTTGCAGTCCCCTGTAGGTTAGGGTCTGTGTTTTTGTGAGTCAAGTAAGGTGTGTTAAAAGCAGTTGATACAACTAATATGAGTAGTGGCTTTGACTTAGTTGCTGACAGATAAGTCATCATAAACTGCTAATGTTTCCTTGCTAGATGCAATACCTCAAACCTATTCAGGAGCAGCTCTTCTGAACTTATCACAGGCAGCAAAAGGAAAGCTTGTTCTTCCTTGTCATGAGGAGATGAGTGACACCAGTGAATTAAATGAGCACTAGTGAACAAGTTGAATGGCTTGCTTGAAAGTCAAACAGTTCAAATAAAACTGGGGAAATGGAGGAGGATGGTGGAATAGTAGAAAAGTGAGGTAAAGGTTTTTTTCTGCTAGTCCTTAATAGTGGGTGTGTTAACTGTATTTTAGATGTGCACAAATGTGTTTCTGGGAAAGTAACTTTTGCTTGTGCCTGTGGTGTTAAAGCCTTGGTGAAGAGAACCACTGAAGCAGCCAAGTAGCTGTTATATACAAACTGCTGTGCAAATTTCATTATTAATTTCTATCACAGTTGTATTTGTCTGTTGGAAGTTTTAAATGCAGGGGGTTTATTGCCTCACCTACCCAGACAATCTGTCAGGATTGTCTTTAGCAAATTATTCCAGATAGTGTTTCATTGGGAGTAAACCAGTCGTAACATGACAGATTATTCTTCCTGTCAAAGCAACACAGAAGAGCACATTTACCCAAAAGTATTGTGGCAGGTTGTTCATGTCCTACCATTATTTGGGGTGGCACAGCCCCTTCAGCTTCTGTGTTAGGGTTTAGGGCATCACCAGCTACAAAATGAACTTGGACTTGATAACTTGCTGTTTCTGAAGTCCTGGAAATGTCACTCAAAAGCACCTCACCTTATTTTCCCTCTCTAGAAGAGGGTAACTTGTGCCATGATTATGAAGTTCCAATGGAAAAAGTCCCCTGTGTTCCTGTCGCACATGCTGCCAAGTCTGCTTGGACTACCAAAGAGCATCCACAAGTGCCAGCTACAACAGACTGCAGGAGGACAGCCAGCTGGCTTCTCTCAGCCATGTGTCTTAATCCAGAGCATCAGGATATAGTAACCGAGCAGTATTTCTCCAAGTGTAAAGTACCTGTTCCAAATCTGGACATTTAGGATAGGAATGCAGACATACAGTCCCAGAGGCTGATGTGACAACTTCTTAATAGCTGTTAGAGGGCTGCTATTCTACAGGTTTTTAGCTTAAACTTTTCATGTCTAAGCCTTTTTTTTTTTTTTTTTTTTTTTTTTTTTTTTTTATTTTTTTTTTTTTTTTTTTTTTTTTTTTTTTTTTTTTTTTTTGGCATTCTTGCACAGCTGGGTAGGCCCTTTGAGAGTTTTGAGTTTTGTCATAGTTGCCAGATCCTATGAAGACTTGGAACTGGGACAGTGAAGCTGCAGCTCAGGTAAAATGCAAACACTAGAGCTCAGAAGATATTTAGGAGTACCAAATCAGTGGTTTTGTACAGAAATTTGATGGACGCAGCTCAAGTGCAACATGTCAGTACACAGAGGGACCCCCTCAGTCCTGGTGATAGTTCGGCACCGTCTCCTTGTTCTTGAGGTGGAATGGACTATGAAAGTAATTGATGATTAGAATGAGGCACCTGAGCACTCTGGAAGTCAGCACAGCTGCTGTTAAATTTAAGTGGGTTCTTCCCATTCTGTACACCTACGCACAGGTTGGTTTGGTTTTATAATTAAGTCCCAGTATATTGCTTGTGGAAAAATCTGTTCATCTTTGAAGTTTGCCCTTCTCTTATCATTAATTCACACATTGTTAGTGAAGAAAGGAATGCTGCCAACTATGTGCTCTTGGAAGAATGAGATATTTGCAGAGGCTCTGGTTCTGTTGTATCTCTGTCATCCTGTAGGTTGGTATCTGGCAGCTACATTGAAATAGTTTTCTCAAATATCTGCCTTTCCCTGGTCTTTATGTTGCTAAAATAAAAGGCAACAAACTACTTGCTCTGCAAAGCTTAATATCAGTAAGTGCTTCCAGTATTCCAGGTGATACCAACTCATTCTCCTGTAGAGAGAATTTGAAATGAAAGAGAGTCTTTTGTGACTTTTTTTTTTAATGTGAGTGTGGTAATTTGGATAACTGCTTAGAATTGGGCAGAGAAACAGACTGCTTTTGGGTCATGATTACAATAGATAATTTTGAAAGAAGAACAAATCAAAACAATCCTTTGCTGTTCTCTGTCAAAATAATAGCAGCAATTGTGTACATTGATTAATGAACCTCTAAAAGTAGTTGTTTGCCTGTGCACAAATTTATTCCCCTTGCAGATACTGTCAAGGAGCCCCTTCTAAAGTACAGAAGCTTGTCCAGCACAGCCTTGAGTTTCCTGCTCAAGGTAAGCCCTTTTGCCTGGCCTTGAGCTGGTCCAGGCTCTTTTGGATAGCGTTTTTCTGTGCCAGTACTGGGAGTTGACTCCTGAGCACACCTGAGGGGACATGGTTTAGTGTTTGATGGGAATGGTTGGACTCGATGATCCGATGGGTCTCTTCCAACCCGGTGATTCTGTGTGATTCTGAAATAGGACTTCACCACACATCAGGTACAGTCAAGCAGGATGCTTGTTGGTCAGTAGCAGCAGAGAGAAAAATAGTTTAATACCTAATATGTGAATCTGTTGGAATAGGTCAGCGTGTTTCATGAGTGGCAGTTCTGCTGCTGTAGCTCTTCTGCTCTGGTCTGTCAGTGTCATTAGAGCAAACACTGGCAAAGTTGAAAGAAAAATCCATATCCCCAGAAGCACCTCTAGAGCTATTATAGTTGAGGTCTTGTGCTTTAGTTGTACCAAATGCTTTAGCCTTGACTTTCCCCTCGTTGCATGCAGACTCTCAGGTCATGCATGCCTAGAGTGAGTGATACTTCTGTAGGCTGAGAGCAGATCTGGTGTGTTAGACCAATGTCATACCTTGATAAGCAAAAGCAGCAAACCTCTCCTAATGAATGGCAGAGTGGTGAAACTAGACAGGGCTCTTGCATGGGATTCTAGCAGAATACCTGTCCCAGAAGACAAGATGAGCCAAAACAAACCTGACATGCACTTCACTTGTACTTTATGAATGTGGAGCTTTAGCAGATAGCTCAGCCTTCAGCATTGCTGTGCTGAAATGCAGGTATGTGTCAGCTTACTCGCCCTTGGACTGTTAGCAACTTAAATATATGCAAAACCTAGTAAAATTACTAAAATCAAAGGTCCTCATTCAAGCAATCACCTGTGAGATCAAATTTGTTAGTCTGATGTGAGCCTTTTGCCAGCATAGGAACCACTGAAGAGAAAATACAATTTTGGTAATTTGACCAGATAACTAAGAATCTTATTCTAGTGCATCTGCTTTTCAGCTTGAATTAGGAAACTAAATAGAATTGAGACTATTTGACATGGGTCTCTCCTTAGTTTGGAGTGTTACCTGGATGTTGCCTTTGCTATATATAATTATTTGAAACAATAGGAAGGAAAATGCAATGAAAGAGTCTTTTTATGTGTACAGAGTCTGGCTTTATTCCCACTTTTAACTAAAACAGTCCCTTGAATGTGTTAATATTTTGCTGTTGGGCTTGGCTGGTTTTTCTCCCACAGCCCATGTAAATACTGCTCAGTTTTAACTGACAGTGGTGTACTTATCCAGAGCTTGCACCATTCCCTTTGCTGTGATACAGATACCTTTTCTGTTAGATGTAAACACTTACACCCTCTAGTTCTTGGAAAACCTTAAGAAAGCCCAAGTTAGCTCCCTATTATTATGCACACTCAGCTCTATTAGTCAAATAATGACAAACTTAATTGCTCTCCATCCATATCCCTAAACTCCTCAACAATTGTACTGAGCAAACTGGTCCCACCCATTGAATATCATATGGCTTTTCCCTTTTCCTTTGTTCAAGGGACTTTCTCAAAGTTGGAGTTGTTAATCTCCAAAATTTGTTGCAGCTGGAGGAACCCCACCCAAAGTGTTCACGTGGTCCCTCAGCTTCACTTAAGCTCTCTTCTGCCCTGGCTTTGATTTATCAGGGCAGGGTATCAAATGCTGATGCTGTGTGAGGGTCTTCCAAGGGCTGCACGGTAGAGTTATATTGAACTTGCTGTGGGTGCTGGGTGAGCAGTCTCTCCATGAGTGGAGGTGAAATGAGGACCTCGGCTCTAAAGTGCTGTTGTGAACTTGTAGTAATTTTTTGGAAACCAGCTTTTCCTCTTTCCTTCCTAAAAAGGAGGAGAAAACATACTTGAGGTAGTTACGTGTCTCCATCGCCGTTTTTAGTCTCCAAATAAGGTGTTGTGCAATAAGTGCTTTCAGGATCCAGAAACCTCTGCAGAAGCAATAGGGCCTGCTTCACCAGTTGCTTCTGGAGCTGTGGCTGTAGTAGCTTGACAGAAATGCCCTCTCAGAGGCTGGAGGGCAGTGGGTGACTCATGCAGCAGTAATGGAGAGGAATTATGCTCTCACGGTATTACCCTTTAGCCTCTTGTGAACCTGCTCTGATGGTACTTACATTCTCTGGTGGTATCGAGCAACAGTAAGTTGGAGGAAGCTAAGTTGCTGTGTGTAAAACTAATTCTGCAGGAGGGTGTTTCATGTGTGCTGCTAATGGTGAAGCAGTCCAGCTGGGAGATACCTTGGTCTTTCAGGGTATTTATTTCCCTTCTGCAGGACTATTATAAACTTTGTGATTGGACTAAGGTCCCTGTGGTGATGTAGGAAACAACATAAAGGCCTTCCAAGGGAGTATGGCCTAAGCATCCCTGATCGGATAAGGATCTCCTTCAGTTATCTTTTTGTTACAGTGACTGATTTAACAGCTGGAGTTGGCTCCACTTGACTATTTCCACCTTGCTTGTCACTTAACCAAACCTGTGTTGTGGTCTCATGACCTGTAGTGTGCTTCTGCTGCAGGTCAAAACTAATTTATCAAGTCTGTCTTGACCTTGTGTCTTGTGCACAGCTGAAGAGAGAAGGCATAGGGAGCATTCTAGTAGCAAAGGGAAAGGAACAAAACTAAGCATCTGCAAAAAAAAAATGCCAGATAAAATTTCCCAATGCAGTGTCAGCAAATTCTTCAGTAAAGTTGTGTCTGTCTAGCAGAGGTTAGGGTGGGTAGACAGAGGATGAGGCTGCAGGCAATGAAATAGTCCCTCAGACATATGCTTAGCTGCATTAGATATCGGTCTGCTGTTATTGTTTGATTCCCTTAATGTATTGAACTCAATAACATCCTTAAAGGAAAGCAGAGGATTGTTATGGGTACTTGTGGCACTCATTGGGTTGATCTGTGTTACAGATGTTCAGTGAGACTTCCCAACTCTGAAGGACCTGAGATAAACCAACATCTCTGCAATAGCAGCTGTTAGCAGAGGTTGTTGGGATATCAGCTTTCCCCAATTGACCCCCTTATAAGATCTGATTTTTATGTTAGCATTCCGTTTATTCTAATCCATGAAACAGTGGGATCTGTCATGGAGGTAGTGTCCCAGGAGCAGGGTGCTGGAGCCACCCAGTGTTTCGGTGGCTGTACAAAGCAGAGATGTCAAATGCATCCCTGGGCACATTTTTCTTACTGTACAGTACATCAGCCTGTTCATCACTGTCTGCAGGAGGATCCCAGCAGCCATCCTGCTACTGATCCTTTTGTCAGTGAGCTGTTTATTGCTACAGCTTTAGACTGAGTACGTGAGGACCACAAAACCATGACAGCTAGTGGAGATCTGTGTCCATATATGTTCAATTATATATAAGGGGCAAGTACTTATGTA
The DNA here is from genome assembly GCA_013389865.1 of Piaya cayana. NCBI lineage: Eukaryota > Metazoa > Chordata > Aves > Cuculiformes > Coccyzidae > Piaya > Piaya cayana. The sequence continues at coordinate 371,507 of WAAB01014566.1, read as the reverse complement.
TCTGCCACTCAAGAAGGGAGTAGACATTTCTGAGAGCCTGTCTTTATGATATCTGGTGTGTTTGAGCACTGGCAGGTTTGAGTTCAGCCCATTTGTCTAGAAATTTGGCGTGTTGCCCGTAGCATTAGCCTGATTGTTCCTAGAGGAGCCTTTGTGGGGAAACACCTAAGTTTAGTCTGAGTCTGCTTGTTGTGGATGTACCAAATCTCTGGCACTGAACTGGTTGTGAGGAGAATGGAAAGAAGCTTCTACTTGGAAGAATTTTCCAAGTCATTTGGATGTGAAAACAGCATTTTCTCCATTGAGGACAGTCCCCTCACAACAAACTCAATTATCAAATTATCTTCAGTACACTGTTTGGCAAAGGGTCATTGGCCAGGGTGCACTAGACTGGTCAGAGGGTGATGATGGATCTGAAAAACCTTCTGGAGTCTCAGAGGGGCTGTGAATGGAGCAGGGGCTGGACCCAGACCTGCTCCTAACTTCTAACTGGAAGTTGATGGTCTCACCAGACCTGCTTTGGAAGCTTCAATGCTACTTTGAAGGTGTTCCTTTCTTAAGGAGTCTTTAAACTCTAAGATAAGATGGAGCCTTGTTTGGTTTTTTTTTCTTGTCACTTGTCATTACAGGCTCTCTTATTTTCCAGCCACTGAGCAAACTTACCAGTGTATAGATAGCTCTGCCTTTGGCCAGTATTAGTGAACCATGGTCTTACTGGCATATACCTCAGATTGTTCTGAGATGTTTTTGTGGGTAGAATGGCCTCAATTTCCTATCATTTCACTACCCAAGAATTTCCTCTGCACTCTCCTTTAAAAACAAGAATGCTATAAGTCACAAAAAGCCAAAGCTGAAATCTTAAAATGTATTGGATATCTAGTCATGGTGAGCAAAATTTGCTTTTCCTCCAAGAAGTTTGTTGACACAGGCCTTCTTAAAGGTACTACACATGCTTCCAAATTCTTTATCTTAACCTTTAGTATCTCCTTGTTTAACAGTGTTACCAAGTGGGCTTGGGCATAAGTGGAATCTTAAGATAGTTAGTAAGCATTTGTTTCACATTATCTGACTGGGTTTGGGTTTTTTCAGTGTCTTGTCTCTTTAAAGAAATCTCCTTTTTATCCGTGTTTGAGGAGTCAGAGTGGAGCTATGAGGAGAAGCTCCATATCTGGGCAGGAAGTTCTGCTGACCAGGCAGCCCAGAAAACAGGCAGTGGTGCCTGTTATGTTTGGCCCCTGCACAGAAATGGAAATGAGTGGCTCAAATCTCCCTCCAGCTCTTAGAGAGTGAGGAATAATGCTGTCCTCCAAAAAGGCATGGCTGTTCTTTGAGTTGTCATGAGAAGATGCTGCCTGGAGGGGTCTGAGCTTGCAGGGAAAGGCAATGAAGCAGTTGGTGGATAAGTGTCCCATCCCTATGTGGAGGAGGCTCAGGTCCATTTGCCCAGGCTGCTCCTGTGGCCCTGGCAAGATCTGCCTGTACCACATGGATGTTCCTGAGACTTCAAGGGGCCAGAGTTTCTGTGCTGGATCAGCAGGTGGAAAGGTGCAATCTGCCTCACTTTGGCTGATCTGTTAAGTCTTACAAGGACGGCTAGTGCTACGGTGCCCCTTGGGTCAGAAGCACCTGTTGGGCTTCACCACCCAGCTGTCAGCTAGCTGCTCAGTCCTTGGTGGTGTGGGGCACCACCTGTTTCATCCCATCTCTGCCAGCTATTAGACTTCAGGGTGCTTGCCCTGCCCTTTGACAGTCTTGTCCAAGCCATTGTGTGGCAGTACTTGGAGTGAGGTGAGTGTCTAAAACAGATGCAGCAGCCTGGACACAGATCCTCCACTCAACTCAGGTGATGGGTAGTGCCAGCCTTCTCTGTAGAGCTGGTATGAATGTGTTCTGGAAAGTACTTATTCAGTAGGTAACTTCCTTGGGGTTCAGAATGAGTAAAGAGTAGTTAATCTCAATTAAACTTAGACCGAGGATGTGAGGCAGAAGTCATATTTGGACAAGTAGAATAAATTTCCAAGAAAAGTCCTGTTAACACAGAACTAATACAGTGAAATGCTGGGTGTATGCATCAGTGTGGGAGTCACAGGCTGGTGGCCACCCCCAAATGACTGAGTTCCTTTGCTGACACTTGGACTCTGAAACAAGTTTTCTTGTTGGGGGGTTCATTTGCTGGTTCTTGCTTCTGATAATTCTTTTCCCTTTGCTTTCCCCATCATATATAATTAAACTTTTCCCAATGAGTTTATTTAATCCAGATGTTTGTATTTTAAAGAAACAACCACTCATAGTCCCTTGCCTGTACTCAGCTTCTGTCTAACTTGGTAGGATCAGAGCTAGTAAAAAAAAAAAAACCCCAATGAGTTAGTAAATATCCAACATACAGTACCAGAACTGGCAAAAGTGTAAATGCCTTATACTGGTTCATAAGTGTCTTTATCTGTTCTGGAGGGCTGGCATATAGCTGAAGAATCAAATGTTCAATTTTTCTGGACATTAGATGCAGGGGTGAGTGTGTCTGTGTGCATGTTGAGACCATTTGTAAGATGTGTTTTTATGAATTCCCAAGGTGAGAGGGGTTTTTTCCCTGGCTTCAAAATATCTGGAAAGGCTGTCAGTGAAAAATGAGGTGGAAACTACAATGAAAGCTTAGGCACAAATAAAATAGCAGTCCTTCAGGCAAAGTGAGCTGAAATGGGTCATTTCCTACCCTTTGGGCTGTGTTTCTCAAGGATGAGAAGCCCTGTGTGAGGAGACTTAATAGTTTCACACAAAAAAAAAAAAAAATAAAAGCATGCAAAAGCTTGTAATCTACCTTAAAAATGGCAAGTCATCATCTTGCCATTTCTAGAATCATCTGGTCATAAAAGCTTCTGTCCCTATTAGCAACACTAAGTTTCCCAAATACACTAGGTGTCTTTCCTAACTGAAGGCTGTCAGTTTTTCCCCCCCTTGAAAGTTGCAGAATTAATTTGAATGCTGGAAGAGACCTTGGGGTTCCCAGGTCTGTGCATGAGCTTTGAGGAGCCTGGGAGCTGTGGAGCTCAGCACTGCTGGGCAGAGCTTAGAGCTGGTCACTTGTTATTCTGCTGCCTGTAGTGCTCAGGTACCTGTGCAGGGCCCCTGCAGAACATCCTCAAAGGGAAGATTATATTTTAACCACCCACAGCACTGCAGAGTGAAGGAGCTGAGCATGTTTCCTCAAACCCATAATTTAATGGCAATTCCTGGCCTTATACTGCTAATGATCCTTTCATTTAAACATAGGTTTTATCAAGGGTGGCCTCTACCCCTCTCTGTGTCAAGCTTGGGAAGGCTGTGCCCTTGTTGCAAGGCTGGGAGGGCAGCAGGATGGGGCTGGGAGAGGGGGCAGCATGCAGAGGACAAGGGCAGTGAGCTGCGGAGTGCAAGAGTAGCTTGGGTTGGGCCAGAAAGACAAGGAGCTGGGACAGGAGGAAGTGTAGCAATATTGATTTAAATAGTGTATGACCTTGTAGTGAAAGACAATCATAACACAGAAACACATGTGGACTAGGTTAAGATTGCATAGGCAGGCAACACCCTTCTCTAGCAACAGAAATCTCTGCAGCTGTAACTTGTTCTGATGAGCTCTAAAAGCGTATGCACAGATGAGTAGTCAGAGTCTGGAACTAGTTTGTAGTGAGAGGGATTGAAGTTCTACAAAAACTTGATGAATGGGCACAAGCACAAAAAAGGGCATGGTAAATGTTAAACTGTAATGGAAATGCAGACTGCAAGGTCTGAAGTGTTCAGAAAACTGCAAGTGGCTTGACATTTTATAATGATTCTTGAAGAGTGGAAGTATTAGGTTTTGTGGAGGTGAATGATCACCCTGTAGTTCAATCTCTGACTGAGATGGGGTGAAGCTCCTGTGGTGCTGTCTTTGCTTCTGCTGATTGTGCATGTCCTAGAGATGGGACTGTCCTTGTTTTCCTTAAGTCAGTTTTTACAGGGAATAAATGTCTTTCATACAGGAGTTGGAGTTTCTGCGAAACAAGCAGGCTAAGATAAATTCAGCATCCCTTGGTGTCACTTCACCCTAGTTCTTCCTGCTGTACTTCAGTTTTGTCTCCTATCATACTCCCCCTTTATTCTTCACATTCAAAACACAACACCATGTTTGATAAATCCATGGCACACACACTAAATTAGATTTATTTTCAATGTTATTGGCTCCTACTGTGGTTCTTTGCATTTGTCTACCTCCTGTTGGGAGGTGGTTAGACACTGTGCAGTGTTGAGCACCCATGGATATAAATTAATTTCTTCTGTTTCCAATAAGCAGCAGAAAACACTGTACAACCACAGCCCTTTCCCCTCCCTGAAGCCTTTCACCACCATATTCCTATTGACCATGGAAACTACCCCTAAAGCCCAGTACTAGAGGTGTGGAAACAGACCGCATTTCAGAACACATTTGAGCCCCCCTGCAGAAAGACCAAGGAGGTCCAAGCTGCTTGGACCTGTTACCATCAGGTCTTGTCAATGCACCTCCATATCTCACTGCATGAAACTTTTGACTTGCACAGATTCATATGCGATATATAAGCTGAATCAAAACAACTGTTCAGTGGGACCTAAGGCCTCTGTGAATGTCATAAAGGTTGCTGCCCAGTGTGTGGATATGTTGACTTTGATGCACTGCCCTGCCAGGCTATTCTGGATGTGTCATCTTACTTCACTGTAAGGTGAAAACCTCCATCCCAAGCATCCCTGAATAAACCTGTACCGGTTCTGCATGAACAGTGGTGTCAAATGGCAATTGGGAGGTTTGAGGCTTCACAGGACATAAGACATGACTGAAGGAATCAGCTTCTGAAGGACAAAATGCAATGTTAGTACTCTAGTCTGAGATAATATTTGAGGATAAAGCCTTTCCAACTCCAGTGTCCTGTTCTTTTTCCAGATGTCGGTGAGCCAGCAGTCAGGAAGAGGTGTGCCTTGTTTACGCTGCAGAGGGACATGCACGGGCTTCGAGCCACATTCTTGGAGGTAATGTCTTAGCCTTGATGGGCCCTGCCCCAACACTGTTCCCTTGGTATTGTTGATATTCAGACTCCAGTGACTGAGTGCAAAGAAGGATTGTGGAGCACTTGAGTGTTGTTGGGAGGTGTAGAGAGGACACGCTCTCTAGCTAGGACAACTGCTGAGTTGATGCTCATGATCCCTGCTCTCCAGCCCCTTTTCTTCATGGGTCTCACTCTTTATTTTTTGAGTTAAAATCTCATTCACAAGTGCTTAAACCAAGCTGAGGCTCTTGTGCAGTGATTTTTTTTTTCCCTGCTTTTGCTAACATTGACTGTTCCCTGGGAGTTGAGTCTGTCTCTGCTAGGTTGGGTGCAGGTCTTGGCAGCAAGCTGTGACTTGGAAGGAGGAGCAAGCTGGCATGAGTGATGACCAAGCCTGTAGAAGGGTCTTGTCTGCCACAATACCATCTGCTGAGTAGCTGGTGCTGTTTAATAGGCTGTTAGGAGAGGGACAAGGTACCAAAGCTGCTGCATGCCGTGCTCAGCATGAGCCACCCAGTGCCCTGCACAGCATATGTCCTGAAGCACAGATCCTTTGCTTGCATGGATCCTCTGCCTGCTGCAAGCTGGCATCCCAGCCCATCAGATTGTTTAGAAACTGCTTGGTGAAAACAAACATGTCCATGCTTGCTTTGGAGGCAGAGAAATGCTGACCAGAGGATAATCCAGCAGCGGCAGGCATTGTGCTGAGTGCCTGGCTGTCACCCTCATCCTTGAGGGCGAGCATGAATGCAGAGCTGGCAGGGTGAAAGAAAGCCCTGTTGGTGAGGGTTTGGTGTTGTCCCACTCAGCAGTATCGCAATGGCTGTTGCTTCTGGCTGTCCTGAGCTTCCAGATGCCTGAAAATACTATTCTTGCTACCAGAAACATCTTTGTGTTTGATGCTTTATTTTCAGTTTTTCCTCTTGAATACTAATTTAGGTAAACAGCCACCAATATCAGTAACTGGTGGGAGCAGACCAGAACTGTTTGGCTCAGGACAGGGGCTGTGAGCTAGTGCCCTGCTTTATCTGCTTGTACACCAAAACAGGGAAAACAAAGGGGACTTTGTAATGAAAGGGAGCTATCCAGATGTCATTAATTAAAAAAGAATTAATGCCCTCTGAGGTTGTCTTGCTAAACACTAGACTCCTTTCTGTGAGCCTGGAGAACTGTGGGATGTGCAGCAGGGTCCTGTCACAGTGCTGCACAGAGCTTGCGGTCTGCAGATGTGCTGTCTGTGCTGCTGAAATTCTTCATTAGGTTTCACAGTGGTGGCATGTCATTGTCTTGCAGCCTTCAGTTCCCAATGCCAATACTTCAGCTGCCTAGAAATCCAAATTTTAAAACACTCATTTTGTTGAAGTGCTATTTTTCTTCTAGATTTTAACTGACTCAGAGGCTGGTTTGAATCATACATCTTCCAGGATCCTGCTGAAATACTTGGGGTTGCATCAGAGTTAGTTTGTTCTTTCCTATTAGCATTTGATGGAAAAGCTGTCCAGCAGAGAGTGGCCTTACAGACTTATCTTCATGACTTACAAATACAATAATTAAAATTATGGATACTTAAGTATTATTCCTCTTTTAGCATTCACTTTTTTTAATGGCACATAAAGCTTTGTAAGAGGGGAGGCTAGCAGTTGTTTCTTGGGAGGTGGTTGTTGGTGGGAGATTTAGTGATGCTTGAGAGGGTTTTCAAGCAGCTCCCTGCAGTGGGTGGGAGGCAGCAATCTGCTGCTGCTTTTGCCTGGGGACAGGACTTAGGGGGTTATATCTTTCTGCTCCATGTGGCTGCTAACCCCTCTATGATGAATAGTGCTGAATTCCCACATGTAACTAAGGCTACAGGAGCCCTTTGTCTTATGTTGTGACCCTGTCTGCATTTAACCTTCAAAAGAGGCTGATGTTCAGTGGGCTTCAGCCGTCATGTGATCATGTGCAACCCATGGCACAGCTCTCATTGAAAGGATGATTTCGCTTGTCACTCACAGGAAAATCTGCAGGTCATGTAAATGCAGCCAGGAGGATCATAGTCTGAGCTCAGATGTGGAAGATGATCGGAAAATTGGGCGCCTGCTGTCAGACTCCAAGTATGCCACACTGACTGCCCGAGTGAAAGGAGGTGATGGTGTTCGCATTTACAAAAGGAACCGCATGATCATCACCAACCCCATTGTCTCTCGGAAAGACCCCACATTTGACACCATCACATATGAATGGGCTCCACCAGGGCTCACCCAGAAGCTGGTAAGACAATCCAGAGTGTGTTTGGTAGTTCTCTCTTGTTGGAGAACATAATTTTGGCCAAATAAAGTTATTGGGAAAATATAGTACAACACGGTTTGTCTCGCAGAACAAAAATGTACATAACACTTTGTATTTTGTAAAACTGCACAAATAACCAGAGTAGGTAGGAGAGGGGAATGGATTACCTTTGGGATTTGATAGGTTTGCTTACATTTCTAGGAGAAGTCTTGATGGGTTTTACAACTAGAAAGCTTGCTACTTTGGTAAAGGTGAAGTCCAGTAAAAACATTGCTGAGGAGAGATCCCATCTCCACTGTCGTGGAGTTGTACGTTGGCTGTGCTGCCCATGCAGGCATTTGCGTGCTCCAGAACTCTGGTCTAGAAGCCCTTCCCTGAGCTGGGATTAGATCCTCTCCCTAAATGCCCCCAAGAGGGCACCAAGGAAGGAGAAAGCTGTGCAAGCCATGGGACACTGACTAGGACAGCAACTCTGGAGACCCAACTCTGCTTTTTAAAGCAACAAGAGTCTGGACCGGGCTTCTGGGAGAAGCAGTGGAGGCATGTTATTTGTTGGCCTGGGCTTTGATGTCCTTGTTGGAGAAAGGTCCTGCCTTGCTTGTTGAATCTGATCTCTTGCAAATCTGGATGTGAACCTGTCCCAAAACCACCAAGTGCATGAGGGACACTTACTAGTCCAGGGATTGGGTTTTTTTTTTAGAAAACACTTCAGCTAATTCTACTTAAGCCTGTCTCCAAAGCAGAGAAATTAAAGTCAATGTAGAAAGTAGTAATGCTGCATCTAAATATAGTGCTGTTTTTTAAATCATTCTGTTGTGGAAATGGTCTTTAATTATAACAGCAAAATAAGTGCTGTCTTTAATACAGTAATCATTTTCCGTGCTTACTGAGGTAGTCATTAAAATTTTGGACTTAAAATAGGTCTGCAGTCTCAAGCTTATTGACCAGGAGTGCAACTAGTGCTCACTTGTGCCTCTGAAAATCACAGAATGGCCATAAACTTTTTTTTTTTGGTCTAAAATACTGCATCACCTTGGTGCCAGACTAGTGTCCATGTGTATACTGAAACAGCCAAAACAGCATTGACAGTACTTACTTTAAGGCTTACCTTTTTTGTAATACTGTTTTCTTTAATTTTGGCTCATATTTGCTGGACAAGCAGAGGAGGGGGAAATGAGGTTTAAATTCTATTTGAGGTGAGCAGTTGGGTGGTTGTTCTCTCCATCTTCTGGTGGAAAACATCTTAACGTCCTCTAGCAGTGGCCCAAGTCAAACAAGTGGTCTTCTGCTCAGAGCCCCTGCACCTGGGGACTCTCCAACCACCTCTTCCAGAGCACAGCAGCAGCCTGTCCCTGTCCCCCACAGATTTGTGGAGCTTGTTTCCCCAGCGAACAGAAGTGGGGAAGCTCCGCAGGCCTTGCAAGGTGTGGTGACCTGGAGAAAAGCAAAGCTAAGCTCTGTGGCTGGGAACATCATGCCTGCAGCTCTTTCCTGCGCGGGCATGAATTCTGCCCATCCCTGCCGCCTGAGGAACCCTTCCCAGACTCAGCACTGGAGCTGGGATTCTTTCTTCCTTGCAGCTAAATGTAGTCTGGAAGGAAGATGGGGAGCATCATCCCATGCTGTGGGCTAGATTGAAAAACAAAAAAAAAAGCCTCCCTGGCCTCTCTTTCCCTCCTGTGCCTGTTTTCCATTTGGGCAAGCAATATCACCATGTGGGAATGAATGGAAGTGGGTTTTGGCATGTGGAAGTGTTAGCCAGCAAAGTATTTCTTGAGGGAAAGCATTTATCTTTTAACTGTGTTGTGGTACTAAAAACATTACATATTCCACTGTCATTAGTGGACAGCCTTTGCTCTTCAAATTAAACAAATAGTTTAAAGCTGCTGAAAATTGCAACCAGATTTTTTTTTTTTAAAGAAAAATTGGGGAAACAAAAGTGAAATTACAGCTGTGGGCCCAAGAGGCTGGCTGATTATTTATTCTTACAGCTCAGTTGCCATCGCCCCCTTAGAAAGATTGACCTGGGGTGGCATGCATTTTGTACTGGGAATGCAGTTATGGTGCTAACTGGAGCAGACCACTGTGCTTTAATGAGGGACTGAGATGCACATGTATCTGACTGCCCAGCTGTTTAAACCTAGTGCTGCTTCTTGCAGCCTCCTCTTTGGTAGAAGCTGGCCCAGCAGGAATGTTTGTTTAACCACTGTTTGCCTTCTGCAGGTCCCAGGGGTAATTGGGGAGCTTGTGAGGGATGGGGAGAACAGTGATGGCACTCTTCCCACCCAGACTGATTCATTAAGCACACAGTTTAGCCTGGGATGTATCAGAAATGTGGGTTTCACTGTTCCCTTAGCTGGCTGCAGCTCAGTGCTGCTGGTACCTTGGGGGGTGATTGGCTCCTCACTGCAAAGGATGCCCAAATTCTGCTGCTCCTTGGCTGCTTTCTTCTTGTATCTGTCTGAACCCCGACTGTACCCCCTTGCTAGTGTGTTTGGGGTGATCCTGAACGCAGCCTTGTGCAGCAGGGCCAGCAGCTCCCCCACCCACTGCAGAAAACTGTCCCTACAGTGCTGGTGAGGGGGTAGCTCAGCAGATGAGCTCTCTGTGAAAGCTTTGGAACTCTTCATAGTGCCTGAGCAGACTGGAAGATATCTTGGTTCAAGTGAACAATGTCTAGGAGCTTTGAAGACAACCTTGGTAAACTTTGGCTTGAAGATCAATTTGACAGACTTTTAGGAGAAACTCTGGGTATCAACCATTCTTGGGATAGTTCAAAAGGGATTTGAGTCAAAAAGCTGGTACTGTGTAATGACTCACTCCAGTGATTTCCTTCTGAAGGCAGGCTGGAAACTGGATTGTTTTTAATATTGTCCTGAAGTGGATGGTCTAATAATAGGAGGAAGTTCAGGGAGTGTTTTCTTTAAGCTGTGCCTGGAGAAGTTATGAAGTAGATATTCAGGGTCCTTAGGGAGGATGAGAAGAGCAAATAAAGTATCTCGATAATCTAGGACTTCACCATGGAAGCCTAAAATGCTCTTCCTCAAAATTATCTGTGCTAGGGCAACACAGTAAAGTATTTGACTGTAATAACACATGGTAGCAGCAGAAGAAACAACTTTTTATCCTCATTTTAGATTTTAGTGTGGGGTTGAATTTTTTTTTTCCCTGATCTATTCTCTAGACGCGTTTTGACATGTACAATTATAACTTGAAACATTCCATTGATGGGAGGGTAAAATCCACCGTGTGTTTGTGCAGATATTGAGAAGTGCCACTTAGTCCAACTGTACTTTTAAGAAAGGCTCAAGACTGTGCTTTTCTCTCTCATTTTCAGCACAGACATTTTGTATGGCAATGGAGGGTCTGGTGCTAGAGTGCAACAATGCTTCAGATGCATGTGCTGGCACAGCACTGTTCTTGTAGCTCTGATATAAGTGTTCATTAGTCTTGGCACTTCTGTAATGGATTAAGAATTTCTTCCAATGAGATCCTACCATGTTATATTACTACCCTGCTAGTGCTCTTGCTGCTGCTGAACCAAGCCGGCACAAACTTGACAGTATATGTTGGCCTAATGTTCATGGTTGTGGAGCATCAAGGCTTTGGTTGCTTTTCTTTCCAGTTGTCAGATACCATCAGCAGTATCCTTATTTTATGGGGCAGTGCTTGTGCAAGGCCTGGGAGAAGCTGTCAGGGCATTCCTGTTCTCTTGCTTCTGTAGTTTCTATTAGGATTTCTCACTTTTCTGAAAGCCATCTGTGCACCAGATCACTTCTGCAGCATCCTGCAGCTCTGTACCCAGCTATTCCCAAGCAGCACTTTCTGCCATGGGGCTGCAGCCCTCCCCTGTTAAACTTCTAGATACCAATCCTGCCTTTGCACAGCAGCACATGTAGAGTGCTAATGTCTAATATGACGTGCGGTAATGTTAATGTGCACTTCAAGAAACCGGAATGAAGCCCTGTCTCCATTAAATTATTTATTGCTGTTACAAGTTTTTTAGGCAGGAATCTTGCCCTGCAATGCTACTATCGGGCTGAAAGTAGCTGAGGCAGGAGCTGACTTTGAAGTTTTTACGGACCTGATGAGTTGTTCAGTGTTGCACAAACATTTCTGTAATTAAAAGGCCATGCTGAACAATACTGTGTACAGTAAACAGTTAATTGCTTCTCTACTTTTTTAAAATTCAGTTTTCAAATGCTGACCAAGTAAGAAACAAATCTAATGCAGCTGGATGCTGGTCTTCAAAATGGATGGCAGAGAGCCAACTGGCTGCCCCTTAGCTCTTCACACCACAATAGGAAAAATGTCTTGAGTGGGAAACTCCCTTCCCCTTAGCAGCAGGCCAGAAGTTAACTGTACGGGTCCCACTGTCCTGCAAGCACTAATTCAATATGCTAATGCAGACATCTTCCAAGATTAGTTCACTCTGATTTTTAAGATAATGGCTAATGGCGGGTCTGGTAGGAGTAGTTTCTTGGCATTTACTTTCCATGTTGCAGGGGCATCAGTGACTGAAAACCTTCCCTTCAATGCAAAATCAATTGTTTGCTTAGAGTTGGTGGTTGTCAGTGTTGCACACAGATTCAACTGCTGTCTGACTAGTTTTACTTGTATTAAGATTTGTATTTAATTGATAAAAGAATTTTTTACTGTGAATTATGCTGCCTGCAGCCTGTGAGGGCTATGGGGTGGTCTCGGTACAACCAGTTACCTGTTCTCTGGTGCTTTGCCTGTCCTGGCAGCATGACCTGGCTGTTCTTAGGTTTTTAGATTTATTGTTTTCTGCATATTTTCAGCAGCCTCATCAAATTACCTGGAATAGTGACATGCTGGTGCCAGTAAGTGAGATTGTGTTGGGATCTGGGCACAACTAGTAAAACAAGTCTGTGCTAAATGCTTTCCTGAAGAATCTATTCAGGTTGGGTTCTTTGTTTTTCTTTTTTAAAAAAAAAAAAAAAGAAATTAACCACCACTCAAACAGTTTTCTAAGGGTGAAATGATTAACCATAGCGTGGCTCCTGCTTGCATCTGAGTAAGTTCAGCCTTTCATTTCTGAAATATATGTTAGAATATAAGAAGGGGAGAGAAGAGGAGAAGGTACATGTTTTTCTGCCACTGTTCTGTAATGCAAGCAGAGCACCTATTTGCAGAAGCACCCGTGCTAAGAAAGTTTGTGCGTCTGTACTGAAGGTAGCTCAAAATAACTGTCAACACTGTCTCCATCCCAGGCCATGCAGTACATGGAGCTGATCCCGAAGGAAATGCAGCCAGTGGCAGGGACAGAAGGGGCATACTATCGCCGGCGGCAGCTGATGAGACAACTCCCACTGTATGACCAGGACCCATCCCAGTGCTGCAGCCTCACGGAAAGCGAGCTGAAGCTGATGGAAGACTTTGTGAAGAAGTACAAAGCTGATGCCCTAGGTGTTGGGGAGGTAGCATTGCCAGGCCAGGGTGGTGGTGGAAAGGAGGAAGGGAAGCCTCAGGACAAGAGCATTGCTGCCAGCAAACCACCAGAGTCCACCAATGGAGCCCTGGAGCACACGCCTGCAGGAGGGCACTACGTAAGTGTTACGCTGTGTGGCAGCAGGATGGCTCTGCTTTGAGTTTGGAGAGCTTGCAGGCAACAGATTCAGTCTCAACTAGAGGGGGCAAAAGATAGCACTAGCCTGGGTTATCTGTTCCTTTTTCATGATCTGCTTCTGTGGGCTTCTCCCAGTCTGCTGCAGTGCTCTTTCAAAATACTGGATTAGCTCAGATGTGTCACCATGTACAGCACTGTAACAGATGATGGTTGGACCCCTTGCGTGCTCCTGTCAGCCTTCTGAGCACAGGTATTCATGTAACAGCAGTAAGGAGGGATGGGTTGTCTCTTCTTTATCATTGCCCTTATTCCTTAGCAGAACCTACACTGAACCACCGAGGTAAGTAAATTTTCTATTAACTGTAGGAGCCAGTGATTTTGATGGGGTTCTTGGCAGCTCTAGAAGTTTGGGCATTGCATGTCTCTGGACTATTGTGCATCAGTCAGGTACTCAAGATCAGAAACTATTAACGCAAGCTAGTGAGTATTTCTGCCTAGGCTTCCAGACTAGTGCAAGTAGGAAGACTGCAAATGACAGGAGGTGGTGGCTCAATCTAATGCAAAGCCATGAACATGGAGATAGTGCTCCCAGGGCAGTAATCAATCTGAGGGACTTGGAACAGACTGTGCAAGTCTCTAGGCATAAGAATACATTTCCACAGGGAAATGATTGAGATTCCCTAGCACCCTTTTAGATTTATATTCTCCCAGTGTTATCCGGAGTGGCTGTGTAGTTGCTGAACAAATGCTTACTGTAAAATAAGGTGAGTGAAAATACTCCATACTGACCCTTATGAGGGTGACTTGCAGCAGAGGATATAAAGCTGGGAAAAAATTATGTCTGAGTATTTTTAAAGCAAGATTTTTCTAGCCATTACTGCACTGAGATTGTAATGTCTTAAGAGCAGTGTTCATTTTCATTCCATATTGGGTAAAGTCTCCCCTCTGCAATGGCCTTTTCTATTAACATGCATCTGACTTTGAGAGTCCAGTGACATGGTAAAAAATTTTCACTATTGCAACAAAATACTGAATTGTATAAAGAATTTTAAGCTAAAAAAATAGCCAGAAAAGGAAGTTTTCCATTAAACTCATTAATAAAAGTCATCTTAGAAATGAGAGTTTATTTACACTGCAAGTTTGTCCTTCCAAGTAAATACGTGACTGTGAGGTTATTCTGCGTAGTTTAATGCATCTTTTTTCTAGCAGCACTAGCTGAAAAATGGAACCACTTCAAAAGCAGTTTCAGGAGATCCACTTTGACCAGCACACTGCAGCTCAGCTCACAGCAGACTGAAGCACTGTGGTTTCTTGACATTCTAAAGACAGACCTACTGTTTCCTCCTCTAACAAAACACCACCCGTTTTAATTTGTCACCTGTGTGGGAATTAATGCAGCTGACCTGATAGGAATTAATTATGTCCCAAGATTTGAAGTGTGCTAAACTTCCTGAACTCCCACAAGATCTACTGGCTTCCATAAACCTGCACTGGAAGAAAAGTTCTGCTATAGAAAAGATGAGATATAGCACTTTGCAATATGGGAGGGTGAAAGAAGCCATGAGCAAAATGAGCTATATAAAGACTGGGGATGGATGTAAAGGGACTGAGAAATTAAGAGCACAAAGCTAATGCCACTGGAGGGTTTAATGTCAATGTATTCAGGATTGAAATGCAGATTTCAGCCAGGTGTGGATGTATAGATGTATCTTTTCTACTTGTGTGACCATCTCGCATCTCCTGAAACTTTGGTGTTAAGTGTGATGCCTGTTCCAAACCTGAGGAGGTTCACCTGAGCCTCCTTCCACCACTGCTTTACTGTAGGTGATGCCCATGAGTGCCACCAGCATCCCTGGGGCAATTCCAGGGCGGGCTGTCTTCAGATGGCAGTGCGTTTGTCTCCAGTCCTCAAAGACCTGAAGGCTTTTTTTTTTTGAGAAGACATGAGTGCCTTTGTTTCAAAGGTTAGGGTGCTGAATAGCGTTTTGTTGGGGTTTTTAAAGATCCTAGTTCTCAAGCACTTTTTTGTTTCTTCATTGAGTCCTTTAGAAGTTGGGCAGATTTGAATCTTTTGAGTACTAAACCTCTTAATTGGCACCAGCAGCTTGATTTTACCCTATTTCAGATCAACATGTGAGTCTAGACGATAGATTTATGGAGGTTGGATGCAGTGGGAGGAAGGAACTAACAAACAGCTAATACCCTTGCTCTAGAAGAGAATGAACCCAGAAAGCACCAAAGCTGCACCAAGAAACAAGTTAAAATGATTTCCTGTGCTGAGGTGGTTAAACTTATTGCCCACTTGGGCCAGCTCTGTTGAAACTGGTGTGTAAAAACATACAGGGCCAATGTAAATCGCTGTAAGAGAGAAGTCTAAGCTCAAACAGCTTTTTATACTCATCTCTGCTGCAGAGAGGGGCCCCATCACTGTAATATGTCTGTCCTAGGATCTGAATGTTCCCCACTGAGTATAAAATCATCTTTAACCCTCCCAGAACTGGAAATCCTTCTAGTGTTAAGCCACTGTTGGCATCAAATCAAGTCATGAAGCAATTGATCAAAATTAGCCATTGTCCCAAAAAGTTTGAGGCCAGCAATTTAGTGAGTGCCCAGGGTAAGACTTGCAGTGCCTGGGGATCTCCTTCTGTGCAAGCTGTTATTGCAAAATAGTGGCCAGGGGAGAGACCAAGTTTGAAAAAGCTTAGGAGAGAGGGATGCTTTCTTGGCTAGCACCTCTGCTAACTCTGCTAATAAAGTCTTTAGTCTCTCCCTACATGATGAAGATGTAAAATGAGTACAAAGCTGTAATCCCATCTTAAATTTGAAGAGCCGCTTTTTATTTAGTATTTAAATGGTGAGGGGATGGAAGTTACATGATACGTGGGAAAAGCCCTGTGAATAATTGCCATAGAAAGAAAAGGCAAAATAAGTTGGGGTTTTTTTAACAGTTCTTATTGGCAAGAAACTTGAGCTTAGAGTTGGAAAGCTGCTCCTGTTTTTTCTTGCTGTTAGATCTTGCAAGATAAGCGGGGCTGGGATGGATGGGTCTGGCAGTTTCTCCAGGGATGGAAGTATGGAGGCAGCTGCTGTGTTGAACTTTGGTGCCCTGACTCACCCAAATCTAGTGCTGTGGGGCAGGTATTGGGGACCTAGGAGGGGGAAAGCAGCCTAAGTCCCTTATAATTAATACACAACTCATTGATGCCTATGTGCCTTCACCGAGCACAACAGCTTTATGTGCTAGTTTATAGAGATCAGACACAGCACAGCTCCTGTGATTCTCTGCTGCTGGAGTTTATTCCCTCATTGGTCTGGGTGCACCTAGAAGCACTCAGCTAAGTGTCTTACCCGTCTGAGGATCTGACTGGGAGAAAATACACCATATTCCAGATGAGGACAATTAAATACATATTTATGCTGGTGCTTGATTATATTATGACTTGACACTGTCCATCTGTAGCACTGGTGGCAATGTTTACGTTGGATTTGGAATGATAGACTTGGACATGTAGCTTCTCTTCATGAATGCCCTGTGATGCTCTCCGTGTTACCTGAATCCTAGTGCACAATTGAGATAATACGTTTTTCTCAGTACTTTTGGGCTGCAGCCATTGCTTTCTCTTCAGTTTAGTTTTTCTTGCTCTCCCACCTCACTGTGCTGATTCTATACCCTCGCTTCAGACTTGTGTGTTTGCTATTCCTTCCAAGCTTATACAGTTCTAAAATTTGGCTTTGGTGTTCTCAAATTTCCCTTCACAGAACAAGAGCCCAAACAAAAACAAGTCAAGCCACACAGCTCAGCAGTTCTGCTATTAAATGTTTTATTTCCACTGCCCTCCTTGGTGCTCTGGGTTGAGCAGGAACACAATAGGCCCTTCAGGCTATTTAGAAGGGGGAAACATTGAAGACGTGCTTGGAGATTGTGTGTTGTTCTGTTTTGCTGACTATGCTTCTTACCAGCTGTGCAGTTAAGAATGATGCATTGAAGAGATGCTGCGAATTAGTATGTCTGAGAAGTAACATCTGTCCTGTACACTGAACATTGCTTTGTTGCTGCGTGTTGGCTGCTCAGCTCTGCACTCACTCCACCATATCTCTCTTGCAGCGCTGCGAGACCTGCAAGCAGACGGTGCCTGGGGACTGCCCGGTGGTGTATGCTGACAGGGCAGGTTACTCCCGACAGTGGCACCCAGCGTGCTTCGTGTGCTGCCAGTGCTCTGAGCCCCTCGTTGACCTCATCTACTTCTGGAAGAGTGGGGCTGCCTGGTGTGGGCGCCACTACTGTGAGAGCCTCCGGCCACGCTGCGCTGGCTGTGATGAGGTAAGGACCAGTCCTCTTCCCTCTGCTCAATGCTCCCTTCCTGCACCGGGGGACCAGCATGGGATAATTCAAGGCTACTCAGGCATTTCTCTTAACCTGCTCACCTACCCACACTTTCCAATATGACCCCTGGGAGAGGCATCCTTCTGGTGCAGGTTGCCAGGGCTGCACCTGCTCTGGGTAGCTGGAGATGCCTAAAGAAAGTGGGATGAAGAAGCGTGATGTTAATGATAGTCCTAGCTAGCTATACTGTATTTATCTCAGACCATCAGTTCACTTCTAATTGTGATTAAAATCTGATGTTTCCATAGTGTTTAATTGCTCAGGAGCAACCCTGTGCCTTTTATTTACCCATTCCAAGAGCCTGGCTTTCACAGCTAACAGGCTTTGTGGGAGGTGCAGGGCTGGTTCTCCCTGCTTTGGTGTGTTCTAGCTTGGTGAGATGGTAGAAATAAGCAACTGTCTGTCTGTCCCATAGATCATCTTCTCGGAGGACTACCAGCAGGCAGAAGGGAAGGCCTGGCACAAGAAGCACTTTGCCTGCCTGGAGTGTGAGACGCCGCTGACTGGCAAACCCTTTATTCTGGACAATGCCAGCCTCCTCTGCACAACCTGCAGCAACAGCAAACGCCTCTGAGCAGGGAGCAGCTAGGGGGCAAAACAAGCTTTCCAAGGTCCCACCAGGACTAGGGTCATTTGACAAGTACACAAGAAGGGGAATGTTAAAAAAAAAAAATAGAGCCTGGCTATTCACTTGCGAGCAAGTAAGTGCAGGAGAATACTTCCTTGGAGAGGAAGCAAAGGAAATACATATGCCTGGGGGTGGGAAATACACAGCATATCTGACTAGGAGGACCTGAAAAAGAAGTTCTGTGTTCTGGTGGTTTTTTTATAAAGTCTCTCCAAGCTTCTTCTGACTAAGATCTTGCAATAGTCTTTGGAAAGAACACACCTCAAAAGTAGCTTTTGGCATACTAAACCTGTGGTCATGGTCAGAACCAAGGGTTGTTGTTATTTTCTGAAATCCATACTGGAAGTTTACACTAACAGGCTGCTGACAACCGTACTAAAGCAGTAGGTTTGAAGAATTTGAATAACCCAGGTGATTACTTTCTGAAAGCAAATTCTAGAAAATTTCAGCAACATTTAGCTGTAGCTTTCTCCTTGTAAGTGTACAATAATGTAAAAATAATGAGTTGGTACAAAGAGTGGTTAGTTTAACTCTGGCTAGGAGGGAAGGGCAGAGCTCTGCCCCAGGGCAGCTAACTGTCTCAACCCATGTGAGCTTTAGCTCTCAAACTGGAATGCAGAAGCATTCCTAGCAGGTCCCACCCAACCAGGCTCCCCTGCTTCTCCGCTGCTTCTGACTGCCTGTTTTTCCAGGCAAGTGTGTTTCCACAGAGAGGCATTGTGTTCCCACTCCAGTGCTGGAGGTCGTTAAGCATTTAAAGTATGGGCCTTTGCTTCAGCTGGGTTTGACCAGGAGTTTTATGGGAAACAGCTTTCCAGCCTAAGTTGTCTGGGGAATTTGTGCCTGAAATGCTGCAATCCTGCTTTTATCCTGTAATGTATCATTGACCCTCTCAAAGAATGAGGAAAACAGAACCTTCCCTTTGGAGCTGGCAGCACCCTCACCCTGCTCCTAATCCTGCAGCAACCCTGTGCCTAGGGGAGGTTCCCATCACCTCTTGGATCTGATAGGGGTGACACCATCCCAGGATCTGGCACCGAGTCTCTGCAAATAGTATTTGTTCCTTGGTTGTGCAATGCTTCTGATAGTCACTGAAAATATGGGATAGTCCAGGCTGGCAGGTGTCTGTGTGCTCAGTCTCTTTTCTTACATTAAATGTCTACGTTATTTGCCAGAGAACTGGAATATTTTTTTTTTGCAGACGTGAGTGGATGCTGTGGGTTTTTGGTTGCTTATAATAAAGTAACTTGCAAAGGAGAGTTGGGTGAAAGTGTGCCTGCTGTGGGGTTAGAGTACGCGAGTCCAGAGCATAGTCTGCCCCTCTGCTGTGGGAATGCTGGGCTGCTGGGGAGGAGCAGACCAAGTCCATCACCATCTTTGAGCAGCTGAGACCAATGTGGTGTAAAGACATACCTATATGTGTCGGGGGTGAGCACTTCTTACACTTTGTCTAGCCCTGTGCTGCTGCATGGTTGATATTCCTGGAAATGCTGGGGTATTTAAAGAGTAAATGAAATGCTTGTTCCAGAGCTGGACTAGAGCAGGAGAATCCTGAGGTGGCCATGACAGTGATAGATGTGGGAGGTGATGGATGTGTGTTGCAGTATGTCACTATCCATGCTCCTGGGGTCCTTTGTCCATCTCAAGTTAGTCAATTCCATAAACTCCATTGAGTGCCACAAGCTAAGAGAGGATTCATAGACCTGAAGTTGTTCTAGGAATAATAAAGCTCCCTTGGGTACAGGTACATTGGTTATAAGTGGGAATGAAAAATAAAGACCAGTGCTTAGCTTTATTGCCTGTTCTTTTTGTTACAAGAGAAATGTCTTCATGTCTTTGTAAGTTGTTTTTTTTTCAAAGACACATTGTTATTCTAAACCCTGTGATGTTACAGCAGCCAAAAGCACGTATGAGGTTTGACAAAAAAAAAAAAGAAACTGGGCCTGTAAGTCTCTATATAGAAAAAAAAAATTAAGAAAATCAATTACTATCGCCTTCAGAATAGTTCCCTTCTGAGCTGACACACAGCTGCATGTGATGCTGCCAATGTTCAAAGCAATACTGCAGATCATTTTCTGAAAGGCTATTCAGGTTCCTTGTCATTTTTGCTTTCACATCATTTACTGACAAAAAATGGGTTCTTTGGAGCACTGATTTGATCTTTGGGATCTCTTGACTCTAAGCCTTAGTCTATAATTGAAACGTCTCTATCACAGATTTCCATGTTTTATTGTAAAACTTTGTTACCTCTCTGTTCAGTCTTGTACACTGACATTTTCTGACCAAGGCTAAGAAAATGTCCAAAATTGAGCCTTGTCTCACTGTGACAGGTTAAAACATCTTCTATAACCATCTCTTTGTCTCTCCCTTCTTACTCTTGGTTCCTGAGCTATAGGGTTAGTCTCGTGTTTTTTTGTGTCAGACCTTGTACACTCAGTGTAAGCAGTGAAAGGAATTGTGTGAATCACCTGTGAAATGCTATTTCAGCAGGGACATTAACACCCACAGGGCATTCTGTGAGGTCTGTACACACAGCTAGTTACCTCAGAGCACTGTGCCTATGAGGTAAGCATGCAGCCATTATACAGGTGTCTAGGAGAAAATTAACTGGAAACAAAAAATCAAGTTTTTAAAAGTGACAGACTAACTCAGCCACTGTCTTCACAAAAATCCTCAACAGCATGCTGCAGTCTTCTCCCTGCATGTTTTTGGTTTGTTTTGCCTTGGCTGGCTGCATGGTCCTTGCAGGGTTTATAGTAAACTGAATGCAGGGGAGGGGTGAGCCAGACCCCTGAGCACAATGGGATGTTCTTTAAATGTCAGTATATTAATGGGGATGCTGGGAGTCCCTGTTCCAGAGCAGCTTCCCACTGCAGCCATCCACCCTCCTCACTGAACATGAAAATGGGGGCTGAGGGTTTTGTGCTGGATAACATGGTCCCACTCCCCAGCTTGTAGGGTGAGGGACTTGGGAGGACCTCATGGCTGGTTGCTGCGTTCTCAGCACTGACATTAGTGAGGCCTCACAAAGTGTGGTGATATTTTTTCCTTTTTTTTTTTTTTTGAGTATTTGACACTAAGTAAGCTAGCTTAGGAGGTGTATGGTGTGTGTCAGCTGCAGAAGAGATGGGCAGGTGGCTCGGACCATCCCCAGAGTGAGGGATACTCATCTGGACCTCAAACATGTGTTAATTGAACCTGTATGGATGAGAACTTTTGTCCTGTGCTTCCATGCAGTGAAGGGTAAGGTTGCTCCCAGCTCCCTGTGGCTGGTATGTTTTCTGTGTCTGTGGGGCAGGACCTACACCTAAGCCCTTTAGAGATGGGATTTCCAATGGACGCCACTTCTCGTGCAGTCCCCTCCTTTCTCCACTGCATAGGGAGTTGTGCATGTAAAAAGAATCCCCATTTCACCACTACTAGGGTTAAAAGCCAATAGAACCTCAAAGGGAGGCAGTGGAGAAGAAGTGGTTCTTATTTTCTCTGCTGCAGAAGAATGTGCGTGGTGGGAGCTTGGATAAATGAGCTGTGACTGCAGTCCACATGTAGTAGCTTCAACTGCTTACACAGTCTGTCTGCATTAACACCATCCTCTATCACTAATGCCTTTATCTGGCTACTTGGGGGAAAGTTACTGCTGTAACATGTTCTGGTTTGGGTTTTCATTTTGCAGTCTACAAATTGTAATTCTTTCCTGAAGTCCCTGTTTCACCATACACATGCTTGCTTCAGTTTTTTTGGACTGCTGGCATCCACTCAAGCTTTCTGGGTATTTCTGCAGCTTGTAAAATACTATGTTAAAAAAAGTTACTGCAATTAAACAGCTTAACAAAATCCTGTGCTTCTCAAGTGTCAGGAGCAAAAGCGTGAAATTAATGCATCTAGCAGTTCAAAACATATGTGAGTCTTTAGTTTTGATATTAAAGTTTAAATTCAGCGTAAGCAGGAGAGACAAGTGAAGACATTACACTGTGTTTTGCTATGGTTTATCATCTAAAACAAAGCAGCCTGCCGCAGCTGCCTTCTGTGGATAGTCACCTCTGGTTTTCAAGAAAGTTAGATTTACAGGGGTATACTGGCCTGTCAAATAGAGAGCTATAAGCAAGGAATACAGAGGTTCTGTCCAGAAGATTAATAAAAACAGAGGTGTTTCACAGGGTTACTCTATAGGATAGGAATAGACAAAGGGTGAAGACAGTGCTGGTAACTATTTGAAAAGCATCTTGTACCACAGCTGTGTCCAGTCCATCATTTCAAATAAAAGCTCCTGTACAAAGACCATTCTATGCTGTCTGGCTGTACATGTGACCTTCAGCTGGTACAGGCTGCTTTAGGACTCCGAGTGAGTGGGTCAGTGCGCAGTGCTGCACTTAAGACCCCAGTTAACAGGATTTCCTTCCCTGCCCACAACAAAGATCTCTGATGGAGGACGTGTCAGCAATCCCTCTTACTGATGCAGTTCACATGCCTTCTGCTGTGGTCTTCAGGACTGACTGCAAAATCTGTGGATGCTTCAGTATTTCTCTTGGGATAAAACTAACTCATTGTCCAGTGCCATTACTTATTTGAGGTTAATTATTTAACAGGTTTAGTGTGTGCAGTTACTCCCAGTATTTCCTCAAGATGATCTAAGAGAGAAAGTACTTGGAAAATAAACTCTTTAAGGAAGGAGAAATTAATATTGGAGTGGGGCAGCTCTGGGAGGGAAGGATAGCCATGCTTGAGCCCTGGCCCTCAGCTAGAGCCCAGGGTCTGGCACATGGCAGCAGCTGGGGAGCGAGCCTCCAGACCTGGCCAGGGAGTGAGGGGCAGTGCTGAACACAGGGTGGTCCTTCACCAGCTCCCCTCAACTGGAGACCCAGCTGGAGGCAAAGCGTGAGTGGGAGCCCATCAGCAGAGAGAAAAATGACTGGGGAGAAACCACATTTCAGCTGTAATTTCGCAAGCTGCAGTTTTTCAAAGCTTAACTAATCTGAATCTACAAATATTTGCAGTGCTGTCTTATTCGTGGTCCCTTTTTAAAAAAAAAAAAATATTTGAGGAAGAAAAAGGGACTGTCTGTTTGTGATTTGGAAGGATTTTGCTATTTGAAAGGCAGAGGTTGTTTAAGGACAGGGGCTATATTCAGTTCACCTTCCTCCTCCCAGGTTTCCTGTGATACGGCCCTTCACTGTCAGGGTTGTCCCCACCAAATGGCCATGCATCCCCTGAGGCCAGAGGAAGAACTGATTGCAGCTGGGGAGTCTCCACTGCTAAGATGGGAAGAAAAACAATTATGAAATGAGCAGTGGCTGGACTGATGCCTTTATACACCTCAGTAGGGAGGTGGGCTTGAAAGGAGCGATTTGCCTAAGTGAATGCTAATTCTTTGTATGTATTTCAAGTATCTATTCTAAGGCAAGTGATTGAACTTGAAATACAATACCTCGGTTTGGATGGGTAGGAGAAAACCAGGTATCTCTATGACAGGAGGACAAAATCTCAAGGCTACACCTCAATCAACACATCAGTGCTGAGTAGGGACTAGAAGCTGGTTGGAGTCTTGCAGCAAGGCTTGATTCCACCACTGCTTTTCACAGGTTTTTCCAGGCAAAGCCCAAGGGAAGACAGATCTGGAGATGTTTAACAGATTTCCCTCAGAGGTCTATGGAAAACACTGTGATTTACTTATGGGCCCTACTCCCACGGAGAAGGAGTTCTATCATCAGGAGTAAATGAGCAGTGACAGGGTGAGACGGTTGCTGTAGGGCATAGATGATGCATGGGCTGGAGGCCAACTCTGCAACCCCTGCACTTCTGGGACTGTGCAGAAAAGGTAAGGAAATCCTTCATGGGAGGGAAGAT
Source organism: Piaya cayana (assembly GCA_013389865.1). Taxonomy (NCBI): domain Eukaryota; kingdom Metazoa; phylum Chordata; class Aves; order Cuculiformes; family Coccyzidae; genus Piaya; species Piaya cayana. The sequence goes on along the minus strand of WAAB01014566.1, from coordinate 347,766 downwards.
ATAAGCTCTCCTGACCTTTTCCTGCAGTGCGTAGCTTTTGGGAGAAAGAGCAGTTCTGCTCTGCAGGATTCTTCCTTCTAGCCTGGAAGGGGCTATTCTGCTTTGGCCAGAGGTAGAGGTTTGGATCAATGGCAGCTGAGCTGCGTTTCACATCATTCCAGGCAAGAAAGCAGAATTTTCCTCTACAGTGTATTTCAAGAAAGAAGCTGTTTGCTTGGATACTTCTCCAATGAATTTACTCAGTTCTTGTTATTTACCTCAGCAGTAACAAAAAGGCGTAAAAGAAGTTGATCATAGAGCATAACTCAATAAGAATCCGATACCTAGGCAGAAGACAATTGCCTTAAACAGAAACTTTTAAGGAGTTTTATTATTGCAGTCAATTCTTAAAAGAATGTGATTTCAGATACCTATAACTAAGAAAAATCAAAATTCAGTGGCTTCAGGTGAGAAAAGCATAAACCAAAGGCACAATAAAACTTGCTTAAAAGCCCAAGAGAGAGAAATATAGAGGTACAAAACCAAGTATTCATGAAGGGCTGGTGTGTTTCAGTGGAAACGCTCTTCCAGAGACTTGCAACAACTGCTGCTTTAGGCTGAGCTAAATAAAGTTCATATGGCTATGTGTTATTCTATTAAAAGTGAGGTTAATTATCCATATATAAATCTAATTTGAGCTTTTATTTACTTTTTAGCTCAACTTCTTCAGCCAATTCACAAAAAAAGTAAATCTCTCTACAGTGAGCTTTTTATGCATTGTTTTGTTTCAAGAGGTGATGAGTCAAGCATCTCCAGCAGCCCTATGGCGTGGTGCTTATCCCATGGTGCTTCTGTCCTGCCTTGCACATCTGCAGGAATACCTGCTTTATGACATCCCATATCCACACACTGCACTGAACTGCTAGTAAGATTAAAAAGAACCAGATTTTGTCTACCTGGAAAACAAAGCATCTTCTGAACAAATTGTAGTGGTTAGTGTTCAAATAACCACTTCTACTTCAGCAGTTTCTGGGTGTCAGTTCAAAACCGTCTTGCAGACAGGGAACCCCACCAAGAAAGGCACACAGACTACTAAGTTATTGATGTGAGGGTGAGCTGTGGCTCTGCTTCATTATTGCACTGGCTGCAGGACCAGTGCAGCAGTGGCGGAATATGCTTTTTTTGAATCAAGCTTTTTTTAAATTGTGCAAAGTGCTGACATTTCAGTGCTCTACTCCATTGCCAAGGATAATGGTCCCATTGCTTTTCTACAGGCTTTGCTGGAAGCTTGTCCCACTGAACTGCCTGGATACCTCATGCCCTACAGGTAGGCTCAAAGCAAGCACCCTGTGTCAGTAAGAGCTGTGAGAAGGTAACTGTATGGTGAAATGGGGCAAAACCTTCTCAATGGGAGTCCAGGTCTGCAGGTTCATGCTTGGTCCTATGGACTTTGAACTGCCCACATGTCACTTCTATCCATGATCCAGAGTGGGAAAAGGCCTTTCCATGAAGCAGTTTCTGTCCTAGTGAAACTTTACCAGGCAAGCTGCAATGCATCTAGGGAAAGAAAGCTTACACAGCGGAGTAGGTTATTTTTTTCTTGTGCTACTCATCTGCCTTTACAACAGCACATCTCCCAGCATGCTGCCTGCACTGCCCGTGCTGCCCTCTTCCAGGCTGCACTGAGCTGCAGCATTAGCCAAGATGCCCACAGTGCCAAGGGCTACAGCACCTCACGGCTTGGGGTGAGAAGGTACTGCATGCAGCTGTGTTATTGTTGAGCCAGATGTTTCACTACGGGCTTAGCAAATTCCTCCAGAGCCCCACAACGGCGCTGAAGCATAGAGACTGTCAAAGACAGACATTTTCTCTGCATGTTAACTCAAAAAGCCAAATGAGACACAGGCCAACTTAAAGACCAGTGAATAAAGGTCTCTTTTTATAAAAGAAACCTATTAATACTTTGCCAAGACCTTCCCTTGAGACCGCCTAAGTAAATTTCCTTAGATTGACAAGGCTTGAAAAGCAACTCTTTAAGTGGAATGAGACTCAAAAGCCATTCAACTGGAAGGCACCAGCCTTCTGGGTTTGCAACTCTGAATTTACTCAGAAAAGAAAGGTCATTTTTCAAATCCAAGGAAAACTTGTTGCAGCGATTTTTCTTTTCTGGTACTGTTACAAGGACTGGATAATTGCAGACTCTGGAAATCTCCAAGTTAACAAGTCACCTTGAATTAACTATTCTTGATAAACTGACTGTCCCTAGTGTTGAGGGGATTTAGTAGATTCCCTGGCATTTAGGATGGACCTTCCTGTGGCTGGAAGGAAGGAGACTTGTGACAAGCAGCTCTGGTAGTGTCACTGTGCCAGGGGAAAGGAGGGATGCTAGTTCACCCAAGATACAGGAGAAAAGACAATGAAAAGAAGTGATGATTCAAAGGGATCCCTCTGCAAACACCATCAGCCAGTTTATAAACAGCATAAGTACAGTGGTTTCCTTGAGTCTCTACTAGAGCTGTGTTTTAATAAAGTCCCCTCATGTTCCTGAGCTTCTCCATGACTAATGTATAATTACTCACTAGTTGCTGCATTACAGAACTACTGAGTCTGTTGTGCTTCTCCCTCTCCAGATACAACACCACAGTTCCTGTGCTAACAAAAGAGATTTTAAACCACATGATGAGAAACTCAACAAAGACAAGAAGTGGCAGGTTAGAATGGAAAAATCACAGTTGCTGCAATTAGTGTTGCATTCCTATCAAGCAGCCCTACAAACCCAGCAATGACAAACAGGTTTGTTCAGTTGTGCAAGGTGCAGGCAAGGCAGCTGCCCCACTCCCCCTTCTCATCCCAGGGGACATTGATTGCCCCACATCCTATGGGCACAGAGCCTTCATTCCCCCTGGGCAGGGGGATGAGGTGGTTTCCCAAAACGAAAACCCAACTGTTAGTTCCAAGCTGGTCTGCTCCATACTAGCACATGAGAAGTGGTATGGACAGACCCTCAACCTGGCTGTGTGACTCCTGGCTGTGCAGGAAGGCTCTTCTTCCTCATCTCTCTCAGCCCAGAGGTGGAAAACATCCCAGCAGTTAGTAGCACAGGGACTGCATTTTTGGGTTGTGTCTGTCTCATGGATCTGGACTGTGGTCAGGAACTTCTCAAGAGTCAGTTTGCCTTGTACATCGTGTAAGGTGTCTACATGGCCTTACATGGACACAACACTGGAGTTAACATTTTCCTTTTTGGGGGCGAACAAAACATTCATCATGCTTCCTGCTGACCTTGCATGCGCACACATGCCACAAACCAAAATTAAATGTTTTGTTCCTCACCCTTTAATTCACTAGCACTTCCTCTGAATGCAGAAGCCAGCAAGCAGATGGCTGTTGTACATGTTGGGTCTCAGGAGAAACAGATCCGTGCTGTTCTCTGTTCGCTTTTTCCATGGGTGTTCCCACACCCGTGGTGCCAGACCACACCTCCTGGGCAAGTGCTGACAGTGAGCACCAGCAGAGCCCAGCAGCAGCCCAGAGACAGGGTCGGGGATAGGACCTGAAATGAGAGGGCAGCACGCCCCATGCCCTGATGCAGCCTTGCAGCTCATGCATTCCTGCCTCTCCAGCAAACCTGCTCTGTACCACAGAGGGGTGAACCTGGTGGGATTCAGCAGGGGCATTGGGCTTCATAGACACATCTGACTCCATCCTGGCTTTCACCAGCACCTACCAGGGAGACCGGGCATACCAGTGAGGGTGGGCAGATTGCCCAGAACACGCATGCTTTCTGAATATCTTCCCATATTCTAACTTTATATAGCATGGGTAAGTCCCGAAAATCTACATTGTTTGGTGAGTCAGTTTTCCATCTTTGAAGCAACAACCACATCAGTTGGATGTTTTGCTCTAAGGAGGAATAGCTTGCTTTCAGCAGCAGGAGCTGTGCAGCGCCATCCTATATAGTGCTGGCATCCATCAAGTAGCAACTCCCACTGATCACTGAACCCAAAGAAGAACCTACAAATGATTGAGAGAGGGAGAACTGCCCAGTAAAGGCGGGGGAAGCAGGCAGGAGAGCCTGGTAAGCAAAAGGTTTGTAAGAAAAATAACTCTTCCTGAATAGTCTGCCTGATTCACAAAATGGCTTCAAGTTTAGTACCAAAGTTCATTTGTCTGCCTGTGACATAATGTAAAGACAAAAGAGACCACATCTCCCTGAGATCCTGCGGGGTCAGTCAGCAGCTCTTTTCATCTCATTTTTAGACGGCTGAGTTTAATCTTGACTAGATGATGGAGTCAAAACAAACATGACACAAGCAGGACATGATATCCTCAGTGTTGGTCACCAAGTGTATCCATCATGTTCACTTCGATCTCTCTCAGGAGGAAAGGTCGCAGCGTTCATCCCGTGGGAACACTGTGTCTGCCCATGTCTGACAGTACCCAGGCCTATGCCTGTTCTTCCACTTGCTCCAGTGCCCTCAGGCTATGAGAAAATCCTTCTCCCATGCAGACTCAGCCCCAAGCTTCCTCTTTTGGGGCAAACAAGGGAGTTCAGCCTGATTTCACAGCCATTATCAGGGCTAATACACCATGACCATCACTTTCAGCTTTTGCCATACTGTACTAATGCAGGTAATGAAAGACTAAATTGCAAAGGTTAACAGTTGGTGGCCTTCCTTATCCTCAGCTCAAACGAGCACTGCCTCAGGATCAGTAATACACCATGAATATTCAGAGCACAGCTCCAGGCAACCTCAGGCTCCTTGGTTATTTTTGAGAGAGGAAAAAAAATGGTATTTGCAGAGTTGCTTTCCTAATATTTTGGCTGATCAGCTTAATTGTTTTTCTTCGCAGTCCTTAATCGTGTCTGTTCCTGCAGCTATTACTCAGGCTTTACTTCTGCAGATATTAATGTGTATTTTGTTTAAACACCAAGTGCCAATGTCAAGCCCTAAGCCCTGTGCTGCTTAAGGAGTGGGAAGAAATCCAGGCAGTGTCTCACAGGTTGGCAAGGACTGGGGCGCAGCCAGAGCATTAATCTAAACTAAGAAATGCTTGTTATATTTTAACACTGTCCAAATATTAACACAGCCCAAAGGATGTAGAGGTGTTACCTTGACATATCAACATCAAGAATGCCCTTTTCTGTGGCCAGATGTTAGCTCTCCTAAAGACACCTTTTTAAATACAGGACTTGGCCATAAACTATCCAAAAGAAAAGATTGGGAACAAGGAGGAAGAAAAGTCTTTGAGATATGGATGCCATTACAAGACCATATCTCTTTCTGAGGGCTTCCGTTGTGACTTGTCTAAAATCACTGCCTCACCAGCATCCTCCAGCTCTAAGAGAAGAAGAGCTTGTCCTCAGGGCTGCAGCAGAGCTGCACCAACCCACTGCACTCATGGTCTGTCTTTGTATCAGCCTCCCACAATAATTCTTTGGAGCCATGCTGAAAATATTTCCAGTTAGTCCTGGTTTGTTCTAGGTGATGTTGGCATTTTTTGTAACAGAGAGCCTTACTGTTTGCATGGGTAAAAACATGACTTCGTGACACGTTTTACCCACTTTCCAGGGACTTCTCAAGGGAGATCAAATACTTGAGTGGGGCTGATTGTTCTGCCAACACCTGGGTGCTGGGGAGCCTGGTGCCATCTGAGGAGCAGGAACCAAGGCTGCAGCTGAGACTGCTGACTGGGCTCCACTGTGTGCTCATCTGCTCAACCCTCAGCCCTAACTGGCTCGGTGGGCTTGCTTGCAGCCCCTCAACCCCAGCCACGCTGCATACCCGTCTGTCTCACTCACCACGGGGGCTGCAGCAGGCAGCCTGGGGGTTAAAGCCCTCACTGCCAGAGGCTGCGTCTGTGCCAGGAGTTAACCACAAAGCTGGACCACTTGCAGACAGTTGGGCTCACTGGCTCCTGACACATGCCTGCGTTATTAAATACAGCTGGGACAAATACAGAGGGGGAATCCTAAGACTGGGTTTGATTTTTTGGAAGTACTGCCATCCCCCACCTGCTGCCCCACCAAGTTTCCAGCCACTGCTGCTCCTGAGCCCTCCCAAGCCACACAGGTCATCTGTTGACTTCCTAAAAGCACATAAGTAGGGGCTTCTTTCAGCCACGTGGCTGTGGCCCCATACAGAATGTCCTTTACCCACAGACCTGCTTTTGCTCAGCTAGAACTTAGTTAGTAAGCCTGGCATCCCAGCTGGCTAATCCAGGGTCAGATCCTGGGACCAGTCGCCTGGGTCACTGCCATGTGTACTGCCCTGGAGTGGGACTTTGTTTCAATATATCATGTCAGTTTAAAGCAAAGGGACAACAAAACCTCTCCCTGTCACTTGGTCCTTGATGTCCTGCAGCTGCGGTACAGTAAGGGGCTGCCCAAAGATACGGCAACAGTCTTGATAAAACCTAGTTACATCAGCAACTCAGCAAACCCCCAGAACTCCACTAAGTCTGAATAAAGAGGGACTTATGAGGAACGGCTGAGAGAGCTGGGGTTGTTTAGCCTGAAGAAGAGGAGAAGAGGAGGCTGAGAAGAGACCTCCTTGCTCTCTACAACTACCTGAAAGGAGGTTGTAGGGAGGAGGGTGCTGGCCTCTTCTCCCAAGTGACAGGGGTCAGGACGAGAGGGAATGGCCTCAAGTTCCACCAGGGGAGATTTAGGCTGGACATTAGGAAAAATTTTCACAGTAAGGGTCACTGGGCACTGGAACAGGCTGCCCGGGGAGGTGGTTGAGTCACTAGCCACGGGAAATGCCACACACACCTTCACACCAGCCAGTGACAAGCAAACCTCTCCGACTCTCACCAGCTTTGTCCTGTTCTCTGATGTGCTGGCTCTGGCTGGGATGGAATTAATGCTCAATTGCCTGCAGCCTATCAGTTCTGACACTGCCCTTGCCCACTGGCAGGTGTTTTTGAAATGCCCAGCCCATAATATTGTGACACATACATTTGTTCAGGGTAGGAAGTAAAGCTGCTCTTACAGAAACGGCTCTTTTGGACTTATGGAAATCAAGCCAGTGCCACCGGCAATGCTTTTTCCCATAAGAAGAAGGAGGGTGCAGTTGACTGCCTCAGTGGCCAAGTTTTGTTTTGTTTTATTTTACTTTTCCAGAAATCTTGTCCTTTTATCTTTCATACTCTATGGGCATTTTGAATGTAAGTGATCTATCTGAGGCTGCAGACTCTTACATCTTCAAGAGGAAACCTTTATTTCCATTTCTATTAACTTTTTCATTCTTGTCCTGTCTTTAAACATTTCAGCAAGGCTGGACATTTAGATTTTGCATCAGATTAGTCATTGTCATCTTTCAGTCACCAGTCCCTCTTGCCACTTATGTCCATGCTTTGAACAAACATGAAAGTAGCCTTTGATTAAACTCATTGGGTCACATTCCCCTGTGGAAACTTGCTGCAGCCAGTTGAGTAGCAGCAGATCAAAACTGGCCCACTGTACCTGGAATGAAGAATTTTGGCATCGGGTTTTAGAGGCTGAATAACAGCCTGGAGAAGGAGTCAGGGCTGTTGCAAGCCCAAGTCCTGAAGAGATGGACACTGTAGTCAATGCTCTTTGTGGCGAAGAACAGAGGATTCAGGGAAGGCTATCTATTTACTGTACCAGAAAACAAACCCCAGGGTCTTTCACCAAAAGAAAGCCAGTATTATTCAAAGGTTTTCCTGAAAATGCTGTTGCCTGAGGAAAAAAAATAATCTCTTTTTTTAAAATCAGGAGATAGTCTGAAATATCAGTAGCTCCTGCAAAACTCTACAGCTAAGTTTCAAGCAATTTTGATGAAATTGTTGTATCAGGATAAATGTGTCTTCCCTGAAGCAGGTGTTCTTTATGGTTTCTTAATCACCAAAAATATTATTTAGAAAGGCTACCATGAAAGTAAGCATCAATCTATTTATCCTCTTCCAAGAAGGAGCTGGCTTACCAATTAAGTTCTCAGATCACCTTTGGTTCCTGATTTCAAATATTTTTGAGACAATAACTCCAGGCAGAGGTCAATTGGGGTCTGGAAAATTAAACATTTCTAGCGTGGAAATGAATGGGTTTACGAGCTTCAGCCATGGGATCTGTCTGCCCTGGGAACATGAGGTCAGAGCAGGGGTAGGGATGGGTCCTGCTGGCAGGCGCCGTGCTTATCTGTCATGTGCCTTGTCCCCAACTCCTTGGTGTGTCCACCACCCAGGGGAGAGGGTTCTCAGGTGGCAGAGGGGCAGATCTCTACAAATGGATCCAGCTAGCAGGTTGACACTAAGTACTTTGGCTTGGGTTTGAATGCAATCAAGTTTTTAGCCCATACCATCTGTTTCCAAGTGAGAAACAATGGGTTGGCAAAGCACCAGCCCCTTATGGCAGGGATCAAGGGATAAATCTGAAAACCCAAACCAGATGCGGTTGGTTGTAACAGGAAGCCATTGCATCGCTTTGGGCCTCCGACAAAATATATTTTCAAAGGGCTGACTATGGCCTCAGGCAACAAGCCTTTCAGTACTAAATGCTAATCGCAGACCCTACAGAGAGCTCATGCAGCCCACTCCTGGCTGGTAGAAAGCAGAAAGTGCAGCATATGCACAGGAACACCAACCCCTCTCTCAGAGTACAGGATTTTTTGTCTTCGTGTTGTTTTGGCTGCTTTTAGCAAAAATCCACACGAGACAGCTACAAATTGCTTTTCCTGTGGCTTCTAACTCAATCCCAGAAAACTCCAGCTCTGCCAGTTTCTTCAGTGTCCCCAGCTGCCCCACTGGTGGGCTTTCTAACAATGGTGATCCCACAGGGCACGTGGAAAGCCACCAGGGACTGGTCTACCTTTCACGTTGGTCTCCATGTTACAGGGGTCATGCTGGAAGATCTCCTCAGTATCCTCTCACCTCCTCCTGCCCGTGCTGCTCAACATTTCCACTGCAATGCCTTTCGCCCATAAGCCAGCTTGGAAAGGCCTCTGCTTCCCTTTGAACAGCTCCACTGATTAAGTCTTTCCCTTTAGATTATTTGTCTGTTAAATATTTTTAGACAAAGATAACTCTGAGTATGCTGGCAGAGAAGAACCAGCACCTGTATGGATGAAAGGTGACCTGTATCTACACGAGAAGAAGGAAGAGGAGAGATGTAGTTTGTTGTTGCTGTGAAAAGCCCAGAAGTAATGGTAGGGACAGCAGTGGAAAGGGAAAGCATGGCCAGCTCCAGTACATCCATCCCAAGCTGGGGGCCTGTGTTTGGCCACAACAGTTTTTGGAGCCCAGATCTGACCATGGCTGGCAGGGCTTTGCTGCAGCACTTGCCCATTGGCTCTGCCTGTGCTCTCCTTAAAGAGCTATTTGGATATAGACATCATACAAACCTTATGCAGGTAGTGGAAACAAACCCAGCCGCATTGCACAGCGATGAAGATTGCTGCTTAGTTTATGGGCACTATAGACAGAGCCCAGCCTGCACCATGTTTTAGCAGATGCTATTATTTCACGCAACTTATCCTTTAAGTCTGGCCCAAGCATGACAAGGTGCAGTCACTGCTCTTACACTCTTCATAAGAAAAAATTCTGCGACCGCACGACCATTAACAGCAGTTCCAAGGCTGCAGCTGGATTTCAAAAGTCTCATTATTAACTGCAATTTTTAATGTCTGCTGAGCAAACATCAGTAATAGTGCTGAAAAGGGATTTTTTTTTAATGATTTACTGCATATAACAGAATTTGCAACCTGTTAAGTCCTGCTCCAGAGGCAGGATCCTCACTTCGCAGTAACTTTATAGGAGTGCTGTTCCATCATGTGCCTCTGAGAATGAATGCAATCCCAGTTGTCTCATTTGTTCTGTTTGTTTTAATGCAGAAAGTTGTTCTTTTCCTTCAAGTGGCTTAGAAGAAAATAGAAATTTTTATTATTATTTCTTACAGCTCATAAATCTTTCCCTGGTAATGTCAGCAAGTATGGAAGCCACATCTGAAAGCAGTGGTGAAACAGCACAGAAATTATATCGCTCTCTGGTAGGAGCTGAGGTGGGAGCAGCTGGGAGCAGAGGAACAACGCAACAGCCTATTGCAGCACTGCCAGCAGCACCACACGTGTCCAACAGTTTACAGCCATCACCGTCACTGTGTGTTTCGTATCCTGTCTCCCCACACTACACAAGGCTCCAGAGGAGCTGCCAGCACCACTGCAGAGTGGGTGTTGATGAGTGCTACTGGTCCCACTCAGAACATCTAGGAACTATTATTTTCCTATAAATCAAAAACAAATGAGAGCAAAGAAACCGGAGCTGTGGTTGCTGGATCAAAGGTTCAGTGGTCCGTGCAGCTCAAATGCTTGTGCATTACCCCCGGAGCCTCCCCAGGCCGGGTAGAAGCAGCGTCCTGGGTGTCTGAGGTGCCCTGGGTGCTCCCAGCCCCTGCCCAGCCCCTGCAGCATCACCCCACCCAGGAGCCACCGTTGGTCACTGAAGTGGGGTCTTCATCCAGGTTGTTTGGCTGGAAAAAAGCCAGTGGAGAACTGGAAAAGAACAAGCAGAAAAACCCTATAAAAATAAAATGCTGACAGTAATCTCTGTATCCTGGCAATGCATTTAACTGCAGATGAGTGCAAATTTGCAGTTAGTTTCGGAGTATCAAATATAAAGTGACGCATGTGAGGCCAAATCATAGCTCTCAGTGAGAGATCCCAATTCTGGAGAAAAAAAATTTAAACAGTTAGGAACAAAATGCAGTTGAAACACTTCAATTAACTGCAGCTATCCTGTTTTCTCAAATTTGTCTCGGAGCCTCCCTAGATTTTCCTCCTTAATCCCAAAATGAAATTCAATTTATTTCATATGTTCTTTGTGCCTAAACCAATTAATGTATTTTCTCATCCTTAAAAACATACTCCTTTATGATAGCAAGCCCTGTAACTAATTCATAGTCATTTTGAACCCAAGTACTACACAAAATAAAGGCTTGGAAACGTTTGCTTGTCTGGGAAAGCAAGCAGCTCCACAGACAATCACACAACCTCTTTTGAGCTGCTGCCCAATTACTAATTACTCTTCTATTGCAAGGGCAGCCCTGAAGGAGCAAAAATAGCAGAGAGCAAAAGATAAAATCACTTTTCTGCTAGGCTGTGCTTTGACAATGATAAGACTGTACAAGCTCCCAGCTTCAGCTCAGGCAAATAAACATGTCATCTGTCTGGGGGAGCGGAGTTACATGGCTAGGAGTGAAAGAAAAAAAGAAATATCAAAAAGCCTGATAATGCTGCATTTCTGTTGGTTACAGAATGTGTCTAATTACTGTTTTCCTTGCACAATATTAATGATCTGTTCTTTTAGTTGTTCTCCTCTGATTCGGCAGACATAGTAGAGAAAGCTTTATGTTCTCTGTGGCTCTGTAGGGGATGCCTCGACCCTCCCAGCCAAATGGAGTCGGCCAAACAAGCTGGCCTCAAATCACTAGAGAACCCCAGGAACTACAAGCCTACAACTGATATCTTGCTACAAGGTCTTGAACTGCACGGCAGGGAGGCTCTGCATATTTGTTTCTTAAACACAGACCTGTGTTCAGCACCCTGTTCTAGTGCATAGCAGGGAAACCATCACACAAGCCATTAAACCACTGGTGCGGCTCTCCCCCGCGTGCACCCACTTACCGTGCAAGCTCACACTGAGTGTCTTTATTGTCTGCTTAGAAATAGAATAGCCCAGGTGAGCTGCCATGGAGCCCAGATTATTCTGATTCTTATTCTCGCTTGCTAAGGGATTGCCCTGATGATTGTACTGCTGTGTGCTTTGCTTTACTTTGAGCAGCAACTCCACCAGTTCCAGCCCAAGTTTGCACACAGAGGCACCTCCTAGGGAGGGAGATGGCGGCAGGGTTTCCTGTGCTGACCATTGCAAGTCACTTGTAAAGGTTTTTTTCCTTTCCTTACTGCATGAGAGAGGTATTTCCTTGTTTTTCATAAAGCAGGGCTAGCTGATATTGTCACTATCTGAGCTGTTCCATGTCAAAAATAGATACAAGTAGTTAAGGGGACTCCAATGGAGTTACCGAAGGTATTACTGTAATTCTTGCTGCTTCTTCATTCATATCACCTCAAATATGGGTTTTGTTAATGTTTTTCTACTCTGTGGGTTCTCATTACAAATAGTCAGACCAGCTTACACTGGAAAATGTGGTTCAACTTTGTTGTCCTCCCTGGTAGGGCCCTGTTCACACTCTGTTGGCAGGGACACAAGGGGCATTCAGAGGAGCATCTCCCCACCAGCACCTGCATCCAGTCCTCCATCCCCACCTGAAAGCTGGCCCCAAGTTTGCCTTGCTCCCTTTCCCCCCAGGACACCTCCCCGAGTAATTTCAACACCCACAAGGTACACGGCACTGAAAAATAGTTTCCAGAGATAGGAGTGAAGGAGCATCCATGAGGAATGGGCACTGTGCGACCATGGCCCCAGCTGCCTGGTCCCAACCAGCAGCAATGGATATCCTGAACTAAACAGTCCTCAGCCATTTTATTGCCAGAAATATCAGCAGCACAAGCTGGCAAAACCACTGCTTGTAATAAAATGACTCAGATTATTTCTTAAAAGTAGCAGAATAAATTGGTTTATCTCTCAGGAGTCATCAATATGCAAGTTTTGTTTTGTTTGGATTTATGCAATCAGGAAATGTCCCTAACCCAAAATACCTCCCTTCATCTGATTTTTCAAAATTAATCATCATTTTATTTCTAATTAGCTCTTGGCACGGATTTTTTTTTATAGCGAGCTTTCAGCCAAAAGGAAATTTATAGAGTTGGGCTGTGAATTTCTGACATGGGAAGAAGAAATTCTGGAGCAGAGAAATAAAGCCAGTTATCCCAAGGCACTCCAGGGAAATAAAGCCAGTTCTCCCAAGTCATGCCAGCCCTGCTGTGCCTGATGCTGGGCAGGCAGCAGCTCCAGAGCCGTGTCAGATCTGCCAGGCAGTAGAGCTGGGAGCACCGGCACAGAGAACAGCCCCATTGCTTCAAAACGTGCAGCAGCAGGACTTCGGGAGAAGTTTCTTAGCCTGTCCCAGTGGGACAACACCTAATTTCTTCTCATGAATAGTTGACAATTAAGATGCTGATCTCACTAACATGCATTTGTCAGGATTGGCGTTTCCCTCACAGCAAAAGCTGCCAGGCCGGAACCATCAGCTGCTGAGCAGTCACTGGCTACGATGCTCAATGAGTGTGACAGTCAAAAAAAAACCCCAGTGGATGATCTTCTGATGAGGCCAGAACTGGTCTGACATTGTACACATGGATTATTCAATAGACAGCTCTGAGGCTGGAGGGAGCAGGTTTTAGAACAGAAACCTTCATGAGACCTGTGAAACTGGTGTATTGTTATTCCGAGGGAAGCAGAATTCTGGCTCATATGGCAGGAATAGCACCACTAAATTACTGCAAAGCTGCCACCGATTTACTTGGTCTCATCAACACTAAATATTACTTCCAGTTTGGCCAGAGCTGCACGGAGGGCAGGGAAAACCACAGACTCACTGCAGCTTGCAAAGCTGGAGGCGACTCTCCCTCACCTGGCACTGCTGAGGGCCAGCCGAGCTGCCAGCTCTGCCACGAGAAGCAGCACTGATGTGGTTCCCTCGCTTCCATGCATGCTCTGTGACTCTCCGTGTCTGATGGCAATAAGTGTAAGAGAGGCCTTAGCAGGTGGCTTAGGGGCAGATTTTCATTTAAAGATGCCCAGGTGGGATTCTGCACCCTCACCACGTGCCAGCAGCAGAGCCTCAGCACATCCCAGTCTTTGTGCTATGAAAGCTCCCTTTAAACACAGAGCCAACAGCTGCTCAGGCTGCATGTTGGACTTATGACCCCACTGTCCCCAGGTCCCTGCCTGGAGAGGACACTGCCCCTACGCCCCCTGCCTCCCCCCCCCCGGCTCAGCAGCCTTGTTTGCTGCGCAGGGACTCGCCAGGGCAATAGCTGTTTGAATCGACTGCTTGGTGGGTGATGTCACCGGAATCACAGAGAGGAAAAGGCCAAATAAGGCAGCATTTTAGTCAAATTATGTCCTAAAATGGGAGCTTGACCGATGATAAGCAAGCACAAACCACAGATGTGATTTTACCATGTAGAGAGCACATTTTCTAATGCTGGAAAAAGCCGTCTAGGACCCAGAAAGATGAGAGAAAAGCAGCCTAATTCAGGGCAGTTTTCTCCATAAGAGCAGGCTGTGTCAGGAGGTCAGTATGTGAAGAATCTTGGTGCTAAGACAGACAGATCAATGCATTGAGAAATTTTTTTTTTCTTGGGAAGATATTGTTTTTTGAGGAGTTTCTTCAGTATGCTTTTGGCTTTTCTAGGTAAAGCAATGAACCTCCTCTAGCCAACAGAAGAAATGTTATTTTACAAGTGCTAGAAACAAAAACGCATGAAGCTAAACTGAGTTGAAGAAGGTGGGGCACGCAGCGTGGGTGTGCTCAGGAGCAGGCTGGATGAATTCCTGGGCAGTAAGTCCATTAAGAGATATTAAGGGACTAGCCAAGGCCCTTGAACATCCCTAGTTATGATGCTAGGGAACATGAAGGAAAGAGATGGCAGAAAATGACCACACTTAGGTACTGTCCCCAAACAGTGTCTCTGACACTCCAGCCAGGCCAGGTTACCTCTGCTCTCACCTAGCACATCCTCACAAAGCTTCACTTTCTTTAAAACACATGGCAAGGATTTCAACATCAAGTTTCTCTCCTTGTTCCTATGCAGCATTAATAATAAAAACAGTAGTGCAGTTATTAGAATCACAGAATCATTAGGTTGGAAAACACCTGAGAGATCGACTCCAACTGTACCTGTCTACTACTAAATCTTGTCCCAAGCACCTCATCTACCTGTCTTTTAAACACCTCCAGGGATGATGACTCTACCACCTCCCTGGGCAGCCTGTTCCAGGGCTTGAATGCACTAATGACCAGGTCTCTCTGCTAGTGAAGACACTGAGCACAGGCTGGCAGGTGGAGTGGCAGTGAATAGCTCTGCTTCCCTTTGCCCCAGCAGAAGCAAGACATCACCCCGTGAATTTTATAGCTTCCTGTGAAAGAGCTCCTACTCATTCATCAGGCATTGAAAAGTGTGCTCAAGCCAAGAATCTATTTATTTTTGATCTAAATATAGTTGAAGTTCTATCAAAAAAACATTAGGAATGGCAGGACTCCCTTTCCAAAGCCACCACAGAGGGAGGCAGCACCCAGTTTTGGATGTTGGTCACTCATTGCCACATGTGCACACATCCAGGGATGCTTGTCCCACCTTGTCTGGGTTAGGGTTTAGTACAGAGACAGAAACCTGGGACATGGGAGTACAAAGGGCTGATGGCCCCATTTCCTCTGACACCTCCCACTGCCCCCCATGCTGTGCTTAGGTAAGATGACAGTGTCTGCAGCATTTCCCTGAGCACTGAAGCACAGGCAAGTTTGAGCATTTAGCAGGAAGCACCGTGCTAAAGGCCCTGAGATCACTCTTGCAGTAAGTGGCCTCCACTCCTGGCCCTGGTGGGACTGGTACAGTGGGAGCAGGGTGGGAGCAGGATGCTGCAGGTGGAGGATGTCAGACCAGCTGTCCCTCTGCTCACTGGCTAGCACAGCAGAATCAGGGCACTGTTCGTTAAGAGACCACTATTTGGACCTTTCCACCCTGGCAACATCAGCAGAGAGGATGAATTTTATCTCATGCTTCTAGAATGACTCGATGAGTGCAAAGTGGGGTTTGTATTTGTTTCTGAACAACCATTAGCAACTGCTCGGTCCAGAAGGAATCTGGTCTGATGATTATTTATGCTATTTGGATTGCTTCTAAAGCTTGTCCAAACTGTCTCGTCCTTGTCTGTTGGTGGCTCAGAAGAAAAACACCCTCCCTTCTTTTCTCTTTGCCCAGATGATGTTGTGTGGTCTTCTCAAATGGCAAGGTACTGTCCAACAGCCTCAGGTCTAGCCCTCAACTGAGGATAGCAGCCTGTCTGCAGGATGACTGCTGGCTGCATTTTGCTGCTGGCCCAATCTCCTTAGTCAGGCAGCCCCTGGGCACTCAGCTTAGCTGCTGCCCACTCTCCCACTCCCAGCTCCTGTGCCCCACAGCAACCCAGGGGCTTAACACCCCTGCACCTCCCTTATCTCCATTTTTCCCTGCCAGCTCTAACTGCCTGACATGTGGAAATTATTTCTTGCTCTCTATGTGCTCTCTTCTGTTGTTGCCCTGCTCAACAATTTACCTTCTGTGTGTACACCAAGACATACCCATTTCTATATCGATGTGCAGCAGTTTAGGTCTCCTCACAGGTTTTGTTGCCCATCTGCAAGCTAAAACATCTTTAGGGGTGCAGGAGCAGTGATGGGAGGAGGGGGGCACAGCTCAACTCTCATCCACATCTAACCTTTCAAACAAGACAAAATCAAGCACTGGCTGTTTCTGCAGAGACTGCAATGAATTTTGTGCATGCGGGTGACATGGCCACAGCCAATAGTTCCTTGAGTCCTGCAGTTCTCTCCAGGGGACCCCAGTACTTCTGCCCCTATGTCTTCTGCTCCCTGGGAAGCAGCACTGCACTGCACAGGCCACCCAGTACCATGAGCTGCAGAAACAGCTCCTCAGATCTTTTTTCAGCCTTACACAGGTCAGGGACTTGTTTAACCTGAGTTAGGCCAGACTAAAACTGCATTAGATGCATCCGACATAAGCAATCTGTCACTGCCAGGCAGGCAGCCTGCTTGATTTATGTGCCCTGCTGGGCTGCTCCTCTGCACCTGGCTACAGAAAATGCATAGATATCTATCTGTAAGGAGACACACACACTTATGTGTATATGAATGTAAATATGTGTGTGTGCCTATATGGGAAGGAACAATTCTTCATTTGCAGCCTGAAGTGCTGTCTAGGGAAACCTGCTCTTATCTCCCTTGTGCTCTGGAGTCCCAAAGCTCTGAAGTGAAGAGTTTGAAAAAAAAAATAGGAATTACATCCTTGTAGATTTTTCAAGATTAAACAAACCTTTGTTAGGAACAGTTTGGGTGTTGTTCTAGGACATGCATAGTGTAAAGAACCAGTCCAGAATCAGCCGCAAAAAAAAAAAAACACCTTTAAAATACGTGTTTTAGTAAGAAGGCTGTTAGTGCCTGTGTCCCTTTTGCTGCAGAGCACTTGGTGGCAGCAGCAAAGGTCTCTCAGAGCCATGCCAGCCTGACAGAGAACGCACTGCAGAGGTGCTGCATCTGCTCACTGCTCTGTGGCTCCTTTCCTGTGAGCACAAACACCCATTTGCCTGTGGTTTTCAGCATCCTGCTCAAATGAAGGCCTTGGAGCACACCGGCACAGTGCTCCAGCTTGCTTTCCTCCAGTAAAACCAGTGATAGGCTGAACCTAGCTCTGATCCGACACCTCCAACACACCCAGCCTAGGAGCTTGAAGACAGCCCTGGGGGCAACCTCGATGCTGAGGCAGATGCAGGAGAGCATCACCCTATGCCAGGGTGGCAGTTGCCACCTATGTCTCTCCCCCAACAGCAAAATCAGAGAGGTTTCTCTCTCCCTTACTCCTTCTCATCCCCTCTCCTCATACATTAGCAGAAACTGCATGTTTGCTTTGGTTTTTTTAATTTTAGAAAGAGCATTAGAAAACATTTCCTTTACGAAGTAATTTTCAGCTGACTTGTTTAAAATCTGTCGTCTGCTAAATGTCTTTTGTCTTTCCCCAGTTGTTTTTTTCCTTACTCTCACCCCCGCAATCCATGTTGAGGCTGATGTATGGTTCTATCTTGTAAAAATTTCCCAGCCTCTCAAGCTGTGTTACTCTCATGTGGATTTCGCTGTGATAACCTCCTAACTCAGCTGACACTTCAATGACAGGAAAGAGTTCCAGAGTGCAGGAGAGCACATCTCCATTGGATGCAGCAGTCTGGTGGGGGCTGCCAGTAAGACCCATGCAAAACCCCTCCATTAGGCCCCAGAGAGCAAAAGAACTACATAAAAAAGCACAGAGAAGGAGAGGAGGTTGTTTGGTTTGGTTTTAAATGAGTTATGGTTTTCTTTCTGTTTGCAGTGTAGAACTTGAAGAGATGGAAAAGAAAACAGACCCTAAAAAGTTCAGAAATCTGCAAGCAAACACAAGTGCTTGCACTTGAACTAAATTAGCCTTAAACCCAAAGCAAGCCCAGATTCTCCTGCAAGCTTTTCCGAGATAAATATTGCAAGATTGGTGATAAAAAAGAAAAAGAGGCAGATGTGGCAGAATGGCCTCAGTGAGCCAATTGGCACTTCCAGTGCTCCTTGCCTGGATGAGGACCAGGAGTGGGTGCTGTCCCCAGGGGCAGAGCTCATCCCCTCCAGCCCAGAGGCACAGGGGTGACCCCATGGCAACACCTCCAGCCCTCTGGTCTCCCCATCCCTGCATCCACAGAGGATATTGCACATAGCAGCTACTGTAAAAGTCTTTTATTCTCAAACAATAATTTCTGTGTTGGCACAACCACCCCTCAGATGGTGTTAATAGGTATTATAAAATGAAATCCTTTAAAGTTAGATTTGATAATTGCATAGATTTTGAAATATATCATTACAGATTATGTAGCAACTCAGGAAAAATGACAAATAAAAAAGGGAAAGGCACCAGTCATAAACTGCATAGCTGGACTGACAATATCTCTGTCAAAGTGCATCACTTTAATGATACAACATTGCAACCAGAGATGAAAATAGGAGAGGAAATCTTTATGTGAAGGCTTGATCCTGCCTTCAGGGATCCTGGCTTCAGGGGAGCCCTAGAGTCAGCTCCAGCTCTGAGACAAGTGGTTTGGCAGGAGGGGCAAATAATTTTAATTTGGTTTTTATTCCTCTGTTGCAGATGCAACCTTCCCTGTGCCACAGGAAAGGTCCATGTCCTACTGGGTAACGGCAGCCTTGGAGCATCCCTGAGTCCCCACAGGCACTGGGACTCTGGTGGGTGATTGCTGTTGTAATTGTGCTTTTCTCCTAGCACCGAGTTTTAGATGATGGTGCAGCCACAGCAGCACCTCTCGGGGTAGTCCAGCGCATAGACCTTGTTTTCAAGCCCATAGATGTAGTAGATGTAAGGCTTCCCTGAATACTGATAGCGAACTTCTGTGATGGGGATTACTTCAATCGTTTGACGCTGGGAAAGAAAAAGCTCAAATTAAATAAGCAGTTTGGAGCAGATGCTGTATCTCACATTTGTAGACAGGAAAAAAGCCCCAAGCTTCTAGCCACAAGCCTCCTAGGTTGGAGGCAGCTGCTGCTTTTTGAAAGGGAAGAGAAAAATCTGATGGAGATCAACCTGCCCATCACTACAGCCATCAAAAATTCCCCTAGCTGCAGCTAGCATGTCTTGCCCTTTGCATACTAGTCCATTTTTACTGCATTTATAACTAATTTAAGAAAATTCATTATATCCTTTAAGCCGTTGTTTTCAGTCCTCAGTGAGTTAGCAGGTGCCCCCTGTCTCATGTGAAGTCCATGTGTGAATTCAATTACCTTTCCTTGCCCTGGGAATAAGGGGAAGCCACTGGAGTCTGGATGAACACCTGCAACACTGGTGTTTGTGATGGATCACCATCTTTGTAGACACAAGTCACCTCTGCCCCTTGGAAGCAGGAAGAAATATTGGCCATGACCCACACTGTGCTGTGTTACTGCAGGAGAAATTGCTGTCGATTTAACCCCTGTTACTCTGCTCCCTTCCTTAACTGAGGGTGAAGGAAGCTGCTTCCATCTCTTATCTGGTTATTATTATTCTTGGCTGAATTAAAGTAAATAGATAGGCTGGTGTCAGTGCCGTGGTAGCATCTTATCTCCTCATGGAGGGCTCTGGTTTGCTGTTTTCTTTCCTTTGCAGAACAAGCTTAGCAATCCTTAACTTTCCCTTACACCACCCAAACCCAAGTTTTGGTGAATTCTTCATCTGTGATCATCCAGGACTGCTGCCAGCTAGAGCCCAGTGGCATACACCATCCCCTTAGGGCTGCTCAGTAGGATGGGAGAGGAAAGGGAGCTGAGCAGTGCCCCGCAGCCAGGGGCAACCAGCATTAACTGAACAGCAGAAACCCTGCTCTGCACCAAGGGGCAGGAACATCTCTCACCTCCCATGGCATCTATACACAAACCCCCTGTTTTAAATAATGTCCACTAAGCCCAGAAAAGTCTGCCTGGCTCCAGCCCCTCTAAACTCCAGAGGGCATCCACGGTCCTGATATTTACCTCCAACACATGACCAATATCCTAGGAAACTAGAATAGTGTCAGCCAAGCACAGAAGAGATTTCTCCCACCCAGTTTTCTACCAAAAGATGCTGATTATTAAGCAGAAGAACTTCAGTCAACAACAAGCAGAGGTGATGAAAAATTCAATGGCGGAGAAAGGACCAGCAGAAGGCAGCCCAAATCAGCATAAATATCACATGGTGTCAGAGATTTGGCAGGGCAGGAGGTTTTCAGCACCTGCTTTCCCATACAGCAAGAGGATGCTTTGGCTGGTATGCAGCAATCTAGTGAATAAACTGCCTTTGATGCTGAGGAATGGAAAATATAGGCTGGAATTAAGTTGGAAGGCAGAAATTTGCCAAAAAGCTGGTTTTGACAGACCACATGGAAAAAATCAAACTATGTCTCTTTAAGTTTATTTTGGTCTTTCAGTTTACTTGCATTTTTAATGTGAAATCTTCTCTTTCCTGTGGGTGAAAAGACAGTATGTTCTAGCTAAAGATCTGCATTTGCAGTCACATTTATAACAAGCAACCACAGAGATTACGGCACTCTAGCAAGAATCAGATGCAGTGGAATCCTAATGTTTATTCAAAATTGGCTTCGAAGATAAAAATAGTGGTAATACATAATGCTTGCCAGGGCTTTGAAAAGGTTAAAAGGAACAACAATAATCAGAGTTGCCTTAACCTCAATAAATTTCTGAAAAAATATTTCCCTGTTATTTCACTTGATAACTAAGATTTCTGTGATGATCAGAATTTCTTTTTTTGTTAAAGATCACTTCTAAATAAAAAATGAAACCTGTTACCATTCTCAGTATCCTACTGTGTCTAACCAAGAGCACTAATTAGTCATCATTAGCTGACACCCTGGGTACAAGGGTAGGCAGCTTGCGTGGGGGGACATGCAGGTGTCTGTACTCCTGTCTCCCAGCTTACCTGCCGGAGGATGCGGGAGGATGTGGCAAACACTGTCCTGTGTTCTGCAATGGCTCGCTGTGAGGCCAGGGAGATCTCGGGATCAGGAAAGTCAATAACAGGGTACACCTGCGAGAAATAAACCCAAGCATGCAAAAAGAGAGAAAAATCCTCTTTCACCCGTTACTGGCCCATTCAAGGAAGGACCTGGGTATGTAAATGGAAAAATATAGAATGAATACTATGCTCGGAGACCCAAAGGCACATCCATCCTGCCCCAGCAAAATGTAGAAGTGTCCAGTCTAGGGCCCGAAGCCACCTCAATGCCTTGCCGCTAGTCCTGCACCTTCAGACTGCGCAGGTCACCTGCAGATATTTCTGCTCCTACCAAAGCATTTCTATTCCAGCCTGGAAGATTCCTGGTTACAGTGCTCCCTCGGGGAGGAGTAAATTTGTGATCCCCAGTGGCTGCTGATGGAAAAAGACATGCTTCTGCTGGATTTCATAATCCCATTAGTCGCTAAATTTCTCCTGACTGTAGAAATGAGGAAAACTGTATCCCACAAAGAGGGACTCAGCAGCCTTGCTGCAGGAGAGGGCACTGGTTATCTGGTATTAAGAGCAGCTGCTGGCCACCACAGCAGAGATGGGCAGCAGGAAGCCACCTCACTCAGCCTTCATTCACAGCCACTCAGGGAGGGACCCCCTCCAGCTCCAGAAGTAACACTCACCACCACATTTTCATCTTTAAATATATTTTCTCCACTGACTTTGCTAAGCAGCTCTCCTGGGAAGCTCAGCTGATGATCAGAAATAAATTCAAAGATGTTGTTCCTCCTGCAAGAGAGAGGAAAGACAACTGAAAAATCCAAGCAGAGTTGTAGGGCATTTTGCTATCTCCAGGCTCTTTCTAAATTCCTGAGTAAACCTGAATGCTCCCTGATTTCTGAGGACAATAATCATGCCTGCCTAACCTTTGTGCACTCCCACATTAGTTTCTTAATAACCTTGTACATGCAATAACTATGGATGAGTCTTGTATAAATGATCCTGAAATCAGATCTTCATGGTGATCACCTTGCCTCGTGGCTTTCTGAACCTACTAAAACTACTCCACTTTTACTGCAGGAGAGGTCTTATATTCCCTTTCCAAAGCCACATTTCCTATCATAGTGATCTATTTTGCTCTATTACCTATAGGACATGGGCATGGGTAGTGGCTGACGATGGCCTCCAAGGGAGCTGAAGGTCTCCTCTGGCAGCACTCTGCTTGTCTGGGGTAGTGCAGCCCTGGGGCCACCGCACTCCCCAGTGTGACGGTCACAGCTGGGGTGATTTCCACTTTCTCAGGACAGACAGAGATGGTGTTTTGAAAAATGAAGGTCTTCACGCAGGGTAATTGAGGGCATTATGTACAAAAATGAGAAAGTGCTTGGGAGGTATCCAGCAGGGCAGGTGATGGCTTTTAGCTAAACCTCACAAGCTAAGGTCATTTTCATCCCCATCTGTTATCTCTGGCACTAGAGGTCCCAAATGGGAAACACCAGAGCAACATCACAGCCAGCAGCCTTGGGCCATCACTAAACCCCTAGTAAAAGGAGCTCAGCCACTGCCACACATCAGCCCCAGCTGCTGGAGGCTCAGGGTCTGGGCTGCACAAGCTCGTATCAGGCAAAGGCACAGCTGCACCCCTTCCACTGTTGACTCTTTGAGTGACCTTGGACTGTCCTCTACCTCTGCGAACTTCAGCTCCCATCATGTTCCATGGAACATTAAGGAATAAAGTTGCCCCTCTAAATTCCTGTTTCTGCTTGACCAAAGGCAATAAATACTCTCAGCTTCCCTTAGGAAGCCTAGCTGAGCTCCAAAGCCTTGGAGTAAAATAAGGAATAAAAGTAACAGCTCTGAACTTCTTCTACCCGCGCTCCTTACCAGGTTACCACCAGCTGTTTGAAATGTTGGAGCTTTTTCTCTCCCTGACAGGTTGCACAGGTCTTGCTGCCCCGGCCAGAACAGGTATTGCACCTTTGGATGCAAGAAAAGGGATTTTAAACAGGATTTTAACTGCTTTCAGAGGCCTGCAGACCTGAAGGTGATTTATTTCAGATTATCCACGTAGCTCAGCTGGATCAGCAGTGCAGGAGTCAGTAATAGCACATGCACTGCACATACATCTTCTCCTGGTCTGTGACTCAAGGGATATAGCATATTTGCTGGGAAAAACAAGTGACTAATGCCAGCCTCAAATCTATTTGTAAATGGGGAATTAGTCAAAGAATGTATTTGTACATCTAATTAAGGATAATCACAATTTCCCCACACAACGGTAGGAAGGCGAGTGTTACTTTGAAGATGCTGCTGCCTGTGCATCTAACAGATGCAGGAGGCATATGCTTATGCATGGAGCATTTTGATTGCATCATTGCAACACAGATTAGCAGCCGTTAACAACTGATTCATTAAGGCTCTTCAAGCCATCATTAGCCCCAGTGGATTCATACTTTAAAATGACTGCCATGATTATGCACGATACCATCTCTGTTATTTTAAACTTAATGGAGCCATATAAACAAAACAGTTTTAGAACAATGCCTTCCTTTTCTGCCACTTAAAGATCATTTTTAAGCCTGTTAAGTTTCATGTTTGGAAAAAACAGAGAGTGGTAATAATTCTCCAGGCTGCAACGGCCTTGAAACCTGCCAAACCTCAACTGTGGGAACCAGACCTAAGAGCAGCTCTGAAGTTTGCTGCTGCTATCCTGTACTGCCTCCTTCCAGCTCTGTCCCACCATTCACTTCCCATGCTCTGAGCCGAGCTGGGACCACTGAGACTTCAGAAGGGAGGAAGAGCATAGACCTGGAGAGACTTGAAGCTTCTTTCCTGACCCAGCTCTTGAAGAAACTCTGCTTTCATTGTAAAACCCAAAACATTCTCAAGTTTCCCGAAAATGCTGGGAAGGGCAAGTGTCTTGTAACAGAAAGGTGAAAAAAAAAAAGGAAGAAAGGAAATCCAAAAAATTATTACTTTCCAAATGCTTAGGAGCTTATCTCATGAGTTTTGGCTACCAGTGTGGTTTCTGAATGGTTAGTGGGCCACACAGAGTGAATAATAGACATTAAAATGAAAGCTCATTTAAAAATCAGAGACTGAAAAAGCTATTTCTAACCATTTTTTCTGGAGAATAAAGGTACTGCTGTACTTCTTTATCTATTAGGTGATCTTCATGGTAGAAAATGAAAAAAATCACACAAGGATGTAAAGAATTCCCTCGCTCTTCACTGTAACCTCTGCCAGTAGAAGGCAAGTAGATCCTTTTTGATTCAAACGTACTGGATTAAGGGCTTTTTTTCCACTACCATCTTTCCAGTATTTTCCTCCCATCAGCAGAATCTCAGCTGATAACCTCCAGCCAGCCAGTGGGACTGGGGTGACTGGTTCCCACCAACCACACCACTGCATGAGCAAGCATGGACTAAAGGAAGCAACATGATCGGAGCAGAGCCACACTAACTGACGTGCTGAGGAGCCCATCGTACCTTTTGCGACCTGTTCCTGAACAAAGTTGACACTTCTTTTGCTGCTTTAGCCTCCGTCGGGATCCCTTGCACGTTACACACCTTGTCTACAAATACACCAAAGAATTAAGATAGATGGTGACTGCCAGAATAAAAACATGTTAGGTTTATAAATCAAAAGATTTTATGTATGTTATCAGAATAATTGCTAACCCAGGCTTGCAAAGAAAGGTATATGCCAAGTACATACATGGCAAATAAAAAGAATGTACAACATAGCTGATAAGTTGTGACTCTGGATTAATTAGGTGTTCCAGCCAAATTCATCAATGATGCATATTAGACACAAGATCTAGGTTGAAAAGTATCTTATCTTATACAAGTGTTTTTCCACTGTTATTTCATGCCTAAGATCTGACATCATTTCAACAGTGCAGAAGCAAATTCTTTTTCCTGTCTCACCATTATAAGACATAAGCTATTAATTGAGGACCAGGCAAGACACCTTTGCTACCTGGGCAGGATTTTGAAAGCCCCAGTCATCATCTCTACAGAAAATATGGAACATTAACTGGAAACTGGACCAAACACAAGTGGGTTTGGGAGACAGGGCTTCAAAGGGGCAATAAAACAGAACTTCCTCTCTGAATCCCAGCCCTTACAATCAGTACATTAATAAGCAAATGATGTAATTTCACAAATGAAGACCAAAGTTAGAGGAAGAGGAAATGCAGGCTGCCTGGTGGAAGGTTTCCCAGCTCCTTACCCGACCTGCTCCATGACACTCTCCACACTTGGACCGGCCACGACCATGGCATTTGTGACAGTCCTGAAATCAGAAGATTATTAATGCACAGAGCTGTCCAGAGATTTCGGTTATCTTGTATTATGCACATGCACTCTTCCTGCAAACAAAACTCAGTGATAAAATTCTGGTCCTAACGGGACAGAATCCAACACCATAAAATTGTGCTCTACAACCATCAGAGGAGTCATAAACAATAATTATTTAACAAAGGCCAAATATCTCTGTGGTCCTGGCAAAAGAAGGTATTTTTTTCTGAATTTAACTTATCACTTAAAAAGTAAAATAAACTGAGCAGCTATAGAGCCTGTTGAAGGCTAAATGGGAGCTGTCATGTAAACAAATGTTCTGCTAATATTGAAAAAAAAATAATTAACAAAAGAGGAAATATTATCCACTGTTGTTTCTTGAAAAGGTTGCAGTAAAATTTGTCCTCAAACTTCCAGACGAACAAAACACCAGAAGGAAGAGAACTCTGACTATTTTCCCTGATGTTTAATGGGGAAAAAAAAACCAACAAGAAAAGGAGAACCATAGTGAGGTGCTCATCACCCTTCCAAGCTGCTAAGGGTCCCAGGTAAGTGACACTGCCCCAGCTGGGGACTGCTTCCAGAGCCCATCGGTTTGGGAAGGGGCTCCAGTAAGCAGTAAACAGTGAGCAAGTACTCACCCTGACCAGTGCTGAATAGGGCACCCGGCAGCGCCGTGTCTGGCTCTGGAAGGGTGGGGGGGCCTCGACCTCCACATCCCAGGGGTCCAGGGGGCTGTCCCCAGCAGGGCTGGCTGCTACAGGCACTGCAGAAAGGGAAAACATCTTATCCACCTTGCAGGAGGTTGTGCTTGGATTCTGAGCAGCTCCTGGTGCTGCTGGGCACCAGCTGATATTGTTCCCCATCCCCATGGCGGCGTCACACCAGGAACTGACCCTATGCGGTCTGTGCCATAGGCACTCTCATGAGTGTTGAGCACCCTCCTGCCACCACAGCATGGTCCTCATCTCCTCTCAGCCCTCCCACCAGACCCCCTGAACCTGTGTGGGCACCTGAAATCAACTGACAGCCAAAACCCCAGGGTGGGGGACACCTGCACCCTTCAACAGGCTGGTAAAGAGCTCCAGTGTTTGTGGGTACCCGTTCCAAATCAAGCTTTGAGCATACACGGCACTTGGCAGTAAATTACTACTGCAGAGGCAGGAAAATAATAGCCTCTGTTCCCTGGGCATGTAGCAAAATATCCCCCAGCACAAGGACAGCAAACTAAGCCTACAGAGGAAAATATTCTCTCAGCTTCATGGGCCCAGCAGAGTGCGAACAGCCACATGGAATCAGATAAACCTGATGCATGTTACAGCAAGCACAAGCCATCTCCATGAGCCGCGAAGACAGATGAGGCCCTGGATGGTAAGTGCTGCCACAGACCCCAGCTCCAACATGCAGGGCACATCCCACGAGAGCCATCCCAGTGGGATACAGGCAGTCACTTACTGGTAAATGGCTCGAACGCCCACTCACTTAACCTCGACTCACTGAATGTCACCAGTCGATACTAGAAAAGAAAAATCACATGCTCGCCACAAAGACAACTTGCAGATAGATGATGTTTAAATGTAAACCCTGGCTTGGTAATAACAGGTCTCAGGAGCATTCCCAGACTCTTCTCTCTCTGAGTGCATTTTGCCATTATTTGGAGAACCCCATGGCTTGTTTTTTTAGGGAAGATCCAGATAATGTTTATGTGTAGCCTGAATACTCTCAAAAGTGGAACAAACACTAGCATAAAGGAACACGTGCCCCAGAGTGCCTACCAAAAGCCACTCCCAGCACCTTGCTCCTCAAGGTTGTTGTGTTATCCCCTCCAAGAAACCCCAGAAAAGGGAACAGAGGTAGGCACAGCATCAGCCCCCTGGACAGCTGCCTGGTGCAGAACCCACCATTTCAATCTGTTGTGTACTCCCTCATGGGCAGTATTCCCCAAACCAGGACTGACTCAGGAACCAGCTGCTAACTGCAGCAAGCACCAAATCTACAATATTTATTTTCAGTGAGAGGAATGATTGTAGGGAATCAAAGCCCTCATGTGTTCTTTGAAATTAAACATTATTAGAGTAGATTCATAGCTTGGGGGATGCATGACATTACAGGTCACTCCGTGCTTGCCTAAGCCAAAAATACTAAGCTACAGGGAAGGCTCCTGCAGTTTAAGTAAGGAAAGGGCTCTTTTGCCAAAGTTAGGCTATCAGAGAAGGCTTCCAGGGGCTTTCCAAAGTGATGCTTTGTTGTAGAGGAGGACAGACCTTCCAGCTACAAAAGCCTGTAGTCAGTTCTTAGGTAGATTTTCATATAATCATAGATTTATCTCAGCTGCTCAGAACAGGTGTCCAAGATGCCAGGTCTGGAGATACTCACTCGGTACATCCCCAGCGGCCGCAGCTGCTGGATGGCCAGCTCTCCTGCGGCTCTGCTCCCGTAGCAGCACTGGGAGGCCACAAAGCGCAGAAGGGCTTGCCTGGCTGCTGCCTCACTCATCAGGGGCATGCTGGAATCAAACAAAACACAATGGGTTTATACTCTTAACTTCTCCTGAAAAATTAGGTAGAAATATTCAATGTGTTTAACTTCCTGTGAAAAAGCAGTGTAGAGCCCATTTGGGAACACACACTTTTTTTACACTATCACAGTTAGCATCTTTCTTACTACAAAAGAAAAAGAGATTTGTATTCTAGAAAATATCTTCATGTAATATCCATAAGATCAGTATTAAAGAGCAATTTGAAGTGTGTGTGTGTGTGTGTGTGTGTGTGTGTAGTCCCTTGCCTTCAGCAAGCTGGGTAAAGGACAGCCAGTTTGAAACATTGCTGTGTCTTTTCAACCTGCAAATCCACAGCTTCCGTGTTGGTTCATGGTATTCGAAATTGCACTCTTTATTTTTCCAGATCTAGGACCCCTATTACTTTGAGCTGATTTTTATTTTCAGTTAACATAAATAATAGCAGAAAGGCTAACCTGTGCGTGAAGCACATCCCTACCCCACTTGGCACCCTGCAGTAGCTCTGCCTGAGTGTGGCTGGGGTGGTAGGTCCCTGGAGGTGACACAGGCAGTGCCCATGGCAGGCAATCCTACCTCCCCTGCCAATGGAGCTAGATAAAAATGATGAGAGTAGGAAAAAATAAGTATCAAATCTGGTTCTCAGGGGTGGTTCCTTAAAAATCCTAATCAATCATCTTTGTAAGTAAGAGAAAAAACCTACAGTGACTGCCCAAGCCTGCTATGGGTCCATCTGTTTTCACTGTAACATAGGTATTTTTTCATCTCTCTGCTTTAAAACACCTTTAGAAGACATTAAAATACTATTAAGTAAATAGTAACAGGAGATAATGCCAGCATTTACTCTGTGGGAATATCCAGCAACTAGTTCTTTCCTCAGAGCCTATAACACCATCAGTGGCCAAGCATGCCAGCAAGCATTTCATTGTAACCCCAGACAATATTCATTAAAAACCCTCCCTGTCAATAGGGTGACAGCTGAGATTAAGAAAACCTTCTTCAATAAAGAGCAAGAGCTGAACTCCCAGCTACTACAGCTACAGTTTGGCAGGGACAGTAGCGCAAGGAAGGGACAGCGGTTTGACTGGGCAGCAGCCAGCGCTCCCTCTGCTGAATCACCTGCCTGCAGCCTCCCCAGTGCCACCACTGCCACCTGAGGACTCATGCCTTATCCAGAGGAAATTTAATACGTATCTGCTCTTAACAAGTATCCCTGAAAACTCCCTTTTTCATTCTCTTTTTCAGTAGATGTTTGTTTCTTTAATGAGTGCCCACTAGGAACTGATAAAATTCAAAACTCCTGTGTTTACTTATTCACTTCCCTGTCCTTTCAGGACTGTGTTTATTAGACATTCAGGCAAATCACTGTTCTGCAGTCATCTTTTCCCCTCTCATTAAGGCTGAGAAATGTAATGCTACCACATGTTGAGCCTGGACCTTTGTGGAGATAAAGAAAACAAGCAGGACCAGAGTCCTACCATCCTACACTATTTTGGATCAAATGCTGCTTTTCAAGCTGTGCTTCTTTTTTTACTTTTTGTCCAGTGGAAAAAGATGTTTCATTTGGGGCTTCCTTTCTAAATTCAAGATGAAAAGGAGAGAAACAAAGACAATTTAAAAAATACACGAAAGTCAGAATAACACAGTCTCTGAGAGAACTAACGTAAAACCTATGTGATACTTTTATTCCAAAGAAAACCTCAAGAGTCGGTGCCCTACCACTGAGTTGTTCTGGTCACTCCTGGACAGCAGATATTTTAACAGACTTGCTGCCGGGTGCACTGAGCTGTGGGGAAAGCAGTCCCACACCTGTAAATTCAGTTTTTACCCCTGCCCTGAATCTCTCCCAAGTCAGCACTGGTGCTTTTCCACACTGTTGGATCTGCAAAACACCCACCCACTTTTCCCTACCTTCACTGCCCAGCACAGAGGGACAAAACCGCAGGATGTCTGGTGCAGGGGCAGCAACCATTGGCACCAACCTAAGGGCTGGCCACGGCAGCAGGAGGTGGCACAAGGATGATGCCAGTGATGTTGGTGACATGGCAGTCTGTGTCTTTGCCTGGGCCCAGACGCAAGGGCTCACCTCCTGCTCTGGGGCTGCATTGAGCTGCTTTCAAGAGAGTTGCATGAAACACACTGTCCCCAAAGCTGCTTACCTGGGCTGCATGAAAGAGGATCTGCTCCTTTGCACCTCACACTTGCCTGGCGAGTCCAAAGGTGGTGGCAGGGGCTTTACTCCTATGGGAAAGGGCAACCGAGGAATTTTAGCCCAATTTAAAACCATGGCAGATTTTGTTCACAACTGCAGGAAGATTCAGCTGTAGCAGCTAAAGCCACTCGCAGGTCAGCAGTTTTCTTCACACCAAATGCTCCCCAAATCCCAGCTAGGAGGTGCCTGTGGTCCAGCTCATCCCAGTGGCATTTCAGCCAAGTACTGGGATGGCTCCCAGGTGAGTCGGGCAGCCGTGCCCGTGCCTGTGCCTACGGCAGTGATACTGCTGCTCTGCTCAAGGCAGCACAGCAATTCCAGCACCCAACTCAGCAGAGGTTTTGATGACTTTCCAAGCAGAGGGAAGCACAGCCAGACGTCAAAGCCAATTGTTTCCCAAAATGTATCTGTCTGCAAGAGAAGCAGGCCAGGAACAGCAGCTCAGAATGCAAAAGACGTCTGCAAGCTGGACAGGAATGTGATCATTGTGGTATCAGCAGGGTACAAGAGGGAGGGTTTGACAGGTCTGTCCACCTCACCTGGCACCTCCTTGTTAAGCAGCTGCTTTTGCTCCGTTACTATCAGAAGAGCAAACTTGCAGAAGTGCAAACTGTCAGAAGGACTAAAAGTTGGTGCCACACACATACCTCTGCCCTGGGTGATCATTCTGCCCGGGGTTGCAGAAGGCATCAAGGGATGTCTTGGTTCTGAGTCCAGGTCCAGGTCACCTTTAGTCCAGGAAAACATCAGTGAATGAGGACGCCTCGAGGCTGAACAGTGCATATAGAGACCGAACCGATGTCACAGGCCAATATACAGTCAGAGGAGCTGCCGTCCTTTCCCAGCGTCTTTTTTTCCGGGAGATCAGTCCCTTTGCTGAAGTGGAACAACACTGACACCCTGTGTAGCTGACGAAGCCTTGCAGGTCCTCAGCTCTCTCCGTGGCCCCGGAGAGTCGAGGACTGGGCGTTACAAGCCGTGGAGGGCAGGAGCCCAGCTGGAGAAACTGGACTCCCTGAGGCTGGGAGCACAGGGGAATGTTTCTGGTGCCTGAGACAGACACCCAGATCAGGCTGAGTTAGGTACTGACAGGCAGAAGGAAGGTGACAGTTAACTCTCCAAATGTCCAGCTGGTAAGCAGGTGAGGAGTTGCAGCTGAACAGTCCAGGTTTACTGGACATGAACAGAGGAGAAGGTCAGCACCTCTTGGCTGTCTTAGAAACATGATACCTTAGCTCGACCAGCAATGACTCTGCTCTTTAAGCAACTGCCTTTTCTAAAAGTTTCCAACTTATTTTAATGCTACCTGTGAGACATTTGTTGTTTGTTTCCTTACATACCACTCTAAAAATAACCACTGGTAGCAACTGGTCCTCTTGATGCCTAACTCGGAAACAGTTCTTTTTATTACACCTTTCATTCACCAACTTTTCATATCACAGCAGCTGACTGCAAAAATTCAGTCTGTGTAAGAAAAGAGCATGTAGAGGAGCCGGGAAATGCCAGCCTGGCAATAACACGCAGACTGACTGGCACAGAGAGAAGCTAAGGGTGG
The DNA here is from genome assembly GCA_013389865.1 of Piaya cayana. Lineage (NCBI taxonomy): Eukaryota > Metazoa > Chordata > Aves > Cuculiformes > Coccyzidae > Piaya > Piaya cayana. The sequence goes on along the minus strand of WAAB01014566.1, from coordinate 316,004 downwards.
TCATCCATCAGCTTGATTTACTAGGCTTTCCTACTGAGAGCATGTTCCTTTCTTCTAGGAAGCTAAATTTAACTCTCCGTTATTTCTTCCTATGAAAATAAGAAACTACGTGCTTCATTTGAAATGTCACATCTCTCACGCAGGAGAAGAAAAGGCTGTTCTTAAGCTGAAGGACCACAGATTTCCAAGTAATGGTGAGAAATAAGCACTACAGAAAACCTGTTTGTGAAAAATAATTCAGTAAACTGCCTTCAGTGGAATTATCTCACTCACACTTAGTTCAAACTGAAAACTCTTCCTCAACTAGTTAAGTAAAGCCTTTGGGTTCACTGGTCAATCACTTCACAGACAAAGCCGGTCTACTGGGGCTTCATAGCAATGATAGAACTCAGGCTTTCTCTTCTGTGCCATGCTGGAGAGGTGCTGTTCCTCCCCCTTTTGTGTTGCATTCTTGGTTGTTGCTTTCAGTGTTTTGATACATCATGTGCAATTGTGTTCTCATAAGGAAAAGGAAACACAACTATGACTGAAAATGTTGTGAAGTTCCTTATTCAGAAAATACAGCTTTTACAACTGAAAGGACTTTGCGCACCTTTAGCAAGGGCTCCCCTTTCTTCAGTTCACTGAGACTCACACAGCCTTGCTCAGGCAGGCAAGTGCCACGCTCAGCACACTTGGGAGCAGAAGGGTGGAGGGAGGGTGTGTGCCTTTCCTTAGCATACTGCAGAGAAATATTCCAGAAGCATGAGCTCCCCAGTACTTATTTTAACCATTATATCACAACAAATGCTTTATTTTCATTCCAAAGTATAATGGATTTCTGTACACATTACCAAGAGAACTTTAATGCCTATTTTTACTGTGCAAATTTTAAACAAAATCCTGTTTACAACAAAAGATGGAGATAAGAGTCTAAGTACCAAATTCCAATCCAATGGAAATTGTTTAAATGACCAGGTTAAAAATATCCCAGATTTGGAGTAAATAAATCAAATGCACAGTTGTTGCTACGGTGATGCTTTTTGGGAATCACAATAGCCTATAAACACGAACACATAGCTCTATTTTAAAACAACAATAAGTCTGAGATGAACTTTGACCAAAGCCAGGAAGTCCAGACCCTAAGCTGTTACTCATCCAATATTTCAGGTTCTGCTCTGTATCATCAGGATTCAGCTCTAGACGTGCCAAAACAGCCAGCAAATCTCCCACACCACAGAGCAGCAGAAAAGCAAGCTCCAGCCTCAGACTCAAAAGATCTGTTTGCCAGGTCTGTGCACAACTCATATCACAGCATCTCCTAGAACCCATCGTGCTACAAGGCCCTGGGCATGGAGCACGCTTTCTGTAGGAGCCCTGCAGCACAGCCAGCTTTTCACTGGGTTCATTCACACTGGCATCAAAATGAGATTTCACCTTTGGTTGATAATCAGGTTCTAAATCATTTGTTCTTTTTGTAAGCAAATAGGGCAATGCTGAATGTTTGTTAAAATATGACCAAACCACTTGTGCACTGCTGTGTTCCTGCCCTTCCTGCATGGAAAAACAAATAGCTTGGAGCATCTTCCTCAGAAGGACTCCTCTCCTTTAATGACCTCCAGGACAGTGCCACACCTCTTGCTTTGCAGGGCAGAACTGCTGTTGCCTCCGCATCTGATCAGCTGCAACATGGGTGTGGAGCTATGGGCTAAGACCCAGGTGGAAAACTGTTTGCTTTCATGAAGTGTCCAAGATCTACATAACAAGTCTGCACTTAAAATCTATGTTCATTGTATGTCCAAAATTAGGCTTTTATGCTCGTGCTTCAAACAGTCAGATGTGATGGTCGTATGCACTCCAACCCTATTTCTCAACTGGAAGATCCCTAATATCTCCCCCAAGATTGCTGCCTGCTAAGCACTCACTTGCAGTGTCAAAGTTCAATATCACATGCAGAATGACTGCTGGTCTGCTATAGATAACAGCTAAAGAAGAGAAAGTTGACATGGATGCACCTCTTTACAGGAAACCAAGGCTGGATTCCTTCTGCCAAGCAGTAATTGTATTTTATCATTGGGGGAATTCCTCTGCAGAGGCACAAGTCTCAGGTAGGTATAAACAAAGGCCACATGCTGCTTTCCTCACACACCTCTCCAGGCAGCCCGTGAGGACAGCAAATGCTGCAGCTGACGAGCAGTAGCTGAGCAAGAGTCCATTGGTATCATAAGGAAGGCCCCATTTTCAATGCATTTAGGATTGTACCCATAGCCAAAAGTTTGGGAGAGTCTCAGTCTTTGGTAACCCCTAGCAGTTAACCTGCAGTTCTTGTCCCTGTCAATTACTTCCCCTACTGCTTCATTATCTGGCTGGTTGCACTGGATGTCAGTATTCCACACAGCACTCCAGGACCATAAACTTTTTAATTTTTTCCATTTGATTAAACAGAAATTTCTTGTTGCATCATTATTTCTTCTTAAGCTAATCAGAGCTTTTCTCATTCCCAAATTAAGGAACCTCAGAACTCAATTACATTTCAGTACCATCAGTGACAGCAATATTTCATTGGGGCCCCATATAATTAGAGTTACTTCAGGCACCATATTAACACCTAATGAAAAAGATATAGTCAAGGGCATAAGATCAAAGCTCCATCACGACAGATATTTTAATTAAGCAGCATTTTGTTAAAGGATAACCAAGTTTAATCTTTAACACATATCAGCCAGCTCATAGTGGACTCCTAGAATCTCATTTTAAAGACAAAGTAGGAAGCATCCCAGGAGCAGAGATTCATGGACCAAGTTCACACTGTTAAGGGTTAAACCTCTGTTCCACCGAAATCCATGGACTTTGCATTGTGCTTAAAGGTATAGCAGCATCTTTAGGTCATAAACATGATACAACCAATGTGCTGAGTCTTTCCACACCTTCCAAAAATACCAGCTAGATGGGTGCATAGACTGACATTTAGTGGACGAGAGTTTCACTTCTGGAAACTTATTTTTAATATATTACTTGAAAACACAGTTTATTAATATCTTAATCAATAAATACAACTGCCTAAAAATAGTAGAGAAACTAGTCAACACAGCATGCAATATATTTATTTTGGTTTTACTTACTGTCTGCTTTCATTTCTTGCTCCATGTTCAAAGGCTAGTAGCAAAGATGATCTTGTCCCAGCAATCTCCTCTGGAATACATTGTTTTCTGCAAATTCTGTGCTCATAGCAATGAAACCCAGCCTCCGTGAGCCACGCCCCTCCACCAAACAATGTAGATGTTGGGAATTAATGAATTAATGTCAAAGCAGCAACTTGCCAGGAAGGAGAGTGCCAGACAGCCCATGCACACCATGTTAGTTTCCCAAAGGGAAGTCTCACTGGAGAGGAAGACTGTCAGAAATCATAAAAACTGCACGTGGTACCAAAATAATAGTTAGAGGGCTGTAAAGGGACCATAATATACTTCAGACCCCATCAGAATATGGTTGAAATCCACCAGTACGAGGCATAAGATATATGCAACATGGGCTCAGCCAGTGAGCTGGGTCTCAAGGTGCAGTTCACTCTGGAGAGAGCAAGGTGCCTATGCATCTGCACAGAGTCATGTTCCACTAGAGCATCACAAGAATATTCCCCATATTCAAAGTTTTTGGTGTTAGCTTTTTTCCCCAGTATCTAGCATAATTATTAACAGCAGCTAAGTTAACTACAGATGCTAGAGAGGGCATTAGCAATGCTTTATTCATTGCTTTTCTTTTGCCAGACTGCGTGCAAGCCCTGTACATCAACAAAGTCAAGTCCCCAGGGAACACAATAGCTGTACAATGAGCTAGTGACTGCATGGCAGACAGTTATCCTCAGTTTTCTTACCCTTCTCTTGGCTGCCTCACATTTTTCCTTTCTCCATTTGCTCTCTCCAAGCCCATCATCAACCCATGAGCACACAGAGGGAGCAGCGTGATGCTGTTAAGCTTATAAATCAGTGACTATTTGCCTCAAAAAAGAGCTAAAGAGATTCAAGGTTCCAACTACACCCTGCTGCTTACAAGGGTAGAGCCTCATTGTAACCACCACAGCTTCAGAGCCTGCCAGAGGAGCCAGCAGAGTCCAGATGTGAAGTTTTGCAGTGTACCCACACACTGTGGCTCCCACAACCCTACCAACGCCTGCACCGGCAGGGACAGCAGAACAGGCAGGACCTGGCCACAGTCATTAACACCAGATTATCCTTTCCCCATCCAAGTCCAAACGTGTCTCATTAAGTGTCTAATTGGATTTCAAGTTAATAAAGCCCATTAGCTGAGTGTGTCTGGAGGGTCTCTGCTCTTTGCTGCTGTGTCACAGCACAGTCACAGACAGCGTTAATCATGTTAGCAGGGTGCTGCTGCAGCCCAGTGCCAGAGCCAGGGGCTGGCAAGCAGGACAGTTCCTTAAAAATGGGAAGAATAATCTTAGGGGCAAGCAAGGAAGAGCTGACCTCCAGAGTTCCTCAGGAAACCCACACAAACCCTCCTCCTCTACTGCACGAGGGCTTCCACAGGAGTTAATTAGGGGAGTTAGTTAACCACCATAGTCCTCCAAAGGGCCTGTGACATGAATCTCAGGCCCTGAGTGCTGAAGTATTTTGTAATGACAGCCAAGATTTGTTTTTTCAGTTGCTGTAGCATGATGAAAATTGGACAGAGGAAACTGGCAGCTTCATTTGGGGATATAATTAATATAGCTAAGACTATCAACAGGCCAAACGCAAGCTGGTTTTAATTATGTGCAGACAGTCTATACAAGTATAACCTCCAACACAGTTACATTTAGCAGTGTGAATCACACCAGAGAATGGAAATTTATCGTTCAGCTTAATAGGGCTCTGGGTAGGTGAGTAAAGACATGGATGTTCCCATGTCCCAGGCCAGTACCGGTCATATCCATTGCCCATAGCAGACCTCCTCTGCACAGCTTGCACGGGGGACGCAGCACAAATACCAGGAGAGTAAGCAAAACTCCTGCTAGCAAGGAAGCATGTGGCACTAACTGTGGTAGAGACGTTGCTGTCATCTTCTGTGACCAGCATCTCTGAGCTCCCCTTCCTTCCAAGCACTCAACATCCCTGCATCAACTTACAAATGCACAGCCTCATCACACAGCACATACCACTGCATACTGCCAGCTTCACAACCATGCACACATGTGGTACAGTTCCTATCCTGGAGAATTAGAAGCTGAATGCCTGGAGAACATTTGACAGGTATCCTGATAATGCACTGAATGTGTAGCTATAAAGCATTATTTAGGAGTGTACTAGGTGCTTACTGCTGGCATTTGTGCTTTGCTGGGAACACACTTTTGGAAAGTACTTCCTTTCTGGTTTTGCATATTGTATCGAAGACTCTGAAATCTGTCAACAGTAGAATTATTCTGTATAGTTTTTTAAAAGAGCTCACAAAATAACTGTTTAGGAGTGTTCACACCCTTAGATGCATATTAATAGAATGATATAAAGGAAAACAAAGCTGTACAAAACAGCCTGTTGGATCACAACATTGTTACCAAATTGTCCCTTTTCAGTGAGAAAAAAACAAGCTACAAAAAAAGAAAAAAAAGAGAGCAAAAGAAAATCTTGATTCTGTGGAATAGGATAATGGTTTACGCTTAACAGCATTAAACCACAGGATTTGGGGATTATCATATGCAATTATAAATGTGATGTGGCTGGAACTATCTGTGAACAAGCTGTTGTCTCTCCCAGCACTCATAACCAAGGATCAGAGCAGAGGGTATGTGCCAGTGCTGTTTCTGTGAGGCAGGCAAGTATCTCTTGCAGAAGTTTAAAGTAAATTTTAAATGAGTAGTTGAAGCTTGTGGGGAGAGCTAGTGGCCTAGAAAGCAAGCAGCAGCTCTGGACTAAGGTTACAAGCAAACCAATAGACGTGCATGTTAGTACTGCTACCAGCATGCAGGATTTTGATCAATTCAAGTAACCAGCAGAAATAGTTAGCATCCCACATTGTCTTTTGAAAGTGTATCCTTAACTACTAATGAAAACTCAAACCTTCCCTGGAAAAAAAAATGAAGTTATGCTCTTGTCTAATGGGTAAAATGAGGGAAATGGGAAGGAAAGGGATCACAACAGGGTTGGGTCAAGGATCCTGACAATATCTCCTTCCCTTGAGAACAGAGATACAGAGTTGTAGGCACTTTATTCTGTGCTTACAAGATCAAGGACGTAAATTCTGAATGAGAACAAACACAGGGACCCTCCTCAGCCTCCACACATCAGAAATCCCTTTTATTCAGTTTCCAAAAGGGCTCCCTGCCTTCCAGCAGGTAACCCCAGCTTTCTCATTCTCCTGCACCATTAAGGGCCTGATAACAGCACGGTCAGTGACACCAGCGCAGGCAGCAGTGCCCAGCCCCTCCATTTGCAGCAAACCCACATCACACAGCCAATATACCTCCCACCCTCCAGTTTAGCATATGCACATCTAACTTGGGATTTTCAGAAACCTTTCATGAACTAAACACATTATTTCACTGCAAGACCATAAGGGAGAAATAGAAGGTTTTACATTTTTGTCCATCCTCCAGTGTCAACTCCAAGTGACTTTGCACTAAGCCATTTCTTCCTTCTCCACAGAATTAATACAAGTGAAACAGGATGGCCTAAAGAAATGTTCCTCAATTGCTGTTGCACTGATAAAACCAGAGTCTTTATGCTGTACTGGTAGGTGACAGTTACTGTATGTACTACATGAAACTTGGGAAAAGAATATGTGGTTAATCTAAAGAGAATGAATAATTATTGATCTGCTACACTGCTCAACAATAAAGTTGGAGATCTGCATAGAAATGAAATTCCCATAACTCCTTTGCCACTTCTATTAAACAACTAAAATAGAAAGATCAGTTTGTGTTCTACGAAAAGAAAATTTCTCCAACCAAAACCTTGCTCAAGGTCACCCCCCACAAAATTTTGCTCAATCTCAAAGCAAGTGCTGCATTTTCTAAATAGTTTTATCACTCCAGTTTTAAATCTGTGTGGTTTTGAAAGAAAAGACTAAGAGTTGGAACAGAAAAAAAGAAAATCTGATTCCTGCTCTAATTTTTTTGTTTGAAATTCTTTTTTGGGGTGACTCAAATTCTTTTGCTTCACCTATCACTCTAGGCATTTATCATTCAGCATTACCCATCTCCGAGCTCTTAGCAGGACTGGCCCATGCTCACAAGATAGCACAGCATGCTTCCCTCTTCCTAAAGACATAGAAGGAATAAGCCTTCCCTTGCATTTATGTTCAGTCCTAGCAAGGGGAATTACCTTGATAGCATATTTCTGCAAGAAGAAAAGAAAAAAAAACCCTTTTTTTTTTAACTACCACTGATTGCAATCCAAAGCACATTAACGTCTGAAATGCATTTTGAAGTCTGTTTTATTTAATGGTGATACTGAATGGGTTGGAGTAACACAGGTGTTGGGGAAGGATGGGAAGAGCAGCTGCAAGAGGGCAAGCAAAACCAAGTGTCAGCTGATTTTCCTAGAACAGAGGCTTTATTGCAGGCTCATGTTTTGAGCTGGGAGGGCCTTAAGTCCAAAGGAAAGTCCTCATGGATTATAAGGAACTGAATCATGGCTAATACACCTCTCTTGTGTTGTGTGACTATTGGACATGTCTGTGTTACACAAAGATTTGGGGAGATTTTCCCACCCGGTATTTGATCCGCTTAGACACCCTCTGCATAAAGCTCATTCCCGGATGCATCCTGCCTGTCCCAGTATCCATGCCTCTCCTGACACCTGCGTCTGATGCAGGGCAGGACTCCATGCCCTGTTCTGTAGTTTCCAGATGATGGAGCTGCTGTATTAAAGTGCAGATTACCAAGTGCTGTTCATCCCTGAAGAGCTGCTGTCCCATGACCTCCTGGAAGCAGGACAGAGGGAACCCCTCATTCTTGTCAACAATGTATTCCGTAACACTGTTCCTCCTGGGGGAAAAAAAAAGCCAAGTGAGCTCTCAGCTACTCCACATACTGTTGCTTGCTGGCTGAGGTACACCAAGGACAGCTGCTTCAGACTCCACACATCTTCCTTCATCCACTGTAGACCAGAATTCATCTGAATATTGCAATTTCGTCTTGGTATTTAACCTCTCCTTCCCCACAAACCCTGCTGGCAGGCATAAGGACAAAAGATACATCCCTGCACACAGGGTAGGTGGGACCAGGCCCCAGTTGGGCACCCCCTGCTCCCATGGTGGGACAGGGCAGCCCTCCTTCCACCTGCTCAGTGTGCGTAGAGAGGTGTGAACATGTGCACCAAGGAAAGAAAAGTAGCCAGAACATTAAAGCACAACCAAGCAGTACTCGAATGCCCATCAGGATGTGCACACAAGCCTTCTGAGAACAGCGCTGAAATGACCTAATTTACCATCCTGACTTATTTTTAGCAAATACAAGTGCCCAGGGCCTGATTATTATTTCTTCCTGTCTAATTCTACCAGCTTTGCGCATTCCGCCTCTCTGAATGTTTCGAAGGCATGTACAGTATACACTGTCATTTCACATTGCATAGCTAAGCAAAGATATCACCATCTCTTAGCAAAGCAGCCTGGCTTACAATGCACTTTGTTTTTCTCTGTATTATAGAAGTTTCACATTTTCCTTCAACTTCAGCAGTACAAGGAGCAGCATGAGTAGCCTGTTGGATCCCCAGAGCATGGCATCACCCATTGCAAGGGGCAAAAGTAATCTCTGTGTCTTGCTTACTGAAGATATGCAGAGGAAAGAACAGATTTACAGATTTCTTTTTATGTGAAAACCAGTCATTGAAATGACATACTTCATCAATAACAGTGTGCACAAGAGAGGTGTAAAGCCAGCTCTCATGAAGGACCCTGAATGTTACCTAGCCACCTTGTCCTGAGGCTCTCTCCATAGTCATAAAGTACATTGCAAGCTCAGCATGCATGCTATAACTTTCTGTTAGAAACAGGCCTTATGACCCCATCACACACAGGTATGAATTCTTCATTTGGCTGGGCTTGGAGATATCATCTATCTGTTTAACTCCACTGTCAGATTAAAAATGAGATCCTAGTAACCAAACTGCCGCTTAGACCAATATTTCACTTTTTCTTACCTCACCCATCCTGAGCCTGTAGGCAATCACTATAAATGTCATTACCATTAGTGTACTACCACTTCTGCCACATAAAATCCAGGTGCTTTATACACAGAAGGAATAAAAGTAGTAATAAGAAATAATTCCCTCATTTATAATTGTTGAGGCTGATTTTCTGAATACCATCAGTTTTAGAGAGGTTCAGAGAGCAGTAGCCATGTGCATGGTCATACACAGACAAGCAGAACCCAGTAAGGGCTGTTACTCATCCTCGTGCAGGGAGTACACAAGCATTATTTTCAGGACTTATATTCAGTGGTTCAAGAGCTTCCCCTGCCAGCCACCTGCCCCTACATGAATTTCATGCCTCAACTTCACCTTCATGAAAAGTCTCCTATATGCGGTTGAGCACTTAGTTGCTGAAAGTGAAGAGCTGTGTACAGCTTGCCCTTGGCAACGTAGCTCCAAATGCCACTGACATTGCTCTGCAGGATGTTCATAAATTCTGTGAGCAAGAAGAGGACATTTATAACCCAACATCATCCACAGCCAGCTTTCCAGTGCTGGGTGCTCCCTGCTATCTGCTATTTCCTCATGCCACAACCACCCACACAGAGTTTGGCCCATCTCTGCATGCTCATCTGCCTGTTCTGCTGCTGAAATGCCAGGGTTCAGCAGTGCAGGGACTGCAATGAAGGGCAAGAATTTCCTGTGCTCTACAGGGCTTATGGGACCTGCCAAGCACCAAACTGCTAGCCCTCATCACCAGCAAGGGCAAATAATCCAGTACAATTTGACCCAGAGACTCAGATCACACCTGCACGTGCTGCCCAGAGATTGTATTTTAGTGAGCTCAGTCAGCTCTTCAGTAGATTCAAGACCAAGCCCATCTTATCACCCATGGCTGATAACTCATCACACCTGTTTGGGCATCACTTCATTCACAACTAAGCAGTCCAATGAGCATTTCAGCATTACTGATCCCAGGCAGCTTTTCCAGGAAGATACCTGGCAGGGAACCATGACCCAGGCTGGGACAAGGTGCTGTGACCACCTTCCTGGCCCATTTGCCCCAGAGACAAGCCTTCCCTCACCACTAGACGTCGCCTCCACACTTGCATTGCCACCTACCCCTCCAAACAGCAGAAAAACAGCCTCTCATCTAAACCCAGCACTGAAAAAAAGCCTGACATTACCTTTACAGATGCTTATCTATGCTAAAAAAGTAAAACCTGAGCTGACTACAGATGGACAGTTAACTAAAATAATATTTACAGATATAAGAGGCACTTTTAGTAGGAAACTGTTTCATGTTATTCCTTATCAACACCTCAGCATCATACTGATATGACAGACTTTCAGGCACGTTCTGACACTTTCTACTCCAGCCATCAGCACTAAAACCTCACTATTGACGTTGTTGCTTTAACTTTCCATCTCAGTGAAAGCCATATGAAGGGACACAGGCACAGCAATTGATCTCTGGTCAAAACCCCCAGGAAAGCCTAACTTCATTTCTAACTTTATTGAGGTGCTTTTACTCATTGTTTCCTAATGCCCTTTGTTTCCTTGAGTAGCCATGTGTAATGGTTCTACTACACAGCTAGGCCTTCAACTTAGGGTGTTAATAGTTTTGACTCACTTGTATAAATTCATATATATATAAAGAGTATAAACTGGCTCTTATTTTTCTCAAAGAAATTGAGGCATGATTTATCCCTATCTGAAAAAAATTCCAGAGATTTATAGGTTTTGAATCAGCCCCATAATTTTCAGTTCTTATACTGTTGTACAATGATTTATGTCTCTTCTCTCACACTTTCCTCTTTGTTCTGAGAAATATGTCAGAGAAGTACAATAGCTTTCTCTTCTCAGAAAGCAGAAGAAACTTGTTTCATCATACCATATTAAACTCCCAGTTTTGTATATCCCCTCCACCTGGGAGAATGGTTGCAAGGAAATGTCAAAGAGACCTCATCTTGTTGTCTTCACACAACAAAGTTCTTTGCTAATGTCACAGCTCAAAAAAGAAAGAGGATGACAGGGAGGGGTAGCTGGCATCATGTATTTTTGAAAGAATTTTTTAAATATATGTTTTGGTCTCTTTCACAGAAGAGGTTCTATCCAGAGCAACCCTACAGGCATCCCAGGCAAGTAATATGTGCCAGGTCCTCTGTACCTGCTGCATGGGGCACAACCAGCTCCAAAGCAGATGGGACAGCCCTGGAAGTCAAGCAGACAGAGTGGGGCAGCCACTTGCCAGACTCGGAGCATCATGTGCTCACCAGGAGATGCACAGGACACCCTTTCCATTACCCATTGGCAACCACCTTTAAACCTGTCTCACTGTAACCTCACACTGCAAATCATCTTGGATCAAGAAGAGCAGGAGACTCAAACCACCCAGTATGGAGGTCTAAGGGCTACCATGTAACCCTCATGTTCAGATCTGGCACAGGCACTCGAAGGAGCAGGACAGTGCCTGCTGAAAAACCTGCCCAAGGATGCTCTGGTCCATGACAAACTAGCACTGAATGAGAACGGGGGCACCTGGGCAGACATTCTCTCCAGCACAGCTGCATTTACCCAAGCACCATTTAGAACAGGCTTTTCTGCCTGATTTTGTTTGTTTTATCCCAGGAGTAAAAATAGTTGGGCTTTGTTCTTTTAGGTGGGTACAAATAATTTTTAATGGCAACTTGCCCATTCAAAATGCACACTCCGGATTATTTCAAACAGTAAAAGCAGTTCTTTGCCAAAACCAAATGCTAATCCTTTATCTAAAGGTATTAAAATACTATCATTAGTTCAAGCAGAAAAACAATGCTTCCTGCCAGAATGAAAGTTATCTTTTCTTATTATGAAGTCATGAAGAGAAGAAGCAATAAATATAGCAGTGTGTCAAAAAGTGGTTGTTCTAATGAGTAAAAATAACTCTATCAAAATAGGTACATGTAGCAGATACTTATCCAAAAATATAGAAGTGAATATGATAGTCTAGTGGGTTTAAAATGAATGCGTGCTCTGGTATTTGCAGCTGGAATACCAGAATGCTGCTGGAGTGTGGTCCCACAAGGTGGGTCAGCACGGCTGTGGTCTGCAGTGGGTGCAGGATCAGGCCACAAAAGCTTTGATCTCTTCACTGCTGAACAAAGCAGACCCCAAACCCCAGGGCAGCCCCTTGCAGGACTTGCAGCACCTCACAGCATAGTTTTCCATGCAGATCAGGAATGCCACAACGGTATCATCACCCACCACAGCCCTGCAGAGCACCCTGTGCTGCAGTGGATGCTGCTTAACAGCAGTCATGGGGAGCTTACCTGGATCATGTAACTGTGAGGCACTGGCAGATGCATCTTGCTGTCAGAAAAAACGAAGAGGGGAATCCACAGACCCACCTGGGCTGGGGGTACAAGGCAAGAAGAAACAAAGTGGCAGAGTGGGAACCTGCCCAGATGCCCCTCAGTACACAGGATGGCCTCCGCAGACAATGGGGACAACCACTGCTGTCACTCACAAAAGGAAAGTCTGAAGAGTAACAGCCACCCAGTGCTCCTCTCACTGATATTTTGGCTGTAGCTATTTCCTAAGAAGCTAAACCTGGTCCACCAGGTACCACCAGCTGCCGAGAGCAGACTCTTGCAAATTCATCAGACCCAAGAGGAAAAAGCACCCATCACCTCTGGCAGTCTAGGTGCAGGGAGGCCTGCACAACACTTCTGACTCTTCCATTGGAGAAAGCCCTACTTAGCAGCTGAAGTATGAGGAGAGGAGTTTTGCCCTGTCCTACGTGGCCCTAGGAGAGTCAACTGTCCACTGCCCAAGAATGCTTATCCACTGGCTGGAAGAGCACTCCAGCTCTCAGTGAATTTTTGCAGCTTGTATTGGAAAAACAAGTGATAAATAATCATAGAATCATGGAATAACCAGGTTGGAAGAGACCCACCTGATCATTGAGTCCAACCATTCCTATCAAACACTAAACCATGTCCCTCAGCACCTCGTCCACCTGTCCCTTAAACACCTCCAGGGAAGGTGAATCAACCACCTCCCTGGGTAGCCTGTTCCAGTGCCCAATGACCCTAATGATGACAAAGAGCCTGTTGCAGGGGAACAAAACCATAGAGTGAGCCCCACTCCGCACTGATACTAGTCTACACCAAGATGCACAGGACTGGAACCAGGTTCCTGTGTTATAACCACTAACCTCCCACTGCAAGAGCAGCAGCTGGGAAAGAACAAAAATCAAATCTGACTCATGCTGTGCTGAAACACTGACTCTGTGCAGGTTGGTGTGTGGCCATCTCCATCCCACAGAGGACTGGCAGTGAGTGTCCTGTGCCTGCAGTCCCACAGGCTCCTGTGACAAGCATTCAGTCCTTTGATGAACACCAGCATCCACTACTGCAAACCACCTGTGCTCAGGTATTGACCTCTGCAGAGAGTCCTCAAGCTGATTGAAGAAAGGGATGTGCAATAAGTTATTGCTTGTTTTTTTTCCACATTGGGAACATATGTTGAAAGTTCGAGAATTTTTCATTTTATACGACACACCTCAAAAACATAACTGAAGTAATTTCTTTAGTGCAGTTGCCTAAGGTATAAATCTATTTGGCAGTTGTGTGTACTAACATCACCTCCTTATTTGGTACGTGTTCAACATAACCAAGCTCTGGACCAAAATGTATTTTGCTGACACAGTCTTATAGCAGCGTTTGCTAGCTGTAAACAGTATGAAGGCATCTTTGTCTTCATCCTCAGCAAACAGAATATGCTGGAGGAAAAAGAAAAAAAAAATTACCAGGTAGTTTGAAAATGCATAGTTGATGTGATGTCTTGTAAGTTTTTTAATCCCAAGGGAAAAAAATATTAAAAGATCAGTCAAGATTCATTAGCAATTTCCATGCTTCATTTAAGATTGTCCACATGGAGATTTGGTTTACAGACTAAATCATTGTGATTTTCCGTAACTGCAGAGCCCCCAGTCTCAGCAAAAGCTTGTTTGAAGGTCTGTCACTAAGCAACCAAAATTCAGCGCAGTTGAGCACACATTTGCTTGTCATCACCCATTACAGCCCTTTGCATAAGTGAGACTAATCTCAGCACTTGGTTTTAACAAGAAAGCGGGCAACTTCGGAGGAACTCACTCAACTCCTCCCATGCAGGGGCACTACCGCAGTGCCCAGCGTCAGCACCAGGACCACCATCATTCTGTGACCATTGTTTCACCTTCCATAGGAGGCAGAAAATGCCTTTTCATCTTTTTGAACACCTGCCCTCACACATTGGCTCAGCCTAACACCCTGGGCATGCAGGCTTGGTAACCATCTATTTGCCTGAACATCTTAGCCCACAAACACATTAATCTAGAATCAGGCTCTGTTTTCAGCAGACCTCCGTGGCAGTAAAATTTGGAAGCATGAGAATGGAGAAAGAACAGAGATGGAACAGTGACCATCATGGGGCAACGCAGAGCTGGAAAGCTGCTGACACAAAACCCCTGACCTTTGGCTTAGCAAAAGTCAGTGATACAGCAAAAACCCACTGTAACCCTTTCCTTCTGGGCCAACAAAATATTAACCAGGCTATCTCCTGTCAGACTGATACTGGCAGCAGAGACCACAGAAGGGCAGAAGCATTTCAGGCTGGCGGCCCAGATCAAACAAAGGGGAAGATAGACAACTAGAAAGCAGCACAAAGCCATAGCAGAGAACAAAGGCAAGTCCCAGGTTGCCTGCTTTCTCTGCTTTTTCTTCTTATCGTCCACTGCTTTGAAATATTGGATGCGCAAGAAGAAAATGGATCTGAAAATGATGTTTCAGGGGAATTTGTTCAGGCACATTTTTCCAGCTCAGTGCTCTTTTATCAAAATCAGTTGCCAAACTAAGTTATTGTGGTGGTGAGCAATCTCCTCGCTGATTTCAAACTCACTCAGAAAACAGTCTGATGTGAACAGTTCCCTCCCTTCATCTGGAAAAAAGTCACCGCTATATCTCAGGTGCCGCTTTGCCTCCCAGTTCATTCCATGCTGCCGAACCCTGTCCTCCAGTGTGATGGGGCAAAACCCAGTGCCAACAGCACAGCCCTGCACTGGCAGGAGACGTCAGCTATAAAACCTCTTGCATTTAGTAGAAACATTTAATTTACACTCTCTTTGCAGCATTCACCCAGAAAACTCTTAGTATTTCACTCCACTGTGGATCACATCACTTTTTCCAGTTCCTAGGGTTGCACCTTCTGTCCCCTCCTGGCTGGGCACTGCTCTGTGTCAAGCCACTGCAGCTCAGACCAGGCAGCGCCAGCAGCACTGCCAGCCCCATGCCAGGGTACAGCTGCTGAGGGGATCACAGCAGCACCATCACCTGCACCCCCACCCCCCTTCCTGGCAAGCTCCACACCCTTTAGGCACCTGACCAGAGAAGATAGGATGCTCCTGCTCAAAACCAGAATTTCAGTGTCACCTTCCAGTATGTCACAGCAGGCAAATCAGCACCTATAGCCCTCAGCAGTCAACCAGAACACTATAGTCCATCCAGAGCTTGAGCTGACAACAGGCACTACAAGGGTGAGCAGGGTGGCTGCTCCAGAAGGCTTTGGCATTAGTCCCATACCCTGGAGAGCTGCCCATACCTGGCTTGTTGGGGGAAGGAGGGGGACCAGGGGACTCTGGGCTTCCATATCTCACTGGATCCTCATGCTTTCTCAGAAAAAAAATGCATACATAAGCCATCACAAATCAAATCCATTCAGGATGCAGACAGGCTGGGCAGGGAAGCTGTAAATCAGTCTGTTGTCTCATTCAGAACAGCAGTAGTAGCAAGGGGATAATGAATCTCAGCAAAGGAACTAAGAAGAAAGTGATGTGTTCCGTGACAGAGGGAGTAATGAAGGAGCCTCTCTGGTCTCAGCTGCACTGCTGTGGTTTCCAGTCCAGAAAACATTTTCTTAACACCCTGCTTGTGGAGGATGACAGAACAAAAGGGCACTTTTGCAAACATGGCATCTACAGAATATTGGGGTTTTTTAAAGGACCATCCTCAAAGTCAGATGTAAACTCTGCTTCAAGAGAGCAGCTCAAACTCCAGTGCTCAAGTCCACTCTGCCAACATTTAAGCACACCTGCAGAAGGTATAAATTAAAGACCGAAATTATTACAGTTTAGAGAATCACTTGCTTCCCTTTTACTGCCTGCATGTCTACACATCCAGCCTGGTTTCTTAAGGGACAAAAGCACATGCAGCACATTCCCCTGGTGCTGCCTTTTTTTTGCTCTCTCTGTTCTCTTCCAGCAAGGCTGGCACATCTGTCCAGCTGTTTCTCACTGCCCAAGCAGGTAGAAGCTGAGATAGGAAGCCCCAGCAACGTTCGTGTGCCTCCTTTTTGGGGCAAAACCACCAGATCCACCTTTTCCCAAGGTAAAAACGGAGAGCAGGGGCCGGGACAGAGGAGGAGCGCCTCACTAGATGGCGCTGTCGGTCCGGGAACGACTTGCACTCTCTGGAATACGGGATCACCCTCTTTCCTCCGCTGATGTGTTTGTTATGATAGACTAGATAAACTTTCTATGCTTTCTCCGGAGAGATTTGTTCCCCTGTAGTGTATTCTCGATGCCATGAAATCGTAATGGAAAAAGTAACTAAGAGCCTGAATCTGCCGCATGCTTCGAAGAATGATATTGAAACGCTTTTTGTTCTAAAGTCTTAGAGTGTTCTAAAGTCTTACAGACCCTCTGCAGAGGGTGAGGTAACGCTCGCAGCGTTGCTCAGGGACACAGTGGCAGCAAGTGACCAACAGAGGATGCAAAACCCTCCTGACCTCTAGAGTCAGTCATAATCTTGGGTCTTCACGTCTAATTTGGAAAATAAGATGGAAAATTTGAAAGTCTGGCTTCTTTCTGAACCGAAACAAGCCCTCTACATACCAGGGGGGAAAAAAATCATCAAATATTTAGGGTTTTCACTTTGTGTTATTTGTTATGTGAAGTACAAAGCACTGTACTTAAGTGGAAAACCATTTCCAAATCGAAGTTTGAAATATTTTGGTGGCGTCCAAATCCCCCATGTCCAACTCCAATGGTCTCTAATGATATATTGATCCAAAATAAAATTCCAGTTAAATAATTCCAGTTTGATAAAATATTTAAAGGCAGCATATCTACTAGCAGTATCTATTTTTTAGTTAAAGCTCTTCGAGGCACATATATTCTTCAGTCAACTTTATGAAATGTTCCTTTCACCTGCTTTAAAGAATCTATACCAAAGCCTTTTAAATATAAAGGCTATTTCATGAGAGTTCTACACAGGAGAAAATTTAAACTCTCAGTCCTTGCTCTGCACACACACAAAGATACTTTCTAGAGCTCCTGCACCATTGCACTTAAACCTTTCAAAATAAAGTCAGAAGTCCTGGTTTTCCTTCTCCATTTTCTACACCAAGTAGAAAATGCCCAGTCGTTAGTTTTAGAAGGGATATAACACTGTGATTTGCCTCAGTTCATTTGTAATATATCATAGTTCACTAATAACATTTTAAAGAAAGAAGAGCTGTAGTCATGTCTGCACAACAGTCACAAGGAGGGTGAAATATGCTCCAAACACTGGGGATTGATGGTGTTGAAGATGCTCAAGATCTTCCCTGGAAGGTGGCAGTGATACACTCATCTCAGAAAGGTGCAAACCATTGTCACCTCTACCGCTTCTGGTCAAGATTTTGTAGCTCAGCAGCTCTGCAAACCGTGCCAATGATGTAGATTGATAAAAAAAACAAAGCTGCATTTGGCCCTCAGTCTCTCCAATATTTGTTTTTACTATAAAAGGAGAATTGGACTGTAGATGACACATGGGTTAGCTGATCTAGTTACACAAGTAACTGGGAAAACAGTGTGCTATATGCTTTCAAATGCCCTTTTCTGCTTTTTGACAGTTCAAATTCTTTTTAAACGTCACCTCAGGCTACACGAGTTGTTCTGTCTCCAGACCTGTAGCTATGCTATTTTAAGCACTAATAAGCACAGTCTCACTGCCAGGCACTGCTCATCTCAGAGCATCTCCATCCAACGACCGCCTTGAAGAGCTTGTCAGTAAACCCAGTTCTTCAGCATATTCAAAAACTTTGGTTTTTTTCCCAAAGGAACAAAGCCTTATTTGTGACCACTTATGTTTGAAAAGGAAATTCAGCAGGGTTTGACTGAGGATTTCCTTCATTGTTCTCATGCTGTGATCATATCGCCAAACCCAATGGCCCAGGTTAGCATCTTTTTCCTCCTCCTCTCCCAGATTTCCTAATGCACTTTGCCATCATAACTGGAGGCAGGCAGTGTTGGAGAGCAATCCAGGACCTAGTGCAGCAGATTCCAGCTCTGCGTCCAGCAGGTGTTAGGCTCACTGCCTCAGGGGGGGTTACAGTTATTTTCATTTTACGAAGACTACCAAACAATAAAAAAATTACAGCCTCAAAAGCGATAAACAGTAAAAGAATGATGACTGAGAGTTTAATCTAAAGCAGCACAGAGCAATCCGGCAGCTTTGTCTCGGCTCCAGTTACTTTATGAATTAGAGATCAGAGCCAAACTGCAAAAAGCGTAATGTGGATTCTCAAACTAGAAACCTGAAGCTACCCAGAGCTGCAGGAGTTGTTTGAGACTACCTCTAACTGCAGGGGGAATAACAAATAGCCTTGTAGTAATAGAAGAACTAAGAGGGTGGGTTTGGAAGCACGTGAAATTGAAAACTCAGGGAGTGAAGGAGATTCACCTTCAGCCCTGGTCCTGGCACAGAGCTCTCCTCAAGCTATAGGAACCCTTGGAAACGTGAAATCTCTCCAAGGCACATCTGAGCAGTCCAGGTTGTTAAGATCGCACTTTAAAAAACCTCACCCAGTCCCTTAAGGGATACCAACATCTCCTGCTCCTCCTCTGCTTGCAAGTGTATTTACCTCAAAAAGGAAGGACTTTCTGCCCATGCAAGACCCTCCTGAGATTTAACATTTGTTGTTAGCCTTGCCTTTCTACTTGTGTGTTGATGCAGCCTCAGCAGCCACCCTCATCCTTCACAGGTGGAGCAGACATTTCTCCCTTGTTCACAACAGGAGCTGCATCTGCTGTCAAAGAAAAATAACTTCAGTGTACAGTGAGAAAGTCTCAGAGGCACAATTGCACATTTATGTTGTGTAACTGCATTTCACCTCACTCAGCACAGCTAGAAGGCTCTGATTCAGCTGTACAAGTGTGCCATACACCTCCATCACCATTCAGCCACACAAGCTAAACCCTTGACAGGAAAGATTGTCATCACCCTCCATCCTCACCATTGATACATCCTTCCTAATGCCCAGGTCTTCCCTAGAACATTTAAGCCCATTGTGTTCTGCCTTGCTCATAACAGGCATGCAAACAGACAAACTGATCCCTTTTTCCATGCATCAGTTGTCAAACCACATGCACAGTATCACTGGGGAAAAAAAAATGAGCTCAAAAAGTCAAAATGGGATTTTTTTGATTGGTCTGCTTAGGTGGGAGGAGGTCATTTGCAACCAAGAACATGGCAAAACAGACATGAGCACCCAAAATATTCACATATTTGCCTCAGAAAAAAAACTAATGGAAAATGTTGCCCTTCTACTTGTAACCACTGTGTCCTGAGGATGAATAATTTCAGCTTTTTCCAAGAAAGGGCTCCAAAACAACAATAACAGCAGGGTTTCAGGCTGCTTCTTGTCACAAACGGACAGAGTTGGTTGATCTTACCATTTAGTCCTGCGGACAATTCAAGAAGAGCAGGTCAGTCCTGGATGTGCCTGTGCACTCTCCCAGACTTCTGAGCTCTGCAGCTGAATCCCGGTTCACTAAATTGTTAGAAGACAAACCCACCTGTCCCTCCTGTCCACAAGGAGTCATAGCATCACCTCCCCACAGCACAGGCAAGCCAAGGCACAAGAGCCCCAGCTCAGAGGTTCAGTCTGCCTTTGCAGCTCTCCACCAGCTGCACCACGACATTTCGGAGGCTCCAGCATGATTTGCTTGTTTTCTTCAGGGATGTGCAACTTTCCCCTTTGCCCTCTCCCTATCTAAGTAGTCCAGCCCAAATGGTGGAAGATATCAGTCTTTAAAGAAATAAAGCTTTATCACCAAGTTCTCTCTCTTATTTTAAAAACAAGGGAAAGAATAATATTTATTCAATCACACGGCTATTAAAGTATCTATTTTTCTGGACTCTGGCACTGCTTTCCCAAAAGACAGCATTTTCTTCATGAAATACCAGCAAGTCTTGGGCATGACTTGAGAGCACCAGAAATAGTGTGGGGAAGGAGAAAAGCAGTATCGCTTTCTTCCACATATGGATACCAGTTCCAATGAGGGACATACACACACACACACACTCAAATATCCCTTTTGATTCAGACACAGCTGGGATCGTGTTAGACCATCTTTTACATTTTCTTCCATCCGTACCATTGCAAAATCATCTTCTTGTACTTTATTTTTGCCCTTCTTTTGCCTCAGCTTCAGCATGACTCAATCACAGTTTCTCCTGCCTCCACAAGCACTACAGTAAAGGCATTAATACCATAATTTGCTTTCACTGCCACCAGCCTTCTCATTGAACCCTTTGTCACCTCAAAGATGGTCAGTCCTGTCATAGCTCAGGCAGCATCTTGGTAGCAATTTCCACCTGTCCTGCTGTGAACAGGAGGGCTGTATCACTGCGGTGGCCTAACTGCGGTGCAGGTATACACCTGTACAGTTTTCCAATATGTATGTTTGTGGTAGTTTCCATAATATCCTTCATATTTGAAATCAATGTATAAAGCCATTTTGTGATGCCTGGAAAGCCACATGGGTCCAGGTCTGAATCTGATAGCCTAGAAGCCTCTTTCCTACTGGTAAATTTCCATAGCCCAGCTGCCTCAAGGTAGTTAAGCTGACTCTTCATTCTAAGGTGTGCACCAAGGACTGCATCACTCTGCAGCCACAGACTTGCTTTTACACTGCTGAAGGCAATGGCAGAGCTCTTATTTGTCCCAGAAAGG
The DNA here is from genome assembly GCA_013389865.1 of Piaya cayana. Taxonomy (NCBI): domain Eukaryota; kingdom Metazoa; phylum Chordata; class Aves; order Cuculiformes; family Coccyzidae; genus Piaya; species Piaya cayana. The sequence continues at coordinate 294,885 of WAAB01014566.1, read as the reverse complement.
CAGAATTCTTCCAAGAAAGATGGAATTCGTGCAGATTGTCCAACTGCATCTAAGCAACTCCCATGCTATGGTTTGAACAAGGACATGCTATCACAACCATTCATTATTTATGTTGTATAGTCAGGGAAGTCTATGGATATTGATTAATTTAGGGCTATTTATGACAGCAAAAAAGTCAGTCAACACCCACAAAACTACAAATAGCCCAGTGTTAACTCTTGGAAAACTCCAGCATAAGACTGAACAGGACCTTATATCACCAGTATAGGCTAAACCTCAGCTGGGTTTACTAACTGCAAATGACCTTTAACCATGCCAGATATACCAGAACCTCACAGGATTTGGCTCTTTCATACTTAAAGGCAAAGAAAAAAAAATAGTTTATCCAGCCTTCACCATCTTGTCTTGCAGCTAAAATGGTTTGGGGTTTTTGTTTGTTTGTTTTCAATAGAGCACAGCTTGCTGTATCAAGCAGTTACCCATCTCAGAGACCTAAGAAACCATCCCAGACTCTGAAGCAAAACTAAAGCTTAGAGACAGGAAAATAATTCGTAGAGGCTCTAGTAGCTGCAAACCCATCAGATACCTAACCATGGTCAGCAGCCACAGTTTAGACTACAAGGATTCCTGTATCAGGCTTGGATACACCAAAGACTCTGCCCCTTCCCAACCCCACCACAGCATGAACCATGCAGGGGTGTCTCCCCAGAAAGCTGAGCCCAGCCAAGCATCTTGGTAAAACCAATGAGACAAGGGAAAAATGCCCTGCTTAGCACTGTCAATGTACCAGAAGGGTCAAGGCTCCAGCTGCAGCCTCCCCTCCAAACTACCTGTAGGTGACTCAGAGACACACAAGTTTTGCTCTAGGGATGTGGGCAGTCCAAGCTAAAATGCCAAAAATACTGTTTGCAAGATAAAGGCAATGGAACAAAATGAAGTATTTCTTCTATTTCTCCCTTTCATCCTGAGCATAGTAGTCAAAAGCTATGCACTTAAGAAATGTTTATCATTAAAGGAGTTTTCCTTTTTCACTTAAAAATCTGATATGCATCTTCCACTTTTCAGCTCTTAGACACTGGTGCATCTACTTTGTTCCTCTAACATGTTACAAACAGTCTTAGGTTCCCTGTTTACATTAAAACGTCACAAATTAGGTGCTAGATACTGGCTATGCTCCAGTGGACATGAGAGCATCAACGTTCCTACAGAGTTACAATGCTTCCTCCAAAGATTAGATTTATATCTACATCCAAGTTAAATAAATCATGTACCATGCTCCCCAAAACAGCTCACTTATCACACAGTGTGAATAATGAAATGTCATATTTGTCCAAGATGCATGGTTTATTTTGCTTTCAATAAAGAAGGTCTAGCAGGAGGGGAAAAAAAATGGAGGTAAATCTTCCTCTTGGTGTAGGTTGGTATCTGTTAGTGGAAATAGATTTTTTTATTGGTGGAGGAAGGCACCTCCAGCTTCCCCAGGGCAGCATCCAGCCTGGCCCTGTGAGGGTCCTTCTTCTGCTCAGCAGATCTGGGCTCAGTGCTGCTCTCCAAGTGACACTGCAAAAATTAAAGCCATGCAAAGCCTCAGAACAGGCAGCTCCCAGCACCCTGTGCTCAGACCCATCAAGAAGCCCAAGACATAAATCAGCTGGAACCAGCAACCACACTTCAGGGGCAGCCCTGGGAATTACCTGCAGTGACACATCCTGGAGCCCAAGACCCATTTCCCAAGCTCTGTGAACACATCTCTGGCTGCACAGGCTAAGAGATCACTCTGGTTTTACAGAACTTGGCCACAAATTTATATATATACACTTTTTCTGAGCAGATAGGATTCTTTCAGTCACCCGTTGCCACATGCAGTGCTATAGATGAAACATTCACCCTGAAAGGGGGGGAGGAAACTCTTTTCATGTTACTATATTTGCTAGCCAGGTTCTTTAGTGCTGGTTTTTTGCAGCTGTCAGCATACTAAGCTGGGATATGAGGTGTTCCTAAGCTTGTCATCTTTTCTTCTAGCTTAAAGTAACACCACATCCACTTTAGGGCTTACCCTACCTGCAGGGACCCCCAGAGCCCTGACATCCAGCCTACTAGTGTTATAGAAACACTGTTTGGCTGTTGACCTTAGTTTTAAAGTTGCTATTTTAGGGGGAAATTGTCAGCAGTTGCACTGCAGCCTGAGTCTGCCTCAGTATTTAGCTTTTAGACAGCCACTGCCAGGCAGAAGAGTACCACAATAGGTCAGAACAGAACAGGGAAGGGCAGCTGAAGCTTTTCACATGCAAAGCTCCCCATGCTAGAAATAGGCATCTATATTCTGCACTGGCTTATCAAGAGACCAATTCCCCCTCCAGGGCTTGAAAGGATTTTACTTGCAGGCATTAGGAGCCTCCTAGATGTGCTACAGCCAAGCAATATCAATCAACGCTGCAAAAATCCCTCAGCACATCTTTGCCATGACATCATCCAAAAAGCAGCATCTTTTCTTATTTATGAGAGGTAACAGGCATTGCTTTCCACACTTCAGCTTTGGCTGCCTCGTATAACCACTTCATGTAGTGTTTTACCCAGAAAAAGCTCTGTTTATCCTAGTTCCTTTTAAAGAAGGACTGGGCTTCTGAGCCCCAGTCTTTAAACCACATCACCTCTCTGCTGCACTGGAGTAGACAATGAGAGAACACCAATCTCCTTTAACCTCAAAGAGGGTAAAACACTTGCTCTCCTTCCTCTCAAAAATGTTCTGTTGTCAGAAGATGCCAGTCTGGAAGAGGGAAGTGGAGTCCTGAAACTATCAGTAAGACATTGCTATTAACAGCAACGTGTTTTCTGCACCCAGGGGCAGGCTATGAGGAGACATGCTCCAGTTCTCTTCTCTTAGCCTCTTCCATCAAGGCCAGGCTAGTCAGTGTGGTCCTACTGCTGCAGCATGGCTCGTGCTCATGAAAAAGCAGAGCCCAAAGTGTATTTACAGTCTATCCTAACAGCACAACAAGGGCTCCTCTACACTGCAGCAGCTCAGGGTTGTAGAATGAGAAAGAACTCTGGGGCCACCCAGGACAAGAGCCAGCCACCTCAGCCAGCCTCCACTGTCACATCCAGGTTGACAAACCAAGCAGCATTGACACAACTCTATGTACACAACAGCTGAACACTCTTCCCACTGCAATGGGTAGAGCTGGAAACCTGAATTTGACGTGGCCTTGCCATCCTCAAGTGCTGCTTTACAGCAACAGTCAACCAGCTGCTGCCAAAACAGCTGCCTTGGGGCTGTCATGGAAGGATTTGTTTATTTTTACAATTGCAGCTCTGGTTGAGGTCTGCATAATTTTAGCAATAGGTGCTCAGCAGCAAAGTTAAACAATACAGAGAATCCAGACAGCAAAATTATCCATTCCTAAAAATACAGCGATAAATAGTAGGGTATCATACACTGTCATCTGCTCCCAGATTTGCCTTTGTTGCTGCAACCACCTGGAAGCAGCAGTAGATGCACCAACCTAGATGCTTGTGGGATTGCTGGGTGACAGAAAGGTGCCAGTGGAGAACAGTGCTGGCCCCTGTCCCCCAAGGACAGGCTGAGGACAGGAGAACAGAACAACATAAGTTGTTTTACCCAAAGCCACCCTGCCATCCCTGCAGCTCCCAGAGCTCAGAGTGCTCCTGCTCTGCCCAAGTAGAGCGGCTCCTGTGCAAGAGCCGTGCCCGGCTGGCTCCCAAACCCACCCATGTCCCAGCAGATTTGCAAACTGCAAATCCCTCTGCTTGGCATTGCCACAGGGATGTTTGTTCCAAGAAGGGGGCTTTGGAACTCAGGTTGAGCCCATCTGAGCTCTAAGCCCAAGCTAGGACAGCAGCTAGCTCCACTCTTAATGTGTTTACCAAGGGAGCCCTGCCCAGAGTCCAGGACAAAGACCAGATGCCAGGGACATGGCCACAGCATTATTAAAGCAGCTCAGTGGGAGTAGGGTTCTGCCCTCTACACAGGCATGCCTCTCCACCTCTTAGGGCATACAGATATAATATTCGTTGTATTCTTACCTTAAAGCTGTGTTGCAAAGCCCCTATTTCGAGTCATTTTCTTGCCAGCAAGACAGTTTTAACTGTCTAGTTTCCTACTGCATTCACTGTAGCTTGATGCAAAACACTCCTTTGATCCATGGCTGCAACCTTCTGTACACTAGCAGTGCCTTCCCTCATTACCTGGCTTCTGATGTTGCAGCTCATAGCAATATTTTGCTTTGTTGAAAGGGAAAACACTACTGCTACACGGCTTTTGATTAAAGAAAAAACTAATCGTACCAGGACAAATAATAACCACAGGCAAGTTTGTACTCTAGTTCTAACCATCAGCACACCAACTAGATAAATCCGATTATCAGACTACCCAATTGGTTATGTCACAAGTGATAAATCAAGAAAAAAATCCTCACTTGATAAGGAAAAGCCAAACAAGGCTATTTTAAAATGAAAATCCAAAGGAATTTAAAGCATTGGTGTGAGAGAAAAGAGCTGAGATTAAGAGGAGATGTAAACACAAGTTGAAAGGGGGCCACTCCAAAACTGTCATCCCATGCCCTCAGTGGAGGGGGAACAACATCCCACGAGTTACTTGAATCTGTCTTTTCTTGGAACAGGCATGGCACCATCCAGCAGCAGTGCTGCAAAGACCCTGGCTCTGCAAGGGCTGTTGAGACCCTTTAGTGGGAGACTCTCCGCAAAGCCCTGCTCAGCCTCAGTGACACTGCTCATCTACTGACCGTGTCCCCAAGAAAGGCAGGGCAAAGCTGAGCAGCACTTGGGCTCCCCCACAGCAGCAGTAGGCAGCCCTCAACAGCATGCAAAGTCATTGCAGAGAGGTGACGGCTCCGCTGGAACACCACAGCTACTCCAGCACCTAACGTATTTTCCCCCTCTAATCTGATACAGGACACAGTCTTTTGTTCAACGTTTTAAACATAGCTTAGTCCACAGCCATAAGAATGTGATTAAGAGGAAACTAGGCAACAGCTAGCGGTTACTTACAGGCTCAATTAGTGCCTGACAAGCTGTATAACAGGAAATGCAGTTGTAGATGTTTAGTATGATAACCATTACTCTGGTATCATTAAACACAGCATTAAAAGCAGAAACTCTTCAGTACCCAGAGCACCTTAATATAATATCATCTCCTCAGGTCTCCCATCAACCTCCTACACATCCCTGCTGGAGGGTACTCTCCTCCCTCAGCCACCAGGCACTGCTACATCATGCCAGCAACAGCCCAAACAGTGGTTCTGATGCACCCTCAGCATCGGGGAATCCTACAGATTCAGGGCAAGTATGTCCAAAAAAACAAAAAAAGCTTACAACAACTCAAATATAAAAGGAAGAATTGTTGATAGCAGACCACAGAATGAAATGCAGTTTTACATGTTTGGCGTCACAGCTGAGGATTTTCTCCCTACCCTACACTGAGGGGCTCCACTACAAACAAAAAAGACCTCCACAAGGACAGTCCAGCTTCCCCTCTGTGGAACCCTAAACTTGCCCCGTCCTGCTCATGCCTGGAGAAGCAGAGGCACCTGCCCTAAAAGCACTCACTATCCAGCCCAGCAGAACATGCACAGCCCACTGGGAAGCAGAGCATGCATCCTACTGGGAAGAAGGTCTCTAGCCTCTATTCCAGCATTTTCTGCAGACACAAGAATGCAAAAAGATTAGGCGGTCGTGTATCCATAGGGGCATGAATTTGATATTCATAGACTTTCTCTCTCTTTTAAAGGGCAAAAACACTGAATTGAAACAAACTAAGACGACGACTTGAATGATAAATGAGCATTTTTCTGTACTTCCTCAGTGAAATTTAATTTTAATTGATATTAAACATGACAGAGCTTCTGCTCAAACTTTTATTTGCCAGACATCTATTTCAGCTGCCTCTGAAATGGTAATGCCATTAAATTCCTACCCTCTGTATTTTCTATACTTGTTAGCACTTAAGGACTGAAGAGCAAGGACTAGCCTAAACACAAGAGACTGTGCCATTTGCAGAGAAGCAGAGGATCAGGCTTTTCATCCAAGGACTCTGACACATAACCCCAGCAAGTCTGGAGTCCTCTTCCACACTAACAGAGAGGAGGTGTAGGCAGAAAAAGAGCAAGGTGCCATTTGTGATCAGTGTTCTGGCTTCCAGTCCCTGTGAGAGACTGAAAAGACCAGGAACAGAGAGGGAGTTTGAAGCAGATATAGACCTGTACAGTCACTTAGAATCACACAGTTCCCTCAAGTTTTCTCAAGTTGATCAACAAAAGTATTGATTCTACAGTTTTCTTACCTGGAGCTTTTGCTCCTCTTGTGTACTTCGATCCAATTTGTTTAATGAGAAATCATTTCTGTACATGAAACTCAAGGTACTGTATAGTGCAAACCTCACATGGGACAAAGTAATTGTCTGCAGTTCATCCTGGTGCTCTTTCAAAGAAAAGAGGAACAGAAAACAAGGAGAAGATCAGGTGTTTGCAGATCCATTGGCCAGGTTTGCAGATTTGCACCCAAAACAAAAGAAAGTCATCACTTTCACTACCAAGACTACAAGTGTTCTTCTGCCACCAGGAGAGATTCAGCCTCTGGCTTCTGGCTTAAAAGATCACAATGGTGATATGCAAAAGAAACCAAAAAGACAGGATCATGTGCCACTTGCAGGTTCCCATTTTCAGGGAGAAATAACACTAGGGGATGGATGAGTAAATCTGAGCTTTAGCCTGCAACAGATAGTCCAAAGAGCTAGAAGATGCTCATGGGAAGGAAACATAAAAGGTAGTCTTGTTCTGGTTTGGTATTTAAAACAAACAAACAAACAAACAAACAAACAAACAAACAAACAAAATAGATGAAAGGACAGCTCTGCTCCAAGCACTAAAGGCAGATCTGATCCCTTGCCCTCACTCCATCTGCCAGTGCCTTCCACTTGCTTTAAAACACTCATTTATTTGGTTTCCTTGTTACACACACTAAACTTGAGCTGAAGGATTAAAAGCTTACAATTTATGAGTAGGGTCATTCCTCATGTTTTAACCTAAGACAATTTACCAGCATCACTTTGTACCCAACTCCTCTCTCCCACAGCATTCTGCATGCTCTCAGAAGATTCAACAGCAAAAGTTCCCAATTCCTTATTCTTTACTATTCCATTACTGAAACTCCAGCCAGTTATTTTCATAGAAGCTTTGATCTCTGCAAGACTTACTTCTGCTTTATTCTTTTCCATGCAAGAGAAATAATTTACTTTCTGGGATCAAGGAGCAGGTTATTTATCTGAATCTCTAGAAGGCTTCTAAGTTCAGAGCACCAGTCTTTCTAGCCCACAGCCACCCCAGGTTTTGATAAACTGTTTACCAAAAGCAGTATCCCCACTTGAGATCCAATACGAGCCTGGTTTGGGGAAGGGGCCAGGGGGTAAACTTCTCACAAGGTTTCCCTAACACCAAATATTTGAATTTTGGTGAATCTGGGCTTTGAGTCCCTCAGGTGCCCACAGACACCCAGCTAACACCCAGAATAGAGAGGAGCACTGAAGGGACCAGCACCCTGCTCCAAGCATCAGGGGAAAAGTAAGTATTTCATGGCATTCATTTTGGAGGTCTGTCCAGCAAGAAGTGAACTGAGCAGCACTGAGCAGGCACATACTGCACTTCCACTGTCAAGCCCTGTCCTGCTGCGGCTAAATCACTTCCCTTGCCCCTGCTCTGTATGTAACTCTTCCCATTTTGCTAAAAAAAACCCCAAAAACCAAAAACAAAAAAAAAGCCTTTAAAGATTTGACATGCATGAAGAACAGGAAAACACTCCAAGCTAAACAGAAGCATTGGGTCTCTTTCATGCCCCAAGTGATGCCTGCCAGTTTGAGAAGGTTTCAGCATGAGGAGGACCAAGCTGCATGTCCAAGGCTTGATTCTCTGGTAATCTCTAGACCAAAATGGGGACCCCAGCAGCAGCTGAGCTGCACCTCCTCCTTTTTCAGTGTTGCAGCACAAAGCTTCAAGAGGAGCTGCTCACAGAACAGGAAAGAAAGCAAGACAGCAGGAAAGAGCTGAACAAAAGAAGACTTTAACTGCAGTGGTCACTAGCAATATCATGTTTACAGATTAGGAGGCACCATCTGGTAATGGGCACAACATGCATTCCTGCACCAGGGTGAAGAACTGAGCTTTAAAACACCCAAACGCGCCCCATGCATGCAGGAACACTCAGTCTGTCCAATCTTTTACATTACTCTGAGTTCCCTGCCTCCATGCTCAGAACTGGACGGATGTACAGGCAAGGTCTGGCTGAAGGTGGCCGCATTTGTGGAACACAGGACCAGGTAAAGCTTAGAATTTGCCTGGAACCTGACAGGGCTGGTGCAAGAAAACCTCCACAAAAAGGGGCTCCTGATTTGGAAGGAGGAGTGCATTTCCTGCAGGAAATCTAGACTTTATTGCTGTGTGGCTGAAGCGTTTTGGAACTCGTGAAGGGCACTGACAAGAGACTAAGGCTGCGTCTCTTGTACAGCCAGGTTTGGAGAGAATCTCCACAAGACAAGACAAATCCAGCAAATTCTTTCAACACATTTCATCTATATCCACTCTCAGGGGAACATTAATCTTTGCCAAAACTGCTATTGTTTTGTCAACTATACTTAGCAAGTAAACTTCTGGTTGTCACTAGTTACTAACAAACTGCTACTACTGTTTGAGCACTGTAGCCTCAGCTCCCCAGAAGCTTTTACATGGTGTCCCATTCACAGCCTTAAAGTACGCAGAAATAGCGTTATTTATAGCATCTACGGTGCAACAGAATATGCCTCCCCTCTCTCATTGCTACTTGAGGCACTAACTGCACGTTAACCACTATGCGGGTTCACATTTTCCTACTCCCACGCCTTGGACACCAAAGCCACATGCCTGGGTGCAGACAACAAGGACCAGCCCGGCCCGAGCCTAAAGAAAGCAAGTGATTCACACTGTCAGAAATCTCATAGAAGAGGTGTGGCAGGGCCCAGCGAAGCAGGGGCAGGCATGTGCTGTGCCCCACGACTGTGCTGCCATCCCCCTGCACAGCCCTGGGGCTGGGACAGCCAGCCAAGGCCCCTTGGACTTCAGGAAGGGCAGGTCACCAGCCCCCCCTTTCACCACATAAAGCCGCATAGGATGTGTCGAGGAAAATGCAGTAGGGCAAAAACCTTGTGTTACACTCCTCTGCCTGTCAGGGGACAGCACTGTCAGGAGCAGCTGTGCCTCCTAAATTTGGTCCTGGTTCCTGGCCAAGCGAACATTGCTCTTCCATCAGACGCACATCGCCTCCACTCACAGCAGCAATGTGTTCCTGCAGCTCAGAGTAAGGGGAAAACAGCTTATTTTGCAAAAACACCCTTCATAAACTAACCTGAAGAGTGGGTTGCTTTAGTAAAAGCTCAGCCACTGAAGCAGTGATGCTATGAAACATTGTCAGAGAGGAATTCAGCCATGACAGAGGAGGTCTGGCCTTAAAGCCAGTGCCCAAAGCTCTGGAGCATGGAGGGCTTTCTACCTGCAATGCCAACCCGTGCTGGATCTAGGCTCTTTTAGTTGCTGTGCAACCCCACTTGCTAGAGAGGAGCCTGGAATCACAGGTAGAGGGTCAGGTCACATAGCAAACAAATCCAAAAAACCCATCAAAGACCAGACACGGCAGGCAGCTTGTCTCAAGCCAGGTTCTGGATACTCCCTTACCTAGCCAGCTCTAGGCATATTTTACCACAGACAGCAGCTTGTTTCTTCCCAGATGCATTTCAACATTGCAGCTGCACCTGCTGCTGCAGAGCTTCACTAACACTGCAGCACAGCAAACAAACAGAGCCAGCCAAATGTACCCTGTTGGCAAGAGATCCAGAGATGCAGAACTGGTGCTGATGAAAGGTTTTCCAGTATCCTTTCACTCAGAGGAATAAAGCCAGGATGGAGTCACTGACAGACGCTCCTTTTCAGAAACAATCTGACAAGATTTAAATTCACATTTCTACATTCAAACCTTTACAGATTTTGTCCCTTCTCCAAAGTTGCCTCCTTTACTATTGCAATACCCCAATACCCCATGGGTTTGCATGGTTATTTTCCACTCCCAGTTCTGCCCTTTCTCTCCCTACAGAAGGAGCTGGGGAGCTCTGACAAACTGTAGTCATCACAGTTTTAACCACAGATATGTCACCCCCACAGGGTATCACCACTTCTGCTTTCACTAGAAAAGAAATCCTGAGAAAAACAGTTTCCAGACTGAGGTACTACACTGACTACAGAAAAATATACTACAAAGCACCACAAGCAGCAGCAGGAGTTAGAAGAGTCTGGCAGCCTTCAACGTGCTCGGCCAGGCCTTTGCTATTACGAGTTCTTGAGAAAATTGAATATGCCTGAGAGACATTCTATGCCTCAGCCAAATGAAAGAACACAAAACCTTTTTTACACTATACTATATCAGCTCAAAGGGCTGGAACAAACCATTGTAGCTCTGAAAGCTCCAGGCACCAAGCCACGTGGATTTGATAAAGACAACACTGCAGCCATAGATAGGTTTGGAAAGCAGCAGCCTTTTGCAGTTAAAGCAAATCCCCCTCCATGCCAGTTGAGCACATTAGATCTGAAGTGGCAGTTTCCATGCTCGCCAGTTGTGCACACTCCTATGGAGGCACTTATCTCTACTCCTTAATAAGCCACACATCCTTCCCTCCGCTCCCCTTCTCAGCTTTGCTGCCTTGTGTGAACTCAAAAGGTGTAAAGGTGTGCAGATATGCTGCTTGCTTGACAGTATGGAAAAACACGCGTTCGCAGCAGCACCGTTCTTGGGTGCTGCCCATGAACCATCAGCAAGACTCATTCAGGTGCTCTAACCTGTTTGTCGCTCAACAGAAGGAGGCATCTCCTCTTGCTCATCTACAAAGTGACACAGGTATCACTGCTAGACTTGGCTAGAGGCAATGTTTCATCTCAGCAACAAATGACAAAGCACTTCTCAGCTAGAGGTACCACGTGCCTTTGCCATTTCACATGTGAAGCAGCAGATAGAGAAACAGGACTCAAGAACATCTCTTGCACCTCATGAACATTAAAGGGGTTAATACCCAGTTGCTCCCGTGAGAGCTTTTGCCTCCAAAATCCGGAATTGTGTAGTACAGACACACAGAGCTCACTGGGCACAAGTCACAACCACCTGCTATGTCATCCTCACGGTGCAGCTAGTTCTCACCAAGTGTATCCCCAGCACCACATGGAGAGACTTTACAGCAGCTCTGAGGCAGCCTTAGCCAAAGGGACACACAGTAGGAGAACAGAGGTCAATTTTCCCAACGCTACTTCAAATAAAAGAGTCTATAAACAACTGATTTGACAGAAACTTTGCATGGGTGGTTGGTTTGTTTCATTGTTGGGGTTGGGCTTTTTTTCACAAAACCATTAGTATTAAACAAATTTTCAGTTCACAAAAACTGAGAGAGCAATGAAAAGATTGATGAGGATTATCAAAATACAGCACAAGTTAAATAAATCTTCATTAATATGCTAAATGTTGTTGCACCAAGTGCCTCTATGGAGGATATATCCCAACCATTATAGATCTGTGAGCTCATCTGTTGGATTTCCTTGAGTTTCTTTGTATGAAAAAGCTAGAATTACAAAATCCAAACTGATACCATGAGCCTTTTTCTGGGGTCCTGGTGGGACACTAAGGCTCACCAGCCATCCCAGGACAATATGCCTTCTCTGAGCAAAATTTATAGATAAAATCCCTGTCTCACCTGAACCACTTTGGTTACAGATTTGTAACTAGTATTTCCCTCATGCTTTTGAAGACTTTTGCCGCTGTCTGGGCACCATTTCTCCTACATTGCAACCCAATGTGAGGGGAAAATCCCACCTGTGCAGCTGGGCTGGGGGGCTGCACACCCACACCCCAGCTCAATGGCCACCAGCCTCTCATTTGTGCCCTCCCCAAAGATGACACAAAGGGGCTGTCCCCAGCAAAGCCCCTTTAAGGGACACTTCAGGGCGGCCGCAGGAGGCCCAACATTAATTTTAGCCTGGAGTAGTGCCAGGGGCGCAGGGCAGCTGCTGCGGGCAGCGGGGGGGCCAGTGCCTCCACACCCTGCCCTCCCCCAGGTCCTCCTCCAGCAGAGGCCCAATTCCCTGCTCTGTGACTGTCTGGAGCCAAGCTGGTGGCAGAGCAGCCATGGCAGAAGAACAGACTGAGCTGGAAGAGAGGATCATCATCAAGGACCAGCACATCAAGGAGATTGACCTGGTGAACAGAGACCCAAAGCATATAAATGAGGACGTTGTAAAGGTAGGATTTCCTCAGCACTGCGTTTTTAGAATCATCACTGCCTCCTAAATGCAATCAGTATGTTCATATTGTCATTCTGTATACGGCTTGACCTCAGCTGGGGCTGCAAGTCCCTGGTATATGGGCCTCAAGAGGTGGCATTGCTTTGGGCCGCAGGGTGGTAACCTGCTGCAAGCTCCAGACCTGCTGCCAGAGACATGCAGATGCCAGATGGGTGGCAGTGTGCTGTGCACAGCTCCGATTAATGCAACATTTCCCATTCTTTGAATGTACTCTCCAACTTCAGAGGCTGTGGCTTGAAAATTTATGGAGGGGCTCTCTTTTGTACCAGTAAGTGGGGAACCAAAAATAAAACCAAGTCAGTCCATATCACTGATTTTAAGTGAATCATCACAAGACTGATAATTTTCAAAACCCGACAATTTGAGCACCAGAGCTTCTAGATACATGCTATCCTATTTGGAAGATTGTTTCTCCCCCATGTCAGCAGGAGATTGCAACAAGCCTCCTCTTTCTATTTTTGATCAGAAGGAGTTCAGTCTAGCTGAAAAGGGGAGCTTTTTCCTAAATGCTGACCATTGGAGATTGGTTAGTCTAAGTTTGTTAGCATTATGCCAAAAAATAATTGTGGTCCAAAGGAGAACAGAAGGAAATGGAAGGTTTTTGTTAAAACTGTATTGAGATATCGAAGCAGACATGCCAGAAGAGACAAAGCCTTCTCACAAAGGCTTTGGAATGGGCTGTGATCTTGATAACGCTGGTGAAACGCAAGCTTGCATTTGTGCATTAAAACACTACTACAACTAAAATCGTGGTCATAGTCAAAAATAAAAGCCCTGCAAAATGAGCTGTGATAGTGACAGCCATAGGTGGGCACCCTTCCAACCCAGCAAGAAAGGCCTGTGACAGCTGCCAGGCACCTCAGTATCTCAAGTGCATTCCCAGCAGCTCGTCCCACATCTGTGCCACACCATGCCAGCACATATGAATAGCCTTAGCCAAGGGTTTGGAAGTGTCAGTGTAGTTGAGGACCAGGACAGCCTTCAGCCTGCCTCACACCAAGTGCCAGGCAGCACTCTGGGGCACAATAACCTGCTCCCCAGCTTGGAGATGTTGCCAGCTACTACTGGAGAGTAATGCCAGAGTCTTCCAGGCCATCCCTAACCCCTCCCAAAAGCCCCATTTCCCCATCCCTGTCTTTTCCCAGCTGAGGATGCCCAGAAACCTGTAAGAGGCTTTTCCAGCTCACCCACTCTCATGGCCACACTGCTGCTTTGTAAGGTTTGGAAGAGTGTTTTTGCTCAAGCTACCTAGTATCGCTCCAGCCTTAAAAATAGCATAACTGATAAGGCTGGAGAGAGAGGGCAGAGCCAGCCCTGGGGCAGGAATCATAACGCTGCCCACTACTGCTTGCTATGTTCCTACACTAGTGTCTGAAAGGGAAAGCACAAAGCACCCCACTCTCCACTGGACAGCAGCACACTCAAAAACATGCTGGGCGTTAAAGCACACAATGTTCTCAAAGCACAGCAAACAGACAGGCAGCAGAGGGAAGAAGGGAAGCAGAGTAGCTTGCAGTTCATGCGGCCATAGACAAACCCATCCTGAGCACTACGATGCAACAGCCAGAACTTGAGACCATGCTACAATTATAGCAGTGGCACCAGCCAGAGGGGCTTTGCGGAGCTTTAAAAGCCTCTTCCCTGGGAAAGCAACAGTGGTACTTGCATTTCCTGGTCCCTGGATGCCCTGCAGCCATGCTGAGTCTCAGCTCAGGATTCAGCCTCTCTGCTTCCATGACTCCTCTAGACCCACTTCTAACACATTGTTAAAACAGAAGCAAGAAGCTACAGACTCTTTCCTTATAGCCTGCAGCTCATTTTATTAATTGTTACCCTAATTAACTCATCAGGCAGCTGTGCAGTGATCTGCTGCTCTGCTCCCAGCCCACCTAGGCAGTAGAGCTTTCCCAGGAGCTGCTGACGGGCACTCCAGGACCAGCTAATCTGGCTGCTGATTTCTAATCCATGTCAATGTTTCTTCCAATACCTCCTATCCAGTCCAGGAAATTAAAGATGATACAGAATGATTTTATGACCAAATTGCTTCTAAAACTGGCATGGATATTGCAATTCAACATAAATGTACAAACAGGCACATTAGCTTCTCTAGGAAAGGCCATGCTATTTTTCGAGATTTGGCTCACATATTCTCTAGAAATTAGTTACACCACAATGAGATCTTTATGCATAGTTCAGAAGCTTTTAGGAGTATTTGTCATTCAGAGACACTCCCAATGCCTTCATGCACTACCCCTGTAAGGGCACGGCCACGCCAATCTCTCTCCCTCTTTAGACAGAATGCAGACAGACAGAATTGAGCATCTCGCCTCCACCTGTATAAATAAATAAATCATAAATCAAGAAGGCTGTTGGATTTTTATTAGCACAAACCACCTCCTTGGCAAGCAGGCAGCCCATGCCCCTGAATGCTAAAAAAGGGTAGGAACGGGCTCTGGCCTCCTCCAGGATAAACACTCCCACGCACAGCTCCTGTTCTGAGGGATCACGCCTGTCCCCGGCACCTGAAAGCCTCACATGCAGTTCAGGGTGTGGGGCCAGGGAATGTGTCCCAGGGTGGCCAGGCTGGGGATTTGTGCCCTGGGTTAAGCCTGCAGGCTCTGCTGCCCATAGGCTGAGGCCAGGTAGTGCCAGGAGCCCTCTGCCATGGCCACTTGGGCCTCTGCGAGGGCAGGGGCTCTCCTGATGCACTGGGGCTTGTCCTTGATCAGGGTGATGCAGGGGGTCTGTTCCCTCAAGCCTGGTGCTTGCTCTCCCCAGCCGTCTCCATTCAGGGTCTCTTCTCACATTGCACCAGATCCTTGGCCTTACACTGAAGCCCTTGCTAACTCCCACAATCCCTCCTTACCCTGTCTTTTCTCCTTCCAGGTAGATTTTGAGGATGTGATAGCTGAGCCTGTGGGAACATACAGCTTTGACGGCGTCTGGAAAGCCAGCTACACCACCTTCACTGTCAGCAAGTACTGGTGCTACCGGCTGCTCTCTGCCATCCTGGGCATCCCCCTGGCAGTCATCTGGGGCTTCCTCTTTGCCCTCATCTCCTTCTGCCACATCTGGGCGGTGGTGCCCTGCATCAAGAGCTACCTGATAGAGATCCAGTGTGTCAGCCGAATCTACTCCCTCTGCATCCACACGTTCTGCGACCCACTCTTCGAGGCACTCTCCAAGATCTGCGGCAATATCAGAGTTGCTCTCCGGAAGGAGATCTAAGTCCCTACAGCCGCCCCAACCAGCTCTTGCACAGCCACCCCATTGCGCAGCTTATACCCTGCCCTTGGGCACACGGACACTCACACGCAGGTGCCTGTGCAGCGCAGAGCTGGCTGTTGAGGATGCTCCCTACAGATGGAGGCACACTGGGCTGCCCCTTACTCCATCCCAAAGCCAGCAGCTTTAGGACAATAGAAACCCGGGAAGGCTCAGTGAGCTGCCCAGGAAGAGCCCTCTGCCCTCCAGGACCCCCTCATTGCACCCTGCTCCTGCAGAAGGGACTGCAGCATCTCCTGGACCACAGCCCTGGGCTGCAACCCACAGCTGCAGAGCAGGAAGTGAGGATGCAGAGATGCTGCTGGAAAACAGACCAAAACCTGTGTGCTTCTCTAGCCCTTCTGTCTATCATGACACTAAGAGAAATACTTGTATATGAATTATTATTATTTGCTGCAAATAATTATTTTTGTGGAAGCCTCTGCATTAAGTCACGTTGCATGAATTTTTTATGGATAGAATAGTGGAAACAAACTTTTATTTCAGTGTGTTTGCATTTCAGCAAAGCCTTGAAATCCAGATCAATTACTACACCAAATGTGTCTGTTGTCTGGTAGTATGTGCTGAGCTTGGGCCACGGGCAATTGCAAAACCATCTGTGGTAATTTAACACTCACTACTTAATTACATGTCATCGTTATGCATTGTGCTCAGGATTCAACAGGCAGTGCAGCACAGGTAGGGCTGCAGAGGGGCAGCCAGGCAGGACCATGGGGAACAATGAAAACAAATGGCTTTTGATAAATTTACTTGAGAAAATACAAAATACCAGCTTGGCTTTAGTTAAGCTTTTTTTCTCAGGGATAATATTTACTGCTTGCTTGTTTGATGGAGGGCAAGCTCTAGCCTACAGCAACGCATGTCTCTTACACAGCAAGGACAGGCCCTCTGCTCTGTGCCCTGTTCTGCTTTAGCTGCCATCCTGGCACTGGGGTCCAGGACCTCGCCAACCCCCAGGCTCTGCCCAGAGGGAGGACACACATCCACTGCACTGGACCCTTCCTTCAGGGCGGTCCCCCTCCCATAGCATCCCGCAGGGCTTGCCCAGATGTGCCAGGGGAGTGGAGGAAGGAGCCTCCTCCAGGACACTGCCCACTCCAGTAAAAACACAAGGATGAGGGGGAAAAAAGTCCAATTCAAAGCAATTTACTCCCCTGTGTTGTCAGTTAATTTGTTTAGTCCATCTTCCATGAAGCTGTACTTCAACTTTAAGGCACTTAAATGCTTTTTTGGCTCTGGCCATAAGTGCTTTGCTGAAACAGGGCCCAGGAAATCTCATTGTTCAGAGGTTATTCTCGATCGTATTCATGTGCTTATTTTCTCCTGGCTTCCAACAAAGACTTGGAGCCAAAGGCTCTTCCAGTGCCATGCCAAGGACAAGAAAGAGCCAGATTTTCTATTGGTGCTCCTCCAGTGGCTTGGGATTGTGGACTTTCGTGATTCCATAGCAATGTAGCACCCATGCTCTAGCAACATCAGGCCTTGAGATGGATGGACTTTTACCAAAAATATATAAAAATGTGTGTGTGTGTGTGTGTGTGTGTGTGTGTATTTACATATTTGTAGGGGGAAAAAAGTCTCCAAAAATTATCATCATAAGCATTTTGTAAAGCTTTTTGTGGCAATAAAAATAATTAAAATCTATACCAGGATTACATTCTTTTTAATGGCTTTTTCTTCTCATAGTTCACAACCTGAACCTGAAAAAAACTCTGCCACAGCCTGGGAACAGCACAGGAACTTGGTCTTGGGCTACAGCATCGCTCAGCTGCAGTGTCCCCATGCACAGGGGCACAGCCCTGCCTGCCTGACCCATAACCACAGCTAGGAATTGCAACCAGGGTTTGCAAGGCAATACCCTAACTCACCCAAAGCTACCTCCTTGCTCTGTCCATCAGTCCTGGTAAAATCGATCACTATATTGTGTTTCCTTCCTGGCAGACAGAGGATGTGCCAGACACCAAGGCTCGTGATAAAATGGGACACAAACACACACACAGACCCACACACTCTCAATGTTTTGTGCAGGAGCTAATTACTCTCAAGGAGAAAGAAGGTGAACATAGGAGGAAAATCCTGTATCCTATCCTAAGGATTTAATCCAGTCTGGGAAAATATGCTGAGTGAGAATCTACTGGGTTGTATTCAACAAATGCACTGAGAGCTCACTTGAAGCTACTAGAAAAAAATCAAAGCAATGCAAGGACATGAAAGGTGAAAACGTACCTGTTGGTGACAGTGAAAAAATTAAGTACACACTTAAATGCATTTTTCATATCTTACCCTTTGGCTGCATGCTTGCCCTGCTTGCTGCAGATCCGGGAGGCTGCGTGAGCAAAGGCAGGAGCATCCATCTGGAGTCACTGGATCCCACTGCTACCAAATTCACAGGAAAGCTCCAATTGCCTTCAACCAGAGCTGCACTTCACTCCAGCTGTTCATGGCTGTGTCACAGCTGGCTTCATACTATGGAATACAGTGGTGTACAGATCTTAAGTGCTTGGTGCGGTACTTTATAAACAAAAGCATCATTTCACTGAGTATACTTGGGTCTTGGGTTTAAAGTGCTGTTTCCTATCAGTTTCCTTCATTGTTTTTTTTAAAATCTAGTGCTCTTTCTACACTTCCCTTCCTGTTTTCCATCAAGACACAGTCAGAAAACTTTATTTACAGGTATTTCTTAACAATAAAAAAATCCATGCCATATGCATGACCTTGTGCATTATAGAGCAAGAAAATTGCATCAGTGNCCTGTCCTCACTGTCCCTCCCCAGTCTATGTGAGCAGGACTGCCCTGCTCTGTCCCAGCAGTGCCACCAGCAGGCCCAGGCTGAGGGAAACAGTGCTGGCACTGAGCAGGGATGCAGGGATTAGGCTGCCTCTTCAAGCAAAGCAAGCGTGCCCGCGTTGAAAGTGCGGTATTCATGGCCCTGCCCCAGCTGGGCACCAAGGGATTCCTGCTGCAGTACGAGGTGGGGCCAAGGCCTGACACCTGTGTGCCCGGGGTGGCACTGATCACTCTGTGCTGCATCCAACAGGGACACTTGTGCACCTGCCCCAGCAGCACAGGGTCATTCTGGGCAAAACCTGCACCTGCCGGTGGTATCTTAAAGTCCCCAGTGTCAGTGGTTTGAGGGTTCAGCAGCAGGTTCCTGGCATTTAGTCCCAGGCAGCACTGAAACTTGGACCAGACCACAGAAGTCCTTCCCAAATCCCACCTCAGTTAAATAATGACCACTGTACATGCTTACACACGTACAGACATATATACACTTATTTATAAAGAAACTCCCTTGCTTGTCCAAATCTCAGCTTTTCATAGGGCAGCGCTGGAGGCAGTATGGCGGCAGCATGAGGTCCTGGCTAGTGATGCCCTCACATCATCGATGGATGCATGAAGCTCCTCTGGCTGGTGCTCTTGCAGCTGAGGACAAAGGAGGAGGAGTTGCTCTTCTTGCTGACACTCAGTTCGCATGCTGGCCGTGACTTCAGGTAGCGAGTGGAGCAGCAGAGGAAGCGCCGCATCAGGTCATGGAAGAGGTGCCCTGTGTACAGCATGTAGATCCAGGGGTTGCAGCAGCTGTTGAGGCTGGCCAGGAGCATCGCAATGATGAAAGGGGAGGCTGCAAGGCAGAAAGCAAGACAGTGTCAGGCAGCAAGAATCACTTCCCTGGGGAGGCAGGCACCAGGCACAGTTGGCTCTGCCAAGAGTCCCAAGCTCTGTAGGCACCAAGATGCCTTCTCCAGTGCCAGGGATGAGCTGCCCCGGCCCGCAGGAACATTGTGACCAGTACATCAGTAAAGAGGAGGTAGTGAATACAAAAGGGTGAGTCTGGGTTTAAGCAACTTCTTTTCAGGTTGGTTTTATTTTGCTGCTGGAAGAACTATGTTTTCCCTGCTCAGCTTCAGCACTGCTGCTTGCTTGGTGTTACACTCAAAATGCCTTGGGAAGAGGCAAGATCTGCCCCCAGCATCATCTGCACAATTTGCCTTTATCTTGTGCAAAGCAAGGAGGAAAGAGCATGGCCTCTCCAAGTTGCCATGGCAAAGAGCAGGTCTGGGAACAAAGAGTCTGGAGGCTTGTTTTTCCTCACCAGCAGCCAGTTTGGGGCAAATTAGCAGCTTTCATCCACTCAGGCTGGGGGATACCCATATTCCACCCAGCTCCAGGGCATCCCCTTGGTCCTGTGCTGTTCCTGATACCAACACACAGCTGATGGGACAGTACCTGCCATCCTGGCCCCATCCATTCCCCTTTAACCCATATTTTCCCAGCCCCAGGGAATGGTGGCATTTTTCTCCCTCTGGATTAATTTCAATGTACGACACACTGCCAGGGAAAACAATGACTATCCCCATCTCAGTAATGAAGCCTGGGAGCCTGGCAATGGCTCCTGGCTGCAAGAGTGGTGCTGGGGACAGGAGGCAACAGCGGCAGCAGGGTGCCAGGATGCCAAGTCTCCGGCTGCTGCTCTCCATTCCCAGAGAACAAAGTACCTAAAGTTCTGGTGAGAAAGGGGACAGTGGGACACACACTCTCTATGACAGATGGGGCAAGGAGGGGCAGCATCTCTGTGAAGCAGCTTGCGGGCAGGGACTGAGCCTTCATTCTGCTCCTCATGTTTCAACCCATCTTCTCAACTCCCTGTGCTCTAAGGGGACATGCCAGCAGTAAGGATGAATACTTAGGTTTGGCCTTTTTTTGGTCCTTTTCTGCCTCTGCAAAAATCCACTGGCAGTTTTTAAACTAGAAAAGAAGTGTGAATAATGAATACAAGTTTCCAATTCACCTTTAACCAACTCGTGCATAATTCCTACTGTACTGATGACTGGTCCAACCACTTTTAATTTCAAGCATATGCTAAAAGGAATCCATGGGGAATGGCTAACAAATCTTAGATGCACGACCTGAAATACATCATAGTATTTCTATCCACTTAGAAAAATCCAGCCATGGCTGACTCAGCTCTTCTCTCTGAGGGAGATAAATTGAATTTCACGGAGCTTAGTGCAGGGCATGTCTTAAGTATGGATCTCTCCCCTTCTCAGCAGGACTCCTGGAGATCCCTAAGAGGTGGATATTCCTTCTCCTCAAGCTCTGAACATCTCCCTGTGCTGGGGCTGGGGATGCTGCACTGTCAGGAGGGATCAGCAGAGGCAGGAGGCTGTGCCCTGGGGCAGCCTGCAGGACCTCTGCTGCAAACGCTGCTACAAAAGTGAAATGAAATAAGGAGTGACCATTAATTCCCATACATAGACAGATGCTATCACTCACAGCCCACGTTTCAGGACATCAGCTCCCACAATTAATGGACAAATAGAACAGAGTTAACCTGCGTCAGCCTCACTATTACATTCGCAAACGCTTTAAGCCAGCATTGACTCAAAGCTCAAAAGGACACACGTAACACAAATTATCCATAAGCTGTGTGGAACATTTAAATTAATGTTCTGTGAAGGATCCCCAGTGCTGAAGCTGCCACCTGCATCATAACCTGTAGCTTCAACCTGCACTTACAAGAGTGTCTTACACCGTAGGTTTGCATGGTCAGCAAACATGGGGATCAGCACGGCCCATCCCGAGGACACATCATTGCCAAGATGGGGACAACTGATTTCACACTGATAACTTCAGCCTCTCCGCAGGCAAGCAGCAGATTTATGAGCCTGGCAGGGCCCACAGGAGGGCTCTGAAGTGTCAAACACACACAGCCAGGCACTGTCATCCACCCCACAGCAGCCACAGGGAAGGAACACCAGCTCTGAAGTTCCAGGGAGTCGAGGTGCAGGACAGACAACAGCACAGCTTGGGGGAAGGGAGTCATGAGGGCTGGTAGCACTGTGGGACCCGAGCCCCATCCTGCTATTCCACATGGCACTGCTGAGTGTGGGGTAGAGCTTCTGCACCTCACTTATTTCATTTAAATTGTTTATGAAGTGAGGAAGACCCATGTAGAAAGCTATTGAAGTTGATCAGTGAGAGCAGGCTGAGCCCTTTCTGATTATCACTTTACTAATTAGAAAAGGAGAGCTTCTTCAGTTTGTTTCCTTTACAGTTTTATCTCTTACCCCTGACACATGCCAACGCACAGCAGGCTTTGCACTCTGTGAAGGTGAAAGCACGACCTGTGCCATGCTGGGCCAGGTGCTGGGCACAAGGAGCTGTATGGGAGATTTACCTGTGGCAGACCAAGCACTGTGAATCCCTCTGCTAACACCCAAGATCTGCATTTCACCACATGCCTTGACGCAGTGCATGGGCAGAAAACTGCAGGGCCCCTGCTCAGGATTCATAAGGATTCAGGTAGCTACAAACAGACTTCCCCCTGCCAGGGAAACTCTTTAAGACATCCTACACAGAGAAAACTAGCTATTTTCTTAAGTAAGTGACCCTCTATCCCACAGTCTTTGGGAACTGTTTGTCAGCTCCCGGGGTGCAACCAGTTGGTTCTGCAGTCACGAGGAGCCCTGCTGCTGCCAGACGGCACCACGAGCACCCTACCTGCCTGCTCCCCTTCCTTCTCTGACATTAAACCCACGCAGACTGCAAAGCCTGCAAGATGAGAAACAGCCGAATTCCCTCTCTGCCGTAGGGCACACCTCTGCCAGGCGCCCTGTGATGCTGTGCAACCGAGACAGCTCAAGCCTCGCTGCAAAGGAAAAGAGATCCGGGACACAGGAAAACACTCATGAATGCAGCAGGCACAGTCCATTTCTTCTGCAGAGTGGTCGGACCCTGTCACCCCTCCTGTGCCTCTGAGCAGCCAGTGAGGAGGAGGTTGTGCCTGGGAGGAAGGGCTGGGGTCTCCCAGAAATTACCTGTCCGAGGCTTTTCATCCTCGTGCCTCCAGCAAATCATCTGGCAAAACTCCTATTCTTTACTGCAGATACAGGCCCCCAAGCAACAGAAACGTGAAAGAAAGGGGAGTTTGTTACAACTTATCGTGGCTGGAGCTTCCCTCACTACATAAAAGCAGATCAGAAAGAAAAGACCCCACAGGAGCAATTGAACAGGGTGAGTAAGGGAAAGTTTCCCAAGTCAGCAGGTAGGGTGTGAATACCCTGGCCATCCCCCCACTCCTTGCCGCAGGAATCAGCAGAGCGGCAGAGGTTTGGTTGCTGATGAGTCAGGTGGAAGCCCTTGAGATTGCAGGTTTGAAATACAGCAAAAGGGAGAGATGTAGTTTCATCCCAGGGTGTATCTAAAAGCTACAACTTTCGATCAGCCTGAATCAGGTAGAAAAACAGGGGACAGATGCCTGGAGTAGCTAGGGAAGTTGAAAAAGCTGTGCTTCACTTATCCACCTGAAAAAAAAGGAGCCAAGAGAAGCTAAAAATGCCAAGTAAGGAGAGTTGGAGCCAGGCAGAGTACTAGTTTCACTTTATGGGAGAAGAGATGTAAATGGGCTGCAGGAGATATTGCATATTCCACAGAGTAATGTATAGTTCAAATGGGATTAAAGAAGGGGGAAAAGTGCACAGCATGAGTCATGCCCTCCTCTGCTAAGCCCTTACTGTGGCAGGGCTGCAAAGAGAGCTGGTCACAGCTCCTCATCCGTCTTTAGCATCCCCAAACTCAGCATTTCTGTTGAGTTGGGTCAGTCTGTCTGAGGAGAAGTTATCTCTGGTTGCACTTTTTTTGCTCTTTCTCCCACCTCACAAACTTGTGTGGAGTTTTTTCTTTTAAGCTTTCCCGGACAATTTTCTCTGCGAGTACGAAGGAATCATCAGCCACGTCCACCCAGGGACAGCACAGACTTGCACAGCTACAAGCACCCAAGACCAAGGAGGGTAATATATTTTACTCTGTCTGCAACCTTAGTGATGACAAGAGCAGCCAGCACCAAGTATAAAAAATGGCAAAACAGTGACACCACGTCCTTTAGGAAAAACCTTTGCTTATAAATCAGTGGCTTTCTGCAGGAACCATGCTCCAGTCAGAGATAAAATAATAGCAGCAGAGTCCCAAGGTGGATGGAAATGGGAGAAGAGGGGAGGGAAAAGAGGGCAAAATTGCAGAAAGCAAAGAAGTCAGTGAGAACAAATGAAACAGCAAATGAAACAAAGTTAGGCACTAATGTTGTGCAGTTTTCTCCTGTGGTCACCCCAGCCCTGAGCGTTGTGGGGGCTGAGCTCCCTCACAGCCCTCAGCACACCCCAGCACCCAGGGGGAGCCAGTAATTGAACCACTAGGGATCTCAAGCGGCCCTGGGAGGGCTGAGCTCACACACCCAGGGACAGTGAAAACCTCCCCAGCCACCGCTATCCACACAGCCTGATACTTGAGTTGCATTGGTCCTGAACTTGCCAGTGCTAAGCCAGCTATCACCTGCACCAGGAAAGCTCAGGCACAGCCACTGCTGTGTGTTGGGTGGTTTCTCCGTGTTTGGGACTTTTTCCTGTCCCACTACCAGCCCCTGAAGCTCAGCTTGGAACAGTTTCTGGCTGCCACTTGCAGCCCCCGAGTCTGCTGTCAGTGTCCCTGTGGTGGCTGAGATAAAGCAGTCCATGCAAACCTACAGCTGAGGGAGGGGAGAGGACATACCTTCCTGCGGAGCATTCGTGTCCCACACAGACCACATCTGCACAAAGAAAAAGGGAGTCCAGCACACTATGAAAGCTAACACTATGATGAAGGTCATTTTGACTGTCCGGATCTTGGCTTTGGAGATGAGCTTGGTGCTGCTGACCCTGGCAAATGCCATGCCGCTGCAGGAGCTGGAGCTCAGACCCACACCGGGCCCATGAGCCGTCTTAAGTTTCACGTTCTGCCAGATTTTGAAGCTGATTAAGCCATAGCAGATGCTCAGCATCAATACAGGGATGATGTAGACCATGAGGGTTATCCAGGTGACATAGGCTTTAGGTCCCCAGGGCTGGATGAAATCCGCCCAGCAGTCATAAACCCCATTCCCCACATCCCTCAGAGAAAATATGTGGATCTGAGGGATGCTGACCAGCAGGCACAGCAGCCAGGTGATGAGGACAGAGGCTCGGTCGGCTCTCCTGTGCAGAGACCTCAGCGGCTGACAGATGGCCAAGCACCGGTCCAGGGACATCAGTAAGAGCATGTAGGTGGAAGCAAACATCCCCACTACCTGCAAGTACTTGATCAACCGGCAAAGGAAATCTGGCCCATAAAACCTGAAGGTGATGTCCCAGATGAGCTGGGGCAGCACCTGGAAGATGGCAACGACCAAGTCCGCGATGCTCAAGTGCTTCATGAAGAAGTACATGCGAGAGTGCTTCTGCCGAGTGGTGTGGATGGCCAGCAGCACGCACAGGTTGCCAGTCAGGGCGAGGAAGAGGATGAGGCAGAGGACGGTCACCTCCACCTTGGCCATGTCCTCATTCCTCTTCAGCGGGTCTGTGGTGCTGTTCCTGCCAGCTGTCTGGTTCTCCAGGCGGAGGGTCCCGTTCCCCAGAGAGCTGTTGATGGTCCATACCCCGCTCCCCGCGAAGTACAGCTTCTCCATGGCCAGCTCCGTCCCACATAGAGCCCGGTGAGGAAAGGATGGGGGCAGATGATCCTCTGCGAACGCAGCCGCGTCCCCGCTGCGGCTCTGCCCTCGGGCTGTGCTGCTCCGACTCTGCCTTGCTCTGAGGAGCAGCCTCCTCGTCCCCGGGGCTGGAGGGTTCTCCGGCGGCTCCACCCTGTCCCCTCCCAGGACACCCGACGTCTCCGCAGGCTCCTGCCCCCCGACAAAAGCAAACGGCGAGGAGGAGGGTTAGGGGAAAGGGCCGGCAGAGAGATGCGCTGCCCCCGTCCCAGCCCTCGCGGAGCTGCCGTGCCCCGAGCCCCGCTTCGGCACCTTCTCCCCGTGCCCTTCTTCTCATCTCGGGAGAGAGACCCGCTCACCCACCGGGATCGAGCATCCCTGCTGCCCCGCTCCTGCCTCTGGCCGCTCCCGGGGCAGCCCCCGCTCTCCCGCACCCCGCAGCAGCCCCGGGACGGATCCCTGATCCCTGGGCGGGGAGAAGGAACCCTGGGACGGATCCTGTCCCCCTCCGGGTTGGGAGAAGGCACCCCGGGACGGATGCTGCTCCCCCGAGCAGGGAGAAGGGACCCTGAGACGGATCCTGATCCCCGGGCGAGGAGAAGGGACCCTGAGACGGATCCTGATCCCCTGGCGGGGAGAAGGGACCCTGGGATGGATGCTGCTCCCCCGGGCAGGGAGAAGGGACCCTGGGATGGGTGCTTCTCCCTTGGGCGGGGAGAAGGGACCCTGGGATGGATCCCGATCCCCGGACGGGGAGAAGGGCCCCGGGGCCGGGTGCGCCCGGAGCGGCCGCCGCGAGAGGGAGCGGCAGAGCGGAGGCAGCCGGCGGGTCCCACGGTGATGGGCGGGGAGGGGTTGGCAGGAGCGGGGGCTGCGAAAACCCGATGGCGACCAGCGTTGCCGTTAGCCCAGACCCCCAGCCCTGCTCCCCGCCTCTCCGTCCGTCCGCCCCTTGCCTGAGCGCCAGCAACACGGCGGCTGGGAGAGCGTCCTCAAAGCGCAGCCCTGGACCTGGGGTGCCCGGAGCCTCCCGGGCGTCGAAAGGCTGCGAAGAGCGCAAAACCCCCGGGCAGGGCCGCGGGGGGCTGGGAGAGCAGAGGACACCCGGGCAAGAGCGGCGTGATGACACCTGATGAGGTTTTCCGAGATGGTGCGGTAGCCAGACCCTGCGGGAAGGCGCTCCGGCCGCCAGCAGCAGCTAAAAGGTTCTTTTGTCTGACAGATGCTGTAAGAGAATATCACCCAACGATGAGAAACGCCTTTCTTCTTCACAGTTCAAGGCTCTACTCACCGAGGGGTACATGCCCACTCCAGCATGGGGGTTTCAAATGCCTTTGAGAAGCTGGATTCCAGCTGCTGGAGCATCACAGGTGCTCTCAGCACATCTCCCACGCTGCCTACCAGCACAGCTTTATTTGTGGGAGGGTCGCACTTTCCTTACTTGGCAGTTAAAACAACCATTATAACTTTTTTTTTTCGTTTCAAGAGGTTTAAAGTATCATTAAAACACATATATATAAAAGGAAAGCTGGCTAAGTTTGCCATCGTTTGCAATCAGTGCCGCTTGCTCAGCAGCACATCTCGGTGTTTTCCCCCAGACTCAGGCAGCAGTGAGAAGAGCATCTAACTACCTCAGCACCCCCTTCCCCGAGCTCAGAGGCATCAGCCACCAAGTCATTCCCGGGCCCTCTAACCAAAAACCCAGCAAGGAAGCCGCTTGGCTTGGCCACGGCAGCCCCTTCACCCCAAGCATCAGCCAGTAGGCTGGTGCTCGTTCCCCTGTGCAACCGTGCCCTGAAAGCCACATCTCAAACTCTACTTAGCCTAGCCTTAGGCCTTGAATAAACATCTCCGCAGTTATTTTTAAAGATTTTTTGGGAACCTTTCGCTCCATGCAAGATGTAGAAATGTTAAATACTTTGGCAAGTTCTTCCCTCCAGGGTTCACGTTCTTCCTCCTTCAGGCAATAAAACGGCTGTGGGAATCGCTGAGGATAACAACTCACCATGTGCAATGCTTTTTTTTTCATTATTCTGCCTTTTTCGGGAGAGTTCTGTAGGAAAAGGAGACCAGGGGTGAAACTCTGGCTCTAGTGGAGTGAAAGAAAGGTTTGCCCTTGGCTTCTGCACAGCTCCTTTAGGATCCTGCAGGGCACCAAGAGATGGCAAATCTGCTTCAAGACCCAGCTGAGACTGCAGCACTGGTGAGATACTTGCCCCAGGTGAGACAGAGCAGTCACTGTTCCTCTTTGCCCTCAGGTGAGGCATTGTTCATAACTGCACAGACACTAATTTCTTCACAGACTGGAACTGAACAACTTCTAATGCAGAAAAGAGCCTTATGCCAATTGTGTTGCTTAGACATGCTGCAGCTGAACTCAAAGGGTGATGTGTAATATCCGAATACATTTTATTTCAACAGTGAATCATAAATGCTAAGCTGTGAAATAGCTCTCCTAGGATTTGGTTTGTTTGTCCCCTTGCTAATGCCAAACTGTTCCCTGGGCTGCATTTTCTAACGCTCTGTCTGCGGTGATTCAGAAGTGCAGGGCCTTAGCGAGCTGCTCAGTGTTGAGGTGAAGGATCATACACTTGAGGACTGAACTTTGGATTTTAAAGGCTAAGTCATGGAAGGTTTTCATTAGTTTTACTTTAAGTGTTTTGGCTACGGTCTAGGCTTTTTGCTCATACCTCATTTGCAGAGGCAGGGTCTTGCTGCCCCAGAACCTGGACAGGAGAATGGCAACTGCAGTGAAGAGCTAGGGGCTGGTTACACAAGACAGAGCCAAGCTTCATATTGAGAGCAGCATAAGGGAGCATCTGCTTTTTCATTAAAGGGGGTGTGCAGTGTTACCCCTCCCCATCACAGAGGGGACTGAATTCCAAGAGAGGTGCAGATGCTGCTGTGAGCCTCAGGTGTATGTGCACTCATCAGTAGTAATGGTGCAGCCCCTGACCCCACACTTGTCTTGGTGTACAGGCAGTTTCCAGTGATCATCACTTTCCTCTCCTGTCTCTAATCTGGCCTGAAACCTCCCCCACGGTCACTGCCCTTAGATTTGTGGCTGAACAAACTCCAGCCAGAGTTTTGTCTGGACCTTCAACTGGTTTGGCACTTGCCAAGACAGCCAAAGTGCTCCTGCTGCCCAGCTGTGAAGACATGTCCAAACATCATTCCCATCCACACACAGTTTTTCTGCTCTCCTGGCCTGCTTAAAGACAGAAATCATTCACTGGAGTTTGGCATCGACCTCAGCAGTTATGCAATATCCAACTCTTCCATGTATTTTCTCATCTATGATCCTGGGTTTTGGCTGCCATGGTTTGGCAGCTAACTTGTTTATTTTGGTAAGCCCAAATGATTCATGAAAGGGGGGAAATAAAAATAAACCCCTTGGGTTGAAAAGAAATTCAGTAACCATAAAGCAGGCTCCTGCCCTGCCATGGGCTGTCAGCCCTGCACTGCTTCGTTGCTGAGTGTCACCAGACTGCTCTCAACACAGCACCCGCATGGCAGCAAAGATGCTGCTGGGAAGTTGCACAGGAACCCTGAGGGGATGAAGGTCACCCCAGTCCCCACCAGCTTTGGTCAGGTCCACACCAGATGCAGCACAGCCAGGCAGGCTGCAAAGACCCAGTGCTCCCTGAAATCCCCATCCCATGGCATTCCCAGCCCAGCTCCTAGCGTGTCTGCCCAGCTTATTTCATCCCAGACTCCAAAACTGCCAAGTGGCTTGAACCACGCCTGTCACCAGGGCCTGCAGGAG
The DNA here is from genome assembly GCA_013389865.1 of Piaya cayana. NCBI lineage: Eukaryota > Metazoa > Chordata > Aves > Cuculiformes > Coccyzidae > Piaya > Piaya cayana. The sequence goes on along the minus strand of WAAB01014566.1, from coordinate 265,936 downwards.
ACACTGCAGCTGACACAGCACTAGCATGTCCCTGCTGCTGGCTGCCTAGCAAGGCGTCAGCACATTCACCCCTGAGTGGCTCTGGTTTTGGCCGACAGTGTCATAGTGCTAACTGACAAGTGCCAGGGTGAGTGCAAGGCTCTTTTAGAGAAAATTACTGCTTCTTTAGACCAACAGACAAGTTTTTCAGCAGCCCCAGGAACACAGGTTCAAGCTTCCAGAGCCATTGATGCCCACAGGCAGTGCTCCAACCCACATCTCACCTCTCCAAGGCTACCACTTCACAACCTGCATGGAAACTGCCTGACTTTGAGTCCTCCCTATAAGACCAAACCTGCACAGAATGCATGAGTCTTGTCCATGTTCTTGCCAAGGAAACTCTCCCCCTTCCTGATCTTTCTGGAGCTCCCCAAAGCTGCTGATCCTATACAACCCCCAGCCCTCTGTGAGGCACAAGCAATGAGCACAGTTGCTGAAGGTGATCTTCAAGTTGTGCTTGAGGAAAAAGATGCAATAAGCAGAAAACACAGAGAGGGGGGTTCTTTTCAACCTTCCCTTTGCTTATTTTCTTTTTCTCATTTTCTGTCAAAGGAACATTTCCAATCAGTTCATCAAAGCCACTAAGTCCATTCAAAATAAACTCACTCTGCGACTTCCAGGTGCCATAAGACATTGCACCTATAAAAGTTAATCTGAGCAAATAACAACACCACCAAAGAGCAGATCTGTACTGCACAGTTGGTACCTGCAGATGTAGCCCACAATGATAGCGATGACCATGTCCTATTGCACTGGATGATGCCAAGATCCAGTCCACCAGGGCTGGCTGCAGCTCCTGGAGCTGGCTGGCAAATTTCGCTTCCTGACCTATGAGGACAATAATGCTGTCACTGAGTTAAATTAAAGTGATTTATTGCTAATCGTGGGGGAGGGTTGCCTGCTGTGTGCCTGTGCCATGGAGTAACAGTTTTGGTTTTGCAACTGGAAGCTGTATTACTGGCAGCCACCACTGATCAGGGGGCTCCCTTCATAGCAGCGTGAGAATCAAATACAGGATTTCATCATTCTATCCATACCTCAGTTTTCTCACACGAATTACCAAGTATAAAGTCCCATGAGGGGTTCACTAAAGAGGCGCTTGCTGAAAACAAGGTCGTTACTGCGTTAGCGCACAGTGGGCACAGCAGTAATAAGAAAGAACCCCACACCTGGAGCTGAGCCCCATTGATCTTCTCCATGGGCTTTGAATAGCCATGGTCAAACTGAAGGATCCAGCCATAAGGTTCTAATTTCCACTCATTTTGTCTGTAGTGGGAAGAAAGCAAAGGGAACTGCTATAGCAAAAGATCCCACCTACGCTGAATTGGACACTGGGGGCTTGGGCCACCATCCAGCTCGTGGTGCTGTTCCCTGCGCTGGCCCCGCAGCAGCTGGAGATGCTCACAGCCCCTCAGTCCTTATTCAGGCAAAGCTGCAGCTGCCCCACAAATGAAAAACGAACACACGTGATTTTAAAGTGAAGAGTCTTGTGAGAATGAAAGGGTTTTCTGAGTCACCCCCAGTTCCTTCTGGCTTTAAAAATTCAGTGATGCCATAGAGTTGGAAACATTTTTACTTTAAAAATACATTCTTTGGAATAATCAAAACCAGAAATGCTACGTAAAGCTAAATTTAATTGCATTTCAGTTTACTGCTGCATCTGAAATAGCTATTTTTCCAATAGCTATCTTGAATCCCAACTTTACAGTCCCCATGATACAAGGAGTCTGGCAAAACTTCAAGTCCAGGCCACTGTTTTACAGATGGAGTTGCGGCCGCTCATGAACTCTCGTGTATGGATGTGGCCCATAGCAGGAATTGCAAGCTAGAAAGCCAGGATATTTTATCTGGCTGCTTTTGCATGGGAAATTCTCTTTATCCTAGAACTTTTCCTCACCCCCTGCATTTGGACTGCAGCTTTGCTAAATTCACTAAAAAATACAGAAATGTGCAGTCCCATGCACACACCTTCCTGGAAAACGTATATTAGTGCTCCAATAAAAAGCTGATGAATGCCATGGGCTTTAGATAAGGCTTGGGAATATATTAAGGGTAGAGAAAATGTTGAGTGCTTCCCTGTGTTTCTTAAATACACACGAGTAAATCCCCAAGCATCATATAAAATTCCCAAATATTATGGCTATCCATTTGGTATACCGATATTTAGAAGAGTATATACTGAGAGTAAATATTGTAAAATGTACCATACTTAAGTCAACAAGTCTTTGGAGACAAGACATTGAAATAAAAGCCATCCACAAAATGGTTTGGGCCTGAACACTGATTCAAAACTCATGTTGTTAACAAGGTCACTGGTTAGTAGTAAGATACTGCAGGGCTTCACAACATTTTTAAGATGCAAGTAAAATACATTTATGCTGTTAGGTAATGTAATAGCACCAGTTACATCATCTGATTGCTTAAACCATGCTCTTGGACACTGTATTTTTGTTAGTGAAAAAAAACCCAAACAAACTAGACCTCAGATTGATTGTAGTAAATAAACTCACGGGAAAATACAGCTGAAGCCCATTGTCACTTCAAGCATTCCTGCTCTGCTAGTGCACAAAACACCTTGTTGGAGCTCTGTTCAGAGCTGTTCTGATAGCTGTTGTTTTGTTTTGGAAACTGTATCATCAAAATATTACTTGGAGGGGAAAAAAAGGAGCCAGAAAATCTGTCTTGCACACAGACAAATGAAGAAGGTAGGAACAACTTGGATGCTGCAGTATCAAGCTTTAGAAAGCATTTGCAGTGGAAAAAAAAATTGCACGAGTTCATGCCATGTATCAAGACTGTTTCTTCTTTTCCCTTCTTTTTGTTTATCTAGGAACACAAAGCTCACTCAAAGAACTCAGTGTTAAGATCCTTTTACATCATGTCGCTGTAAGGTTCATGGGATTCAAACCATTTCCTTCAAAGAAATCCTCTACTTATTGAAAACTCTTGGCCTCTGCACCCATGGCTGTGCAGAAGCCCATGTCATGGTCATTCAACTTTTGTACATAAAGTCTTGAAAAAGAGCTTGAACTGAATGTGTTGGCATTAAACCAGCACCCATTTCCATAATTATTAACGTTAATACTGCAGCACTGCAAGTATAAACTCCCATCAGAGCCTCTAAAGATGCACTTATTTTTTTGCTTGGTGCCAACAAATGCAGCAGAATGTCTGGGGCCACATTCTCCCCAGAGATACAGCATCAATGCTCCATTCAAATCAGTGAGCTTAAGCTTATTTAAACTAGAGCAGACTATGGATTGCACTGATCCTATCATCTAGGCTGATCCTATAATCTAGAAAGTCCTTTTAGGCTGTGGCAGATCTTCACAAAGTCCATGGTTTCTATAAGGAAGCCCATATGCGCAAATCTTCCTCCCATCACATGCAGACTCAGGGGTACCTGTCGCAGGCAGGGAGAGGATGGGACTGAGAAGCAACAGCTGCTCTGAGTTGCTCAGGCATTCTTGTGCTCTAGAACCCTGAGGATGCACATTGCTGTACATCAGATTCAGGTCAAAACTGACCAGTGGGATCACAAGGCAGTCGATCTGGGAGAGAGGAAGGATGGCAGGGGGCTACATGTTATGCCCAACATTATAATCTCTGCAAAGGGTAATAAACCCTCTCTCCACACACCTCCTTGCCCGATCTGAACCTGCCTGGCTAAGTTTTTTGTACATAGCTCCATAACAGCATCAGTCATGCTAAAATGCTTCTTGCTTCATCTCATTATGGCCTCAAAGCCCATAAAAATCAATGGAGCCTGCACAGACCCTGAGAATAACAAGCTGGCCTAATACAGGATGGTGGAAATATATATACGTATGTTTTTTTTAACAAAGAGATTTCAGTTTCAAGCTTTGGAGAGATTATGCAATAATTTTACTACTCTGTCTATTTGTTTTTACTGTATTTCTGCCTAGCTTAATGCTATTTATTTCAGTTGCCCTGAAAGATCACTTGTTAAATAAAAAGCAAAACAAACACAGTGAGAGCTGGTATCCTGCCTCCACCCGCCTGAGGCCACTCCAGCTCAGGAGGGCAGGAACAGGGCTGCTGCCCACTGCTCTGTAGAGGGGGGCAATTGCATTTTCTGACCCAGCCAAGGCACTGAAGAACAGCAATCAGAAAAATGCATATGTAACAATAATGTGGTTTATGGCACCTGCAAAATCAGCATACCAAAGCGATACATTATTGAGCATCACCTCTCAGCACCTAAGATATTAACTAAATATTTCCATACACACAGGTACGAATCATTCATTTAACATCAAGCACCTGATGTGTAAATGTGGTTCCTGTACTGCAGGTTTCAGTTCGTGCACAAAAAGAGCCACAGAAGGAAGGTTTTGTCCATTAAAATGAGGTGCACTTCTATTTCAGCACATCATCTTACCTTGCTACGGTAAAGGCAGAGGTACCAGAATGAAAATTAAATATATACGTTTGCTTATTTTAATACATATTCATATGTAAATTATACATTTTATATAGATAAGAAAACTAATCAACTTTGCCACCCGTCACTACTTCAATAAAATCTATGCTGAGTGATACAAAAAGGGCTGCAGTCCTTCTCAAGATAATTAAGTACATACGTGTGTGTGAATGTGTAAGTAGGCACATGTCTAGAAATGTCCATACAGAGGTGTGAGAGGATATGTGTGTGTGTTTATACACACACCCCTGCCGTGATTCATGCATCATTTCTCTCACACCAAATATCCACCATGCAACCACCAGCCCACGCTCCAGGAACGCATCTGAGGGGCCAAATAATTAACCAGGTCAGCCAGCTTTCACTGCAAAAATGTGGCTCAGCTACATTTATATAAACTTTTCTGCCTTGCTAATTATTCCCCATTTGCAGTAATGTGTTTACCTTCTCTTTCCTGAAGTTAGTAATTTGCCTTTCTCTTTATTTAATTCTAGGTGGTTGATTTTGAGCCAAATCACCAGTTTGTCAGATTGATTTTGAATTCAGGTCCTCTCCTTCAGTGCGCTCACTGTGATTTCTCCACTGCCAGGGTGGGAAAAAAAACATGATTATTTACTTTCTTCTAAACAGAAAATGACTGGCATTATGCTTGCCCAACAGGCAACAGGGATGATTTAAGTTAAATTCCTGCATCTGGGTGAGACATGCAAATTCTAAAATACCTGTTCTTCTATCAAAACAAACTCTCTTTAAATCAAAAAATCATTTATTATTACTCTACAAGCAAACAAGCCACTGCTGGAGAGATGGTCTCAAGGCACCAAGGACCCTGCCTGTCCCCTCCCCACCTCCAGCCTCTGCAGAACCACCACAGGGGCACAGTTGCCCAGTCCTGGCTGCAATGGAGATGTCTCAAATTCATAGAAACATAGAATCTTAGAATCACCAGGTTGGAAAAGACCTTACCGGATCATCGAGTCCAACCATTCCTATCAATCACTAAACCACGTCCCTCAGCACCTCATCCACCTGTGCCTTAAACACCTCCAGGGAATGTGACTCAACCCCCGCCCTGGGTAGCCTGTTCCAGTGCCCAATGAGCAGAACCTGGCTGGAACAGCATCCATCCCGGACTGCCCTATGTGTCAATGCAAAAGTCAGCGTCCCATAAGGCTTGGGTACACTCCATTATTATAGACAGCTTTGAAGGAATAACTTAACGTCTCTTTCATATAAACAGAAAAGCTCTGACTGCTTGTTCTTGGCTATCCTTTTTGCAACAGACTATTATGAAACCACCATGACGAAAAACACAGCCCCGAGCATGCACACACACCTGCATGGCCATGCTCAGTGCAGGTGCTCCAGGTCCCCCAGGATGTAGGATGTTGGATGCTGAATGCAGGATACTTTCTTGGCCGGCTGGTGGAGGCAGCTCTGCAGCTGCTTCAGGCGCCTGCACCCAGGGCTCTGTCAGACAGAGCTTGGCAGTTCCAGGGAAGCTTCTAAACGCAAGGGCAGTGCCTGCAAGACTTGTAAAGATACAGCTCAACCGCCCCAGGAATAACCAGAAAACTGTGGGCTACATTTACTCGGTCTAGGTGGGTAGCATTCAATACTTCTGCTACATCTAAAGTAATGAGGACAGAATAATTCATTATGAAATTTTTCTCAGTTGCTTCGCATGAATAAATGCGTAAACCACTTATGCAAAACTACTAAAAAAAAACCAAACCCAAAATGCACCATACACTGAACAAATTTAAAGGCATTTTTTCAGGATTATCAACTTAAATTTTCAAAAATCCATGCATTTCCTCCCCTCAGTTACTGCATGCTTCACTCCCCGTGTGTTCACATGGTTTTACACTCTGTTTTCTCATCTCACACATCATTTACCTTGCTAGTTCTCAGATCGTGCCCTCATTCCAGGATTGATCCCTGCTTTGTGAGGCTGCATGGACAGCATTATTCCTATGAAAATATCAGTACCTGCATGCACTTTTGCATTCAATTGCATTGCAAAATCAAAAGATCACACAGAAATGCCTACCAGCATGTACTACTTTCACGCAGACATTTTTTTAGCATCAGAAGTTAAACAGGTGCTTTATGAAGAAAAGTATAGCCTGGAAAATTTCCTAATATTAAAATTAGTACTTCTGCTGAATAAAATATTTCCATTTAAAAACATATGTTTACACTGGGAGTTTTGCACTAGACCACAGTGCCTCAAAGGGTGGGACTCCCTTCATATGGACTCCCACAGAGCCACAAGAGCTCATCCAAATAAAAGGAACCAGTTATGATGGTCCTTCCAACAGATCAAGCTATATAATTATCATTTTCTCACTGTTTTATGTGGTTGGGGTTTTTTTTAAATGTCAAATTAAATCCTCTCAGATATGACTGTGTATGAAGTACAAGATAGCAGCAATTTTTCTGAAAAGCCCTAATGTTATATACGTAGTAATTTTGACTTATGCAAACTAAGTCCAAACAAAGTAAATTTTTTTTTATATGGATTATTTGTTATGCATCCAGACATATTCAGCTGGCTTTTAAATCAGGCTCTTTTCATCAGGGTCAGTGACAGCATTATCCTGAGGTGAATCTAACCCATCATTGGAAAAAGAGGCTTGCAAAGATGTCTTAATAGACAAGAATGAAAATTAAATGAACAAACATAGGAATTAATGAGCAAATTAGAAACCCAAGCTGTGATTTTCATCCATTATCAAGGTAAAGGGAAATCAGCCAGCTCATTAATAATTATCACTAAGTGCAAACAGAATCCCAACACATTGCAGCCCCCTGCCAAAGGCTTTCCAGAGCACAGTGGATGAGGAACTGCCAGTTTGCCATGAAACACAGAAACTGGGAGTTGACCAGCAGCAACAGACCCTGGGGAGAGACACACACAGATTTCACATGCAGATCCCAGGCCACAGAAACCCTCACTCATAGGGGCTGCAGGCCTTCAAGCCCCAATCACCATCCTAGTCAGATTCTCCTGGACTTCCAAAGCTGTTCAAATTGGTGGGGAAGTAGCATCCCAGGAGATGCAACTGCACAACACATTGTCCTTGCTGCCTTATCTTGGGCAGCAGCAAATGAAGCTACAGCCCCAGCGCAGGCGTAGGATGGTGCTGGGCAGAGCTGCCACCCTGGTTAGTGCAGCCCTGTGAGAAGGAGCCCATCTCAGCAGCAAGGGCTGCTCACTGGATCCTGTTGGGAGAGCAGAGGCAGAACACAGCAAGCATCCCCAGAGAGAGGCTCGCTTTTCTGGGAAATGAGCAAAATATGTTCTCCTGTGCCCTGTGTGACGATGATCGTTAACCCAAGCAGGCGCTGGGCTTGGGCTGGGAGCTGCAATCGCAGCCATGAGACCATCTAGCTATAAAAAGGGACATGATTCCAGATGTTAACTGAAAAAAAACAAAAAGGTTCCTTCTAACCACAGTCAGATACAACTCATTCATTGAGCTCACTATGTTACCAGAGTATTTGCAGATTCCCCAGTGACGAGAAGGGACTGGAGTGTGAGCCTGACCCATTGGACAACAGATCCTTGGCTCACAAGCAGCCAAAACCCATCATGGTTCTGTGCACCTGGAGATCCTGGTGTGCCCATGTCTGGGTGGATCAATTAGGGTCACAATCATGTTCAGGGATGCCTGGCCCAGAGTACCTATTGTCACCAATTGCCTTGAAACACCTCTGCATACACTGCCCAAGAGAGATTTACCTATAACTGACTTGTTCCACAGCTGATGAAGAGTCAAATAAAATTTATGTTGCTATCATTTCAATGAAACATTAAAACTAACAAAGAGGTTTCACTGAAATTTTCACATCACTTCATATACATAGGAGTCTGACACATACAACCAAAGAGAAGTCACCCAGAATAACAAGTTGAACCAGAAACAAAAAGACCACATGTGATTAATCTCAAGTGCAAATCCTCAACACTGCCCTCCTACCGCCTTTATCCCCTAGTTACAGGGATGGGGGAACAATAGGTTGGTCAAAAAGTCTTCCTACGTCTACAGCTCCACCCACTGCTGTGCTTCATCTTCTTAATTAAATATCCCAAAGCAAGTGAGGGCAAAGTGAAAAATCAGGTGTCAGTTTTAAAAGGTTAAACGAAACGGGATGAGAAACCTTTTGCATTTCAGGGCAGAGTATATAATTAGAATTAATGTTACATCTCAAACATGAAATGACCACAGGTGCAGCGCTGGGGTGGCTCCGTGTCAGCCCTGCTCTGCCAGGGAGGGAAGAAGACAGGCTGTGGGCAGCTCTGCCCTGCTGTGAGAAGGTGCTGATGAGCTTTGCCTGCCAGAGACGTGCTGGATTGCCAAGTGCTCTGCAGGAATGTCCTCGCCTGCTTCCAGTATCAGAATCTTTCTTATTGGCTTCATCTGTTTCCTGCACAAAATACTGCTCTAAGCATAAATCCTCAGCTACAGGACTGATGTGCTGCCCATCGGGCAAATGAACCCAGCCACGAAACTGAGCTCTGCAATCAGATCTGCTCTCCCCACCCAAACCGGTGCTTTTCCCATTGCATCTTCTGTCTTCTCACCTTCCCCCAAAGCAGAATTAGTGGGGCCCATACCCCACACTTGCTGCTTTGGGAATTATACTCTTTTCCCTTCTCCCACACCAGCTTTCCTGCAGTTTCCGCCAATGCAGAATGTCATGTATTGATTCAAAACACTTTATCATGAGCTTGTTTTGTTCGTTCAGTTTTGATTTAATGCCAGCTACACTGTATTTAATGTTATCATTTATCCAACTGGTTTCTTCATTAGCATTTTAATATAAGCCTATTGCTTTCAGCTCTTACAGCTGAGTGAGAAGGGAGAGAGGAGCCACAACACACATTTGCCTCTTTGTAGTTCCTCTTCTCTTCCACACCTGCTGCCTGAGCCTCTTCCTTGCACATAAACTATTTCTACTTCATTTGCACTGTTTTGGTTTTTTTCCCCAGGAAACAAAAGTTTGGGACTTGTAGCCCTCTGCCTGATTACTCAGTTGAAGAAGAACCTGCATTTAACATGAGCTGTTGCCATTAGGCCATCAAAAGAAACAGGAGAAATATTCACTGCTTTAACACTCGACAAAAGCATTTCAGACCTTTGCTGAAAGTCCCACTATGATACTGGTGAGTAAATACACTTTTGCCACAGAAAATACTGCCTTTTTGTCTTAAAAAATGTGAATGCCTAAAGCATAAAAAATTCTACCAGACATAAGAGCTGGAAAGTCAATGAAAGTAAGAGTCAGCGTTAGTTAAAGAAAGCAAATACTTCTTTAAAAGCTTTCATTAGCTGGGAAAATGAATTTTCTGCTGTGATAAAAGTTGAGGTTGAAAATCTTCCAACCACTTGCTACTATACCAATTTTCAGAAAATTAAACCACTTTTTTGTCTTGTTTAGACTTGAAAGTGTCTACAAAATACAGCTGCTATTCTATTATTTCTTATACAGAAAAAAAAAACCCCAAAAAACAAAGAAAGGAACAATTTGACCATCAGCGTAGTTCTCTTTCAAAATCAGACCTTTTAGGAAAACAATTGCAAATGCAGAGCATCCATCCAGCTGCAGGCACAGGGTCCACTCTGGAAGAGAGCAAGCTGTGGTGAAACAGAAGTGAATTCCTTATTTCCTCCAAAACACTGATGTTCCCAAGGGCCAAGAGCAATATTAGAATAACCCCATCACCTTTTTCAGAATGTAAAGCAGGTCAGCTGCCACACTTGCATTTTCCTCAGTCAGCCTGGAGCATTTCAACCTAGATTCCTGGTCTGCCCCATCCCTGGTTTTCCACCAGCCGCTCATGAGGGCATGGAAATGGTTTTAGATAACAGCTATGGATGTCATAGTCTGTGGCAATTCCATTTGTTTGTTTGTTTGTTTGAAAGATATTCCTGTTTGAGAAAAGCAATTTGGTAGAAACTCTGTGTAATCTGCAAAGCAAAACCAGATAGCCTCCACCCTCCAAAATACTGCTTAACCCCAGTGTTTCTTGCATGTAGGAGTGCAAGCAAGTGGGGAGCCCATGCCCTGTCAGCGTTGACCCTCTGTTATTGCTGCTTTACCATTCCCAGGAATCACTGTCTTTTCACATGGCTCACAGTGATGGTTCAGAGGGAGGGGTAGATTTTTACTGTGTCTGTGATTATTTTGTTTCAAGGTTTGCCCTCCTGCCCTGGCCTGACAGATTGCTCCGTGACTAAACTAATTTCCTCCTGAATGGATCTTCTGCCTAAATCAGCCATTCCCAAAGCTATCTGGTCGTGACCCCCACACACAGCCCAGCATCGCCCCGACGTAAGCTGCCAGCACCAGTATAGGCGCCCTGGGATTTTCTGCCCTGCTTCATTGCCCCATCAACCCAGGGAGCTGCAGCAGGATCCCCTGCCCCAGGATGTCTGAAGAGAGTCTGGATCTGCAGCGGTGCAGGGCAGGGAGTGGAGGGTCTGCAGGACCCCGCATTCCCCTGCGCTAACAAGCCCAGCACAAGGCAGTTGTTGATTAATATTGTTAAAAATCAACCCAGTGAAAATGTGAAAAGAGAATGAAGTAACCCACTTTTTCACTTCAAAAATATAATTGTGGGTTTTTTCTGCCTTTACCACCCTCATTTGGTCTGGGAGCCAAGGCAAATCTTGGCTTTACTGAGACAAAGGCAATGCTCAGCTCATCAAGCCCCACTCAGGCAGGAGGAATCATAACAACGTCTTGCTGAGCATCACCACTTTTAAGATCTGCCTTTGCTCCTTGTTGCTATGACTTTTGTCCTCAGCCCAGTTGTTCACAAGTCCCTAACTGCTCCCCAGTTGCCCCTTGACTTGGTGACGGAGGAGTGGAGCTGCCCAAGGGAGCGAGGGGACAGGACAATGTGGTGAGGACACTGTGTTTCCTTCAGTGTTGTTTTTTCCCTTACGTTATCCAATTCATGTGGATTTAGAGTTGGTGAGAGATGTGCAGCAAGTAGCCCCAGAGGAGCAGGGCTCATCCGTAGCTGGAACTGCCCCCGGTGATGTGTCCGGCAGCACGCAGGCAGGGCAGCCACAGCACCTGCCAGTGGCCACAGGTCCTAGCTGGGCTCCCTGCTCTGCTGGGACAGGAATGAGAGGAACCAGGCCACCAAATCAACTTGTTTTATATAAACCTCAACACTGCCAGGGATGTCTGCTCCTTGCAGCCTCTACCTGCATCTCCTCAGTCACTCCATGTATCCAAACACCTCACTCAGGTTTGTCACACACACAAATAAAACTGCCCACCTTCAGAGCAGACTCACAACTTGTTACAAGAGAGAAAACATCCTGTCTCAGGCCCCATGCTGATGTTCCACTTATCTGTGCTAGTCATGCTCATTGTCACACAGGAGCATGGGATCCCAGTTCAGGACCATGGGATCACAGCTCTTTGTATAGTGGCTGTCTCTGCTCCACATGCCTCGCATCTCCGTCAAGACCAACCCCTCTGGGTCTCACAAAGCTTCTTACCCCCTCCCAATCTACAGGAGGAGGTGACACTGCTGCAGAAGGATGTGATGCACCCATTGCCTGTGAAAGAACCCAAAGCAGTTTCTTCAACTCAGAGATCTGTAAGTACATCAGTGAAGATGCTTACAACAGATATGTTAAGCAAATACAAAAATCTCTGTCTTTAGCAAAGATAACCATAGTAGACTTTAAATGACTTCAACAATAAGTGATATAAAACATGCATCTCAACAGGTTGTCAGCAAAGCAGTTTGATTTATGTTTGTATTTAACTTGTCATAGCTTGTCTATCTCTCTTCTATTACACGAAGTAATTGCTTCATTATCTTAATGATCGGATTGTTTTGGTAGCAGGGATCTTTAACTTACTTTCAACGGAAACACAATTATCTGCAGCCACACCTATTCACTGATCAAAGATGTTGCAGAATGATGACCTGCTTCATCCCTGCATACAAATATCTTTCCAAGTTGCCACCCAGCAGCAATCCGGTTTGTTTGCCATTGCATGGAGAAAGCTCTTTGCGGCATTATTGCTCATCTAACACAAAAGGTTTAACTGTACTGACACATGGCAAGGAGTCAGTAACAGCTGAATTTGCATTAAATGATCATTAGTATCATGACAGCATTTAAAGCCTACAGGTGTAGATCTTGCTAGATGCTCCTGCAGTGTGGAAAAACTCTTCAGGAAGGCAACTTGTTTTTTCAAGACAGCAGTTACTGGCAAAGCAAAGATATCTGCTCCCCAAGGGCCTTGCATGGAGCTTTGCATGCTGTGAACTCACATTAGCCAGCAGCACTGGTGGCTGGCAGTGGGTGTCTGTCCCAGAGGTGTCCCAGCCAGCAGGAAGTCATCTTAATGCTGAGGCTCACCAACACACCATCAAACTTCAAATGAGGCCCATGGTCTCACCCTGAAACAAATGCACCAAATCAATATCTTTGTTTGCAGGCTTAATTCTCTGATGCTAGCATTGAATAAGGCGCATGAGATGTACTCATGTTCATTGAGCTCTGTTTTCAGTCAGGACTACATCAGGAACCATAAAGACTTACATTAATCTCAACAGAATTATTTTAAAACCCAAAGCAGTTCATGGTCAATTGGCTGCAAGGTGGGAATGACGGTTCATGTTAGAACTGATTTCTAACTTGCATCTCAACCCCACAGTACTCAGACACCTGGATGTCAGAGCGGCCATCTCAGACATGGGGATTTCTGCTTCTGCAGAAAGCCAGCTGACCAGCTCATCTGTGCAAATTCCTCATTAGTGAATGTTGTGGATGTTGGCATAAAAATTAAACATCGGACACAGAGACTCTCTAACAGAACAGGGCAAGTTTATACTTAGATAAAACACCTGTCTAAGCATAATAGGGCAATAATAATCAGAATTTGAAGATGCTACAGGACAGAGGAAACTATGCAGAGCCCTGTTTCAGAGCCACTGGCTGTGCTATGACATCAGAGGGATGCACGGAGCAAGCATGGGGAGGGCTGGTGGGAGGCACAGCCCCCTGGAGCAGAAGAGAGATGCCATCCATTCCGGGTTGCTCCTTGTCAGGCAAACATGGTGCTGTGTTGTTTCACCAACCTGCATCATCAAGCTTTTGAAGGAGGAAGGGGAAAAAGAGGCTGATGTTATTCTAGCATTTCAAAACACTCTCCAGTTTTGCTGGGTCAGGAGCACAGTGCCTTGGAAGCTCAGCAGGTACAGGATGTATGTGCACAAACTCCATCTGTTTTGCAGCAATTATCACCCAATTCATTTTTCTTTTTGAGTAATTACTCCTAATGGCCAGATTGGTTTTGTTTCCCTCATTTCAGCACTGAGCACAATAAGCCAGATCCCTGGTTGGTAAAAGCCAGAGTAACTCAGTCGACCCTTAATGGGATTAATTTGAGTTGGGAAAAAAACTTGGAAAGAAAAAAAAAAAACAAAAAACTCCCAAAACACCCAAACACTCTCAATTGACAATGCTTTAGTCGTATTTTCATATATATTTTTATACACCTGGGCTGTGTCCTGGGCAGTCCTGCTGCTAGAACAGTGTTTTGCTCTTGCAGTGTAAAGAAGCATTTGAAGGTTTTGAAGAATTAAAAATGACTTCTCATTTTCTGAGTTTCTTTCAGCTGTCCTTTCACTATTCCCTCGCTGTCTTTTTCCATATCTAGAAAAAGTGTTACCTGCATTTATGTGAAATCATTCTCCTTGCTGCTTCTCCCTCCACAACTCCCTGTGGTTCTGCTGCCCATCCCTGGTTCTGCACGATGCTTTGGGGAGCAAGGGTCAACCCAAGGCAGAGGGTGCTCTGCAGGGGCAGGACAGTTGCTTGGGCATGGAGGGTCCATGTAAAGGAGCAGTATCCAACTGTGTCCACTGTCATCAGAAAAATTATGGAAGCAAGTCTTTTTAGATGGAAACTAATTAGAGCAAGTACAAGATGTCATGGCATGTTGCTATGTGTACATTTGACCCTGAGAATACCAATTAAATCCCTGTGTGCTGCAAATCTTTCCAGATTTTCAGCTGTTGCTCTGCTCTTTGTCTACTGTCTGTCCTTTCTGCAAGCACTACAGCCCTAACAGAATTACAGAATGAGAGAATGGTCAGGGTTGGAAGGGATCTCTGGAGCTAAAGAAGGGTCACCCAGAGCAGGTTGCACAGGATCACTTCCAGGCTGGTTTTGAACATCTCTGGACAGCCCAGGGGTGGTGGGGGCTGCAGATCCCTACCCCATAGCCCCCAAGTGCTGGAGCTCCATACACTGCATGACCCCTAGTTCTCTGCCCTACTGACAATGAAAGTCCTGTCAGTCCCCCTGTTCTTTCCCAGTGAGCATTGCTGGGCACTGGTCCTGGCAGGTGGGCAAGAGGAGAACCAGACCTGGGGGGGGAAATGGCACAAAACCCCATTAACACCTATAGGGAGAAGGGAAACTGCTCACCAGCCACCAGTTTCCAAAAACCTTAAAAATCCTTTATAAAAATATATTCTGCTTAGTGGCCAGACCTGGAGTGACCCTAATGTAAAAGCAAAATGGACATTTGAAAATGGGAATCCCATCCTAAACTCACTGCTATAAACAAACAGCAACACATTTTGAGAGAGCAAGGGAGATTGTTTCTCTTGCTGAATAGCTCATGGGCCCATAAAAGCTGCTGTTTCCACAGTGTGTGGTGCCGTTTGTCACTGAGCTCTCTGGCAAAGCAGATATTCAAGAGGAAATCTGACTCATGGGGTCTGAGCTTCTGACTCTGACTTGCAGCTGGAAAACTGAAATTCATCCTTTGTAAAATCCATTCCCAAGTTGTATGAAAAACTTGAGTCAACTTTGGGCAAGATACTTCTGGGCAACTGAGACTTAAGAACAAAACAGGCTTTCAGGGGGCTCTCTACAGCATCTTAAGCATGCCACACAACATTTTATGGACAATTTAACATTTTGATGATTACTGTAGTCTTAACACATGCACATACTTTAGTGGCACAGAGGGAATGGTCATTTTCCAACAACAGAAAAACATTCCTTTCTTTCACGCCTTCCTCCAGCTCCAAAACCTTGTCAAGGCTGACTCATGCCTGCAGGAACTGCACAAGGGAGAGGGAGGTGGTGATGGGAGTACCCACACAAATCTCTGCCCCAGCCCCTGCGCAAGGCACACGTCTGCAGAGGTAGATCTGACCTGCCAAGCTTTCTACCCATGTTTGCAGTGAATCTGAATGGAGGCTACAAACAGCTAATCACTTGTACAGAATCCAGCTCACTTTTTGAATACCCCAGTCCTGGGATGTGCTGCATGCATCCTGCCCGGACAGCAGTTTTGGGGCACAAAAGACAGTTCTGTCCACTTCAAACATCCCATCACATCTTCACCTTGCAGAAGGAATGAACTGCTATATGTCTCGCCTAGGAAAAAAAGAGAAGAGGCAAGGAATCAGCCTTTTGAAGGCCCTGCAGGGTTGTCTGGCACTGGAGACGGAGCAGACAGAACTGAGGCTTCCCACCTCCCCAGGCTGCCATCCAGCACCCCAGGAGCAGCCACTGATGAGAAGCTGAGCTATGGCAGATGAAGCCAGGTGCACCTTCTCCTGGAACACCCACCACACCTTCCCCAACAGCAACACCCGATGACGTGAGCTGGAACAGGGAGTCCAGCACTGCAGCCACCCTCACAGAGCCACCAGCTCTCCCACACACAAGCAGAGTCGCTGGGTCGGCACATGGGTGCTGCAGGGGCACTGCAGCCTGGCCTGGAACCTTGAGAGTACAGAGCAAAGCCTGCAGAGGAGCCTTTGCACCTGCACAGAAAAACTTTAAATTACTCCTGCCCTAGTCTGCAAAACCTGGCCTGACAGTGGAAACACTGCAATAGTCACACACAGGTACTTTGATGCAGCAGCTTCCAGACTAGAGATTGCGGAAATTATTAAATTGGGATGCAACCTCAAACTTTTGTTTAAAGTAGGGCTCGAGATCTATGAGTTACCTACACAACATATCCACACTACAGAGAAATTATTTGCTTTTCTGGGGACGCTTCTGGAATGCAGACAGGTTTATTTTCTATAGCTGTATGCTCAGAACAAACACAATGCGGTGGGACTTCTTAGTTTATTTAGGCTAGCATCAGCCAGATGCTGTGCTTTAGCTAAATCACCCGCATTTGTGAGCCAATATCCAATGTGAATCACAAACAAATTGTTGTCTGCAGGGCTAGTCCAGCAAGGGATTTTTAAAAAGTTTTCCCAGAGAACAGAAGGTGGTAATCAAATTGATTTTGATTATACCTGGAGAGGCAGGGATGATCTTTCTGGAAATCAACAGTACACTGAAAATTGGTACCAGCTAAAGGGCCTTAGCAGAAGACAAGAAATTAAATATTATCAATCCTTTGCAATTCAGAACCACCACAACCTTTACAGCACATCAACCCACCCCCATTCCATCCTCTACACCCCAGGACTTCCCATCAATCCACAGCCACATCTCACAGCATCACACCCCATCTGGGGCATCCCTTGAGCTGCCATCAGCCCAGCCAGGGGCACCATTCAGATTCCATCGCCTTCCTGGGGTCTGCACTGAGGCTCAGCCCACCATACTCCCCAGAGACATGCACTGCAACTCCAAATAAAAATGTGAAGGGGCTGAAGTCACCTAAGAAGGACCACAACTCAGCGTTCCTCCCTGTCGGAGGATCTGCCCTCCCATGAGTACTCATCTCATTGTAAAATGCCTAAAAATACACTTTCACTTTTTATTTTGAAAGCACAAGTCACACACACACCGAGAGCTGGGATTTGGTAGCAGAAACCACCACTTCTGAGAAAGTCCTTGTTGCTCTACTTGCCTTTGACTCAGAAACAAGCTTCCTGTTCTCTCTCACCTCGGGAGCAGCGCTGCTGGCACAGTCCCTTGGGCGGGATGGGCTGAACCACTGTGCTGGCACAGAGTTATCACCCACCAGCATCAAACCTGCGAGGGTGGGACTGGCTCAGCAGAGCCTCGGCCACGTCTGCACCCAGTTGCTGAAGGTCTCTGTTGGAAACACAGCAAAGTCTGAAACAAAACAAAAACCTCTTAATTTCAGTCAATCTGAAAGGCTGGACTCATGCCTTGAAAGCTCCAATTTCCTACAGAAAAACAACTATGAGCACTGCAAGAAAGGAAAAAAAACCAAAAAATGTAAAAGGTTCCTCATTTCAGGATTGTCTCCCTGATGTGTAGGACTTGGCCCAGAGGAGCAGAAGAGGCTGTGGCCTGTGCCCTGGCTCTGCTGGCAGCTCCAGGCAGCTACAGCATGGGGATGGTCATGATAGCAGCCTTGGGAGGTGGAGATGTAGCAGGCAGCACTTTGATGCTGTTAAACCACTCAGTGATGATTTTATGAGCTCTTGGTGGCTCGTATCTGCCACCAAATACTA
>WAAB01014566.1:1040-247732 GCA_013389865.1 Piaya cayana | reverse complement strand
AAGCTCTGCCAGGGGAGATTTAGGTTGGACATTAGGAAAAAATTTTCACAGAAAGGGTCATTGGGCACTGGCAGAAGCTGCCCAGGGAGGTGGTTGATTCACCTTCCCTGAAGGTGTTTACAGGACAGGTGGACGAGGTGCTGAGGGGTATGGTTTAATGTTTGGATAGGAATGATTGGACTCGATTATCGAGTGGGTCTCTTCCAACCTGGTTATTCTATGATTCTATGATAACCACTCCTCAGATCACAGTTTCCATCCCATCTTTATAGGCCAGAGAAGCAATTCACACAATATACCCAAAAATTAATTGGAATTGGACATTTTGCCCCAATATAGCTTTGCCTTCTACTACCACAGCATGACATCCCTCCAGCTTCCTCTCATGTACAAAAGCACCAGACTTTGGAAGGACCCAGTGGTGTGTATGTAACCCCAGAGAAGCAGCCAACAATCTCTTCTAGCAGAAGGCATTCCTGGCTCTGTGCAGTCCAAATACCTGCTACAAGACTGCCGAAAGAGGAAGGCTGGAACCAGCCACACCTGCAAAGTCTCATCTTGCAACCCCCAGGTGCCCCGACTGCAGTGCCATTTAGGAACGACACCCAAGGCCATGACAGCTTTGAAGAGTTTACATTATCTGTGGTAAAAAAAAACCTGCTGCAGTTTCAACTCTAATCCATGCCTGGCTACTGTAAATTGTCCTTTTTCGTGTAATTTTCAGTAATTTGTATTACAAATTGCATTGCCTGTGACAGTGAAAACACAATGCAGCTGTTCATCCTCACAGGATGGTCTGACTTGTAAAAGCAGTAATTATCACCACTCATCAAAGGAACCCTTCCAGCTATCTGAAATGTGGATCCTCAGAAGTGTTGGGATGCATTTTCTCCTGAGTTTTCTCCCTGCAGAAGCTGTTGCACAGGGAAGCCCCCACCAACTGAACCTGCTGCCTCGTGAGTGATGCTCATCCGCAGTAGAAGAGAAGGGAAATCCTGCAGATTATTCTTCAGTATCACTGCTGCATTTCAGGGTTCACTGAAATCCCTTCAGCTGCAATCTTTCACTTTTATTTCTGGAGAGCCCAAGAGGGAGAACAGCAGACATAATTCACAGAGAACAGATGAATATGTCCAGCAGATAAATTGTAAACTGTTGAGAGCACTTAGAGGCAAACTGCCTCTCTAAGTGCTACAGCAGAGCTCAGATTTCAATACTAGAGTGCACTGGTTTCAATGACCTAAGGACTGATCACCACAGCAAAAGCCAATACAACATTTAACCCAGTGACCAACCTGAACAATAAATAACTCTTCAATACATACGGAGTAGAAAGTTCTGTGAGAAAAACATGGTTAAAACTCTTTAAAGATCCTCTCTAAATACTCCTTGTGAATTATTTGCTCAGTTGTAGTTAGGAAGTGCATTAACTATTTAGTAATGCAATTATTTGAAAAAATATTTTAAAAGGCTTCTGTAAAGATTTACCGTGTAACCAGTGATTCCAGCTGTCAAGAAGGAGGATGGCCAAGCAGTTCTGTACTGTTTGAAGGAAATATATTTAACAAAGTTATTGTATGACTGCAGTGCTTTCTCTTACTGTACAAAGAAGAGCTTCCCACACAGCCCATGCCAGCAATCACACTTCCTAGGAAAGTGAAATATTTTCTTCTATCTCTAAAGTGCCCAGGCTCTGCAATGGCTCCCCAAACACCTCTGACACTGGTGGAGATGCTGCAGACTGCTGGGTGACAGCAGAGGGGATGCCCTGCTCACCCTCAGGTGTGGTGACTGGGTAGTTCTGGGACTTAGATCAAATAAACGTGCCTTGCATTTACCCATCTTCAGACAGCTATTGAACTTCATTCTTTAAACAAATGATAAGGCAGAGTGGATGGTTGCTGAAAATGGCAATGGGTTGCTTTTAGAGGCACAGCCTGTCTATTTGCATTTTACAAGTGACATCCAACTGGCTCCACAGAACATCAAAATAATAATTTAAAACACATTTACAAATGGCTCATTTACTGACAGAGGCTTTCCTTCAGAAGCCCATTGAAGGGTAAGCCAACACGCTTCCATTGGAAGCAACAGCTATACCTGCGCTTGGCAGGAATTGAGGAAGCAGCTCCCAGCCTGAGCTCCATTTGCCACAACAGTCTCCCATGTGCGTGAATGCAAAACTTGGGTTCCAACATACAACTTAGGCTGAACCCTGAAATTCTGCCTCTGGTTTAGTGCAGAACCATACAAGTGACTTATAACTAGAGAGTGTGAGCATTACACAGCTGTTCATCTGAAGCCAGCACACATGCAAACACAGTTGACAGCAAGAAGAAATCATAAGGTAAAATTAAGAAACCAATCGTCAATTAGAAGCTCATTTAATGTCACACTCCAACTTGATAGAGAAGATTCCTTGGGGCCTTTCTGGGTGCGTGTGAGCATCACTTTATTTCTTTATTTTTATAATAAAGCAAGCAGAGTGTGCTGTAGCTGGAGAACTTTGCCATTATCCAGTGCTAAACTTAACCCTCACTCTCTTCCTACCATCCAAAAATTTAATTTCACTTAAAACCTTCCTGATGTTTTGTTTCATTTTGTTTTGTTTTGTAGTGTAGCTTCCCAGGTACCTGCCTTCATACAACTTTGCGCAAAGAATTTTTCTTCTTAGCAGCATCATCACTGACATACTATTATTCGCTCCAATTTAAGATGAAATTTTCTATCTGAATAGGCCAGGCAAATTGTTAACAAGATATATCAGTCTTGAACACAAGGAGCTGTGGACAGCAACCTCACACACTCCACGAGCCAGAGACCTTTGCCATCAACAGCAAAGGAAGTTCCCAGGAGCTCCAGCTCAGAACACAATGTGCTCATTAGCAAAACATTTTGCTCTGCCCAAAATTAGGCTGAGCTAATGAAACAATGTCATGGGGTAAAACTGCTTTACATGAAGCCGGTTTGATAGGGGGATAAAGGGAAACGAACAGTAAAATATTTCAAACCTCCTGACAGCAGAGATAAAAGTGTAATCTATATATTCACCTACACATATCATTGCAGTGATTTAATAGATTTCACTGAGTGCCCAGAAGTTGGATCACTTCAGCAGCGGCAGCTCCATTTCCAGTGCTAACACCAGCAATCTTAACCCAGTTATGCATGTGTAGAGGAACAGACAAAATAAATAATACAGGAAAATAAATACATTCCTTTTGTGATGAATTAATTGCAACTTTCACACTTCAATCTTGTCCCTAAAAAGGTGGCAGTTTTCAGCTCATCTATGTCATTCTTGCATAAACCCAGACTTTTCTTAGAGAAATTACTCATACAAGGTTTGTAGAAAACCAATGCAGCTAATTGTGGCACAACATTGTATTTAGGCAGCACTTGCCCTCTCAGGCTCACTAAGCAACTGCTCATGTACCAAAACCATCAGAGGGTGTCTGTGCATTGTTTAAGTACAGAATTATAAATACATTCCAAACAAGAGGCTTATTCAGCATCTGTGTATGTGTAGCTGAGACATAACTCGGTGTCATAGCTGCCGTGCCAGAGGCTGGATATGATAAATGGTGCTCACAGCTGGTTTCAGGGAATCTGCTGGCATCAGGGCAGGTTTCCCCAGAGCCTGAGCAGATTCACCATTTCCAGGAAAGAGGAACAGGGCTGCTGTCTGAGCCCACAGCTCATTGCAGGGCGTGGGTGTGATGCAGAGCATCGTGCACAGGTGAGACACGGCAGCAAATGCAGCTACTCTCCCACCTTCATTCCCATCCGTGGGCGTTGATGGTTTCTGCCAACAGCCAAATGCAGCAGCCAACACGCAGCTGGAACAGGTGGTATATTTATGGGTGTTTCTGCCTATACTGCCTGGTATCATGGCTGGTATTTAGGATTCAAAACCTCCAGGGAGTCACTAGAAAGGTCAAACTTTGATAAACACTTCAGGTTTTTTTTTCCCTCTTTTTTCCTTTCTTTCTTTTTTAAACGCACCTTTTGAGCTGGTTTGGAAGGAAGAGTTTCAAGGTTTCCCTTTTCTGAGTTGTTTTCTGTGATAGCAGGCACAAAATATCCCAGCAAAAATCCAAGCATTTTCTAATAGATACACGGAAAGGTCACCTTTCAGAAAATAGGATGTGTTCAAATCTGATTCTCCACCAGTCCAAATATACAGTTCAACACAGGCTGTAATTTACTAAAACATAGACTAAAATTAGTAATGCTTTTTTAAAAAAAAAAAACAGAACAGCAAACACACTAACAAGGGAATATTTAGGAGCTCACTAAACACAATTATTGCACCTCATTATTGCACCTCAGTGCCACATTACTCACCACTAGCCTGAACGCAGAACTGTGTGAGCAGCCAGCACCACTGCACGTGCAGCTGTAAGACCAGCCCAGGCAGCTAAAGGACCCAGCACCAGTGATACTGGGCTAAAGTCACCCACCGTGCTCCTCAAGAAACAGCTCTGCAACTGCCTCCAAGCTGGTTCAATCACTGATCCAAATTCTCCGAGAATCACAGCAGCCCCATTTCCAAAGGAAATGTTGGCAAAACACTCCAGCCTCATTTTCAACATTCGCAAGGTGGCATCTCAGCAACATTGCTGCCCAGACCCTCCACACCACAAGGTGCTGTACAAGCTGCAAACAGGAACCAAGATGTGTCACACTAGTTACTAGCAGGTGTCAGCTGCAAATCCAAACCAGAATTCATTACGACGAGAAACAAAAATGATTTGGTTTTGTGAGTGGATGGGTCTAGAAAAGTCCAGAAATTGTTCTCATTCCTTTATGATCCTCACAGCTAAAATAACAGAATTCACTGAGGAAAAAAATAAAAATAAAATCAGAATTGCAGGATGATCATCCTATAATGGAGTCTTTCACACATTAAAGGCAATATCCTTGAATGTATCTAATCATTAAATGAATTAATTTAAAGCTGCTTGCATTGGAAAGTTAAGAAGTTTCCTTAGGTAATGGAATATTGCATCCTAGCATTCTCCTTGAATAACAAGTTATGACCAATAAGATGGCTAAGGAAAAAGAATGCAAAATCTTAATTAAATTAAGTTTATTGCAAGGAGAGCGGGTGGATTGGTTTCATTCAATTTATAATGCCATGTAGCTCTCTAAGGCAGGATGGAGATCCCACCTAGGTTCCCCTCACTGTGCAGGAGCACAAACTCATCCACCCAAACTCATCACCTTTTCAGTACCACCAGGCACTGCTGCAGCTTCTTCAGAAGGCAGAGTGTGTTAAACACCTCTTTTCCCATGCTGCTCCCAAAGAACAGCAAAAACCTCATTAAATTCTCCCCCAAATCCAGCCTGCGCCTGTGGAGCTCTCACTCTCTTGGCAATTTGGCTTCCTTTTAACATGAAGGTCTAAGACTTTTGTGAGGATGAAAGGGCCACGATTATTGTCATTTGTCCCAATATTTTACTCTTCTAGTAGAGTGCATCCTCTGAATTGTTTTCTACCACACCTTCCCAGTGTGTGGCACCAGGGAGAGTCACCACACCTGGCAGTAGAAAAAGCCAGTAGCATTACACTTGGCTCAATTATAATATAGTTACACAATAACAAATACAAGAAATTATAAGAACAGTGCAGCCAACACAGCTTTGAGAATTATTTCATTAGATTCCCCATATATTGATCTCCATGCATATGTTCAACAGCCCAGAACACATCCCACTGTGAGGCAGTGGCTACCAACAGGGCTACCCAGCTCAGCCGCTGCCTTAGCCCACGCTGCAGCCAGTGACCTGCGGCAGCCAAACAAAAGGCACAGGGGTTTGCTCTGTGCTGTCTCTGTGGGTTCCCAGAGGTGCTGGGCAATAGCCTGATATGCAGACGCAGATGCGCTGTTCAGATCCGACATCAAGTATCACACACACACCGCAGGCACGAGCTGCATGGCCACACTGGCGATGCAAGGGCACCCTGAAATGCCAGAATCACTATTAAAAAAATAAGCAATCAAAGCCTGCGCTTGCAAATAACAACGTAGATGCACGTAAGAAATACTTTTGGGTTTTAACTTTTAAAAGTTCTTTGCTCTTCAGGGGAATCCCATCACAAATCCAAGATAGCAGGTCACACCGTGGTTCACTGCAAATGACAACAGAAGTGTTTATGTTCTAAACATTTGCAAAATATCAAAACATTGTTAGGAAGATTCAAGCCTCCCCCCATCTGCCCAAGCTGACAGGAAGGGAATCCATCAAAATGGAGACCAAGGTCTGGCTCTCTGCTTGGAGAAAAAATGAACTGATTGAATGAACAGAAGGAAAACAGTCATTTCCAAAGTTTATTACTTTATTTACACCTTAGAGTGCAGCTTCAAGGGCAACACTTCTCATATTCTTCAAATGTCAAGGGACTTATTCTTAAGTCCCACAGGAACAAGGACCGTAGCACTGCTGTTCAGGACCTCCACAGCTCCAGATGCAGGTTCTCACACCTTCCTCTGCTCTGGACAGTTACAAAATCTCTCACCAGTCTCCAGCCACCTGGGATAATGTTCACAAAGGCTCGCACCAGCTTTTTCAGTGCCAATGCAGACAGAGCATGTACTTCATATTTCATTTTTTTTATTCACCGTCTACATTGATTTTTTTTCCAAGTACTTTCTAGCCCATACTTACTTAAAAATTTACACTATTTCTTCTCATTGGGTATTGAAATGCATTATCATCTCACATCACTAGTTATTGTCATTAACTACAAATTTAACTTCGCAAGTGGCACCCAATTCCTAAGCTACACAAAAAGTGCTATCGATACAACACATTTATAGCCCATTCACTGTATTTAAAATGAAGGTTCCCAGATAGTTAAGTATTGTAGAATCCTAATTTTCCCTGCAATACAGCAGACTTAAGAATCTAATGGTACAAGGCATCTTGACTACAATTTCCAGGCTGACCTTTAGTGAGCTGGCCATCGTGCAATGAATCAGCATGTCAAGGGCTCCCAGTCTCGCAGTGCTCTGCTTAAATGTGTAATCACACTTTACACTCAAGACAGCAATTCTGTAATTTCAGCCCCCTGCTATTGCCAAGGGCTGCCCAGAGAAGGAGGTTTTGTGACTCAGCTCAGCCCCAGTGCACCAACCCTGCTCAGAGTCACAGCCGGAGTAAACTGAGCAAAACAGAAACGGTACCACCTCGAGTTTTATTAGAGGTGCAGTCCAACACCTCTCTATAGCTGGATCTCATGTTTTACATTCCACTACTATTGACAGTTTGGTTTTGTGTATGACAGTGGACATCATTACCTTATTAAAGAAAATGAAGAAGAGCTGCTAACTCAAGTGTCATTAAAAAGTAACATTAAAAATCTCTAAAGGATGTTCTACAGCTGATGTAAACTGATCTAAAAGCCATGAATGTGAAACACAGTGATTGTTATGCACACAAACATTTTTGTTCTCTAGCTGTGAAAAATTTAAATGTCTTGTAATAATTGCTATGACTAAAATGCAGACCTAAAAGCAGAAGTCAACAATTACTACCTTTCAAAAGGTTTGCTTTTAGTAAAAAAGAATCAAACAAAAACAGCTTCCCATTTTTCCTCTGCACTTGTTTACATCAATAGTTAGTACACTTCATAGTCAGCACAGATTTCGCCTGTTCTAAACAAAAATACTGCCTGCTACCATGGTTTGAGGAGGAATATTTTTGAAAGCAAGATATCCAGTCCCAATTACAGCTATAGCCTGAAGTCAAAAGACACAGAAGCCTCAATCTCCAACAGATTTTGTGCTTTCTTTGCAAAGTTCTCAATGAAAGGCTATGACTAAAACTTCAGGGTTCAGTAGGAACATCTTTGAATATTACACATGGTATATGTTTTGCTTACAAGTCATAATTTTTAAATCCTACCTTGTTGCTCAGGTTTGCTTTAATTTTCTTTCATTGCTTTATTTCATTACAGAACTCCATCTTTTTAGGCAGATAAGACCTTTTAATGCTAATACTTATTTTAAAACCAGGATACTTAATGTCCAGTAACCTCACAATTTCTTTCAAATTTAATTACTTTAAACTGAAATAATAATACATACTCATAAGTAAGTTTACATAGACATATACCAAAAGAAAAGCATTTCTGTAGAACAGAGTCCACTCTGTCCCTCAGCTCCCCCCATGCCTCCCCACCAGCTGAACCATGTAACCAGAGCATCATCATCTGCTCAATCCCAATCAAAACACTGTCCCATAATTACTACCAAAGAAGGCAGAGCAAGCTTCTGCAGGATGCGAGCAGGAACAGCAGCAACGAGCAGACCCACGTCCTTCAGCAGCAACACTGCCAGCTTGAGTCTCCAGCAGTTCATACCCCATTCTCAGAGTAAGATGGCCCACAGCATCGTGAACAAAAAATGCCAGCACACCAAGCTGGTTATTTTAAGGCAGCTTGAATGACAGTTAAGTGAATACATAGCATTTTATTAAGTATCCAGTTACACTGAAAACTGGAGACAAACTAGAAGTATTTCTCAGCATTAAGCCTCCTGCATGGTTTTAAAGCCTCATGCCGCTGCTGCACTAGCTCCTCTTCCGCTTCCTGATGGGAAGCTGTTGATCATTTTCTGGCATTTGGGGTTGATGAGACTTTCTTTTCTTAACTCTCGAATCCGGACAATGGCTGCTGGGGAAAAAAAAAAAAGACAAAAACCAAAGAAAGATAAAGGAAAATGTGTTTTCAAAGGCGCTCTAAACACTGCAAATATAGCACTTTAAAACAGCCTCAGTAAGAAGTACGCAGGCACACACACATATGTGGTGATGGTGAAGAGAAATATTGCTCTGCCTTCCTTTTTGAAGAGGATGACAGCATCCACAAACCATCCTGTTCACCCCAAGCATGCAGGGACAGGGAGGTTGCAGTGCCTCTCCTCCCATCACCAGGGGTCACTTTAGAACCCAAAGGCACAGCAAGAACATTTCTAATTCCTTGTCCATAAATAAGGAGAGCCCCTGGTGCTACCACAGTCGTGATTACGTTATATCAGAAAAGGTCAACTTGGAACAAAGGCCTCCTCAGCAGCATGGCCACCAAGGAAAAGGACAAGTGATTTTGGTCAGTTACCCAAGAAAGAAAGCATGTGGAACTCCCATCTTTAATCAGGGTCTCTTTGCCAGAGGCCCTCTTCATTTATGGACAAAGAATTTTCCATTGGAAACTCAAAGAAGTGTTTTCTTTTTAGTCATAGAGTTAATTTGGGGGGGGGGGATGTTAAACTAGCCATATTTAAATTAAGCAGCTTATTTCCATCATTCACCCTTGAAACTTAAAATTCCATGTAGTGTCGACATGAAGGATACCACTCATCCATCAACAGCTTTTTACTAATTAAACGTTCCTTAAAGATGCACTTTTTTTTTTTAGTAGTTGCTAGGATGAATCCATCCTGCGAGGACTATTCATTTGGCTTAAACTGGGAATTCAAAATTGAAAGTAACAGTAGAAAATTCTCAAATGCCAAAGTCTGTGTCTCTGTTGACTGCCACAAGATACATACTAAAAGAGACTAACAGAACAACTCATACTTCAGGGCGCAATGCAGCACCACTATGCAAAACAAACTACTGCGTCTATGAGACCATTAACCATGTCCAGGAAGGTCAGTACAAATCCCAACACAATGTGATTCAGTCTCTACCTCTGGAGACAGCAGTATGATTAACTGCACATACCTGCAGAGCACGGAAGGAAGAGATAATGCATATGCATAACTCTATCCAACTCTCCCCCAATCCTCAATGCTACAAATCTTACAAGTATGATTTCTACAATACATGAAGACTGAAGGCAAAGGCCTTTCCCTCCCAGCTCTGCCCTCTGGTAAAATGAGATCACTCATTTTACCCTAGAAGTAGCTACAATTTTAAAAGTTAGTGCAGTTAGATACTAACAAAACCTCTTTATATATGACCTTACAACACCTTTTTCTCTGCATTTTGCATTATTTAAAAACAATTTTGCATTATTTTGCATTATTTAACCTCAATGCAAATGTTAAGGCTGAGTTTTGTGAAATCTCTCAGTACAATAACGCATTGCCACAGGCAGTCCCACGCTGAACTAAACCACGCAAACTTCAATGAAAGTGTTCATAAATGGATACACAGATGTTTGAAGAGTGCCACGATACACTGTTTTTTTTTCCTGTCAATTAAGCCCTGAAGTAACTATCTTCAACCAAACCCAAGGGAGTTGTTGCTCTTTGTATCCATCATACTTAACTCTTGTACTTGGGTTTTATCTTCCATTCTAGGCCAAGGAGAATTTGCCTATCTGCGTCCAACTCTGCAGTTGTATGACAGACGAAAAGGATAATTAACCTTGGTGGTTAGGTTCCTACATGCCTCTGGTGAATAACACTGGAGAAGCACGCTCTTTAGGCACACAACAAAACATGAAGTGATACACTAACCCTTCTGCAGAGCACATGGCTTTGGCCATTAAAGGATGAAGGATCCTGAGTTGGATCATTCCCTTGTCCTCCAAAGGAGGCTAGAAAAGAAAAACAATTAGAGGGATTAGAGGCGTAGGGGACACTACAGGAACTGGGTTTGTTTCCTCGTGAAAAGAGAAGACCAAGGGGAAATGGGAAGTCTTCCAAAGTATAAAAATTCCACTTCGCACCTTACCAGGCTTGTACGTATCACTCACTTTTCAGCAAAGAAATAACCACATTTTTAATGATGGCAATCGTTAAGCAAATTAACACTGGGAGACTCTGGAATCTTCACCCATTAAAGACCCTGGAGTTCTTTTCCCACCATAACACGTACAAGATTTATGAAGATACCAGCCAAACGATAGCAAGTCTTGTAAATTACCCAAATTCATTTGAGTTCCCAAGCTCCATTTGTCATTATTTTTACTATAGTTACAAGGAATACAAATGGCTGCATCTGCAAAACTTTTAAGGGGAAAATATTTTCTTCTTCATCTGACACCTCTGTGCATTTGTCTTGACCTGAACTTAAACGTGTCAGATGTCAGCTAGCACCTTCAAACAAGAACACACATATCCTGAAAATGCAGGAAAAAGACCAAGTAGTATGGCCAATGCCAGCTACCCTTGAAAACATAATATAGGCCCCAAATGACATAGCAAATTAATTCTTTGTCTTCTGAAATCAATCTCCAGCTAGTTTTCTCTATACATTCTCCGTTCCAGAGGTGGAGAAGGATGGTTGCACATTGCAGACACGTACTCATCTCATTGTCACAGCTCCCTTTGGCAGGCAGTCTCCTCCACTGCTCCCTGTGGAGCAGAAGGCCACCAGAGCAATTTTTTGAAACCTGTGATTTGACTCACTCTCCTGAAGTGTAAAACGTACAAGAAAAATAAAAATCAAATTCTCTAAAAATATCTCTTTTGGTTACAAAACTCTGATGTGGAGATTTGCATTTCTCCCCAAAACATCACTAAGTAGACCGATACTGTCATTTGCAGACACAGAAATGGCTTTAACAAGCAATTGCTGCCTGGAGGTTTTGTTTAATAAGGCAATTTCTGAAGGCAGCATCTGTGTCAGCGTAATATTAAACACTCACCAAGCCATGAACCTGTAAAGTTGTCAGTATTTGTATCATCCTATATGCCAGCAACAGACTGAAGTCAACAGAACTATTTGGACATATAGCTGTTTCCAGGAGCTTCAAATTTTTGTGCCTCACTTATTAGCACTTCCCTTGCACAAAGACGCTTGTTCAGGATCAGGTCTTGAATTTACACCTGAAGGATTAAACCCTTACTCTGTTTCTGAACTTAAATTTAAAACCATTTCTCTGCCAGTAATTATGACAAAAATTAATATGTTCTGATCTTTGATACGTTCTCATCTCTAAGAGTTTTCTTGTTATGAAACAAGGCAGTATTCAGAAGTCTTCCAAACTCTGTATGGCATTGTTAGGCACTTCAGAAGATCTGAGCATCTACAAGCAGAGGAAGTTACTTGGTAGTACCCAGCACCTCTGGCAGAGACTCTGGCACCACAAAGCAGCTGCACAAATCCATTCCTGTGTCATAGAATCAGAGAATAGTTGGGTTGGAAGGGACCTTAAAGATCATCTAGTTCCAATCCCAGTGTCAAGGAAGGCACCAGTTGCAGAGCCACACTGCAAAGTGTCCTTCCTGTGCAGTTGGACAAAAGATTGGTTACTTCACGGGTTTTAGAACAGATTCAACTTTGGTTTATGTTCATTTTAATTAGGTTAAGAACAATTTTGTACTCTGACCTACTGGTCACATGGCATAGTGCCACCAGTATTAAAAAACGCAAAGTAAATGCACTTGACCTTTGACAGAGATGTGCAAATGTTAGTATTTTAGTAAGTACTAACAGTCAGATTCCTCCATATACCTTACAGGGCATTTTGTAATAACAAGGTTTGCTTGTCCAGGATCAAGAAGTTCCTGACTACATACTACAGCCATTTATCCCCATCCCAGGTCAAGTCAGGTACAAATATGTTGTGATGACTTTTCTAGCACACTACCCGACGTTAGGGATGAACTGAACTCGTTTCTCACAACACCAATGTAAACTTTGAGGTAGGCAGGGATCTTGAGTTGCAGCAGTGCGCAATTAATAACACATAGTTCTTTTTGCCTTTTTTCCCTATTATTATTTTCTCCGCACAACAAAGTCATATAGGATATATTGTAGCCACCAGGCATCATTTCTGGAATTTCATTAAAAGCACTACAGAAAAGCTGCAACTGTATTTAGGAGTATAACTGAGCTATAACTAAATGGTAAAGTCACTATAAAAGCCTTTCATCAAACCCCACATTTTTAGACATTCAGATCTGATACTGCCTAAGGAACTAACCCAAACCTGCAGTTACATTGGCATCATCAACAACCTATGACACCTGCATCAGAGAACCATGAGACTTTCAAAAAGTGCTCACAAAGAGGCTACTGAGAAGCTGAAATGCCGCTTCAATTTCATCAAATACAGAGTAATATGAACTTGTGTCATCCCAAGAATATGAATCCACAGCAAGTGGATTTATTGCTTAACAGAGGATGAGACAAGCAAGAAATAAATTCCTTTTGAAAGCTCAAAGAACACTGAAATTGTGCTTAAGTAACTTTCAGGAAAGGAATGAAGTCTTGCTGAAAATACACTACAAACTGCCACCATAGAATGGTTCGGGTTGGAAGGGATCTCAAAGATCATACAGTTCCACCCCCGCTGCCAAGGGCAGGGGCACCTCCCACTGCGTCAGGTTGCTCAAGGCCCCACTCAACGTGTCTTTGAACATTTTCAAGGAGGGGGTTAACTACAGCTTCCCTGGGCAACATGAAACGTATCCCTACACTGTTCCATTTGTGTACTTCTACAAATAAATAGCAAGGATGTCACATGCAAATGCTAGAGTTCAGTTTTGAGCAGTAACTTCTGATCTCTTTGTAGCAAAACGAAGCAATTAGTAGAAATGAAAGAAGACTCTAGGGAACTTATGCAATGTCTCAATTTTCATTAAAAGCTTCAAAAAATTAGACAATTAATTGTAAATGCAGAATATGAATGTTTATTCCTTCTTTATTAGATCTGTCATGTAAATTAAAATGCACAATATCCTGGTTCAGGACTTCGTCTGTTCACAAGAGTCTCTCACCATCTGCTAACTGCAGCTAGAGAAGCTGTTACGGTCAGATCAACTTCAGCTTAACACCGGAACAGATGAGAAAGCTTCATTCACAACAAATGCCACAGATTTCAATCCTAGCAATTCAGCTCACTGACAAATAGCCAGCTAAGATATAATACTTCACAGGTAATTCACAATCACACAATGATGTGGCAACCAAGGAATTCAGACAATGATCCCTGACCCATTTATCTGGATCACACTGCGTCCTTGTAGCAGATCTAAAAACATCTGTGAAAGACAGCTATGGCTGTTTACTCTTTGATACGCGGCAGCAGCACCAGAAGATCAACACCTTAAGGGTTTGGGTTTTTTTCCCTTTTTTAAAATCATACAATCATAGAATAATTTGGGTTGGAAGGGGCGTTAAAGATCATCTAGTTCCAAGACCTATGCCACAGGCAGGGACATCTCACTAGATCGGGCTGCTAAAGGCCCATCTAACCTGGCCTTGAACACCTCCAGGGATGGGGCAGCCACAACTTCCCTTGGGCAACATATTCCAGCATCTTATCATTCCCATAGTGAAAAACTTCTTCCTTATGTCTAGTCTAAATCTGCCCCTCTCCAGTATATATATTCATACTCAAATACACCTCAAAACAATGACTTTCAACTAGTCATCTGTAGATCTAAGGATCTAAAAACACCAACTAAATTCTATCTCCCACCACTGTGGAGATTCACCAAGAACCTGACTTTTTAGAGACATTTGCCTCTCTTGCAAAAAACACATAG
Organism: Piaya cayana; assembly: GCA_013389865.1. NCBI lineage: Eukaryota > Metazoa > Chordata > Aves > Cuculiformes > Coccyzidae > Piaya > Piaya cayana. The sequence continues at coordinate 233,282 of WAAB01014566.1, read as the reverse complement.
GATTCCACAAACTGGAAACTGCTGACTCAAATCAGTTGCAAGAACTTTTCCACCCATGTATTCCACTTACTCGTCAGAGGATGGTGAACACATTCGAGGCTCTTGTATGTCTCTGAAAATGTCTGAACAGGAGCTGAAGGGGAAAATAAACAAGAGGACCATGAGCAAAGTAGGACTCTACTTGGCAAAAGCAGTAGAATTTGTAGATGAGACAGACCCCTCCACGCAGCACTGGCAACAAGACGCAATTTCAAACAAGAAATACTTTCAGCCAAAAGCAGTGTCCAGAAAGCTATGGCTCTGCATCACAGAATTTACAGAGCTATTACATGGTTTCATTTTCATTATTTAGCATATAAGAGAATACTCTCTGTTCATGTCCACTTTTTGGTGACTATAATACCTTTACATACACAGACACCAGGCAATTTATCTGGAAAGGATTTGCAAGATACTTTGGTGGGTAGAGTATAATATTTCAAAGAGTAAATGTGCTTTCAACCTCAAAACTCAATGGCTTGAGTTTAAGCTTTGCATTTTAACTACAACAACAACAACAAAAGAATCAATACCAAAGAAAAAACCTTAATGCTGACATTGCTAGTGACAAAAATCATCCAGATAAATGCCAAGTGAAACCTGTTTTGCCAGCCATCACAGTAACTCATCAAACAGAGGTGGGTCATTTCGAGCTCCGTGAAGCAAGTTCTCCTCGTCAAACCTACCTTCCAAGGAAGTCACAATCTAAAGTAGAGACAAAAGCATATGCTACACAGGGTCATAAGAATCCCCAGCTGCGATCTGCTCCTCAAGCAAAATATTTTGAATCAGTGGTTTGATCACATACTGTGAAAAGAATATAACTGACCACTGAAAGGTGTATTTCACAAGGCTATTTATCTCTTAATTAAAATAATTAGTTTTAAACTTCAATGGATGCTTTTTCTTAAACAAAGGGAAGAAAACATCACAGTGCTTTGAATACTGCAGTTGAGGTGCATAAAGACTAAATCAAGCTAATTTTTCCTTAACCTGCATGAAAAGATTTAGTTTTTCATCTTCATGCATAATTTTGTTTTCTTTCGCCTGTTACAATGTAAACTATTTCTCTTCTAAGTCAATATTGATATACTTACAATACAGACCCCATCAGGTCAAACTCAGTACTACTGCCGGACAGATGAGAGCCTCAATATACAGAATTTAAGATGGTAACTCAAAATAAATTAATAAGAGGATTCCTATATCATTAGTTTAATGGCAATAAGCTTAGCTTTGCAAACCTGGCTAACAAGAACATCAAGTACTTCCTGTCAATGCTCAGCAAGCCTTCAAGCTGTCACAGTAATGAGAACCCAAAATGTTATCCCAGACTGCTTTTGTAAGAGCAGGCACATAAATGCATAGCCTTTAAATAAAATTTAAACATATTTTTAAAGCTTTTCTAGTAGTAAGGAGTTATATGACGCTCAATGGAGTAGAGTCTAAGGACCCGTCTGCAAAACTGAAGAACAGCTGCCTTACCTCCTGCTCCCCTTGCAGATATCAGGGGCTCACACTTGATCCTAAAGGAACCTAACAATCTCCTCAAGGCTCTGAGGTGACACAATTGCTTACCAGCCACATCCTCAACAACAGAGCTGAAATTTACTTGCTAGATTCATGAGTATTTTACCATAGTCACAGAGGCTACTTAAATCAGGACACTATTAAATTCAACTATTGCTATTTCATCAACATGAAAAGAATCCATGCGTGTGTAGACATACACGCATGTATTGAATTAACTACAAGTAAGAGCTTAGTGACATTAGTCAGATCTCTTCACATGCTCAAAGTTAAGAAAAACTTCACAGATGTTTTCAGGCTGTATTTTAAATAAGCTGAAGATGTTGTCAAATTTCAATAAAATCTGAATTAAGTGAACACAATACTCTGGTCAGTTATTGATAAATAACTTTTATTGCATGTTCAGGCTCCGTGATATAAACTATTGCAAAGTTCTCAAGCACATGCCAAATTGTAGGGTTGCGGGAATCAATTAACATGTTGGAAAACATTCTGGAAACTGTCTCTCAAAAAGATGCCTGGCAGCTCAAACAGTCTAAGCTATTGCAGAAAGTACATAATCAACTATGTTACACAAACAGTTGGGAGATTTTAGTGTAAACCATGGGAGAGCAGTTGGATACCAGTTCTCTTGGATTTACTATAAAGGTTTTGCAAGAAAATTAATCCCGTTTGTTAAAATACAGCAGACAAACTGTGAAGATACAACCCCAAAGTAATAATTCTATAATCGCACTAATATCTGTGCATATGTTTGTTCAAAACACGTATTAAGGAAAAGAGACAAAAAACACTCATTCTCAAAGGACAGATTCCAGCATTGCAAAGCAAAGTTCTGATAATATGGACAATTCCTGAAGTTTACCAATTGTATTTCTGCCAAAAAATAGTTTTAACAAACAACATGTCTCATACCAGAGAGATTGTCTTTGTACAGAAGACTGTGTAGTCATTTTACTGGACACTTTTCAAATGTGGAGCCACATTTGCAGTCCCTGGGATGAAGGAAGGTGAAAGCTGTTCCCTACTCATTTCAGCCCCAGGATGTCCCAGCACAGCTCTCAGGGCAGGTACCACAACCTGTTGACCATTTTATCCATTTCAGTACCATTTTTTGGTGGATGAAGACCACTTTGTGCAAATATACAGTAAGCAGCACTCCTTACCAAGAAGTAGGGATGACTGTCCTTGCACTCTGTTACAGACTTACAAACAAAAAGCAAGAACCATTTTGTACACAACTTCCATATCCCAGGTATAGGGCAAAAGTCTAACATCTTAGCTCATTACCTGGGTATAGATTTTTGAGAACAGGAGTCAAAAGTTCACCAAAATAATTAATATTCATTACATAGTGCATGATTACTGAGAAGATAATAATTCAAACACAAGAAGTAATTTACCTGAATAATGTCATCAGGCAACTGACATGGCTCAGAGTGGATTAGGAATGATTTGAAAACACCCCAATCATTCACAGAGACCCCTCTGGGTACAACATCTATTCAGACAGTCAGCAGAAGAGTGCACGGTTTGTTACTCTGGCTCTGGACTCTCCTGACTGCGCACACGCTGTTGGTGACTCCCGGTGCCCCTGTCCTCTGCCCCAGCACAGTCCGCACCATAGGTTCTCCATGTCTGTGGCATAACCTCAGTCTCCCATCAGCCTGGATCTCTCCCAGAGACACCAGCTAGCACATCCTCACAGCTGAACCACAAGATCACCTTTACCACCTGAACATGCCCTAAACAGAGCTAGAATTCAGCCTTGTATCTCTCCACACCTTCAGTTTGCACTAGCAAACACCTGCTCCTAGGACACATTGGAAGACTGGAAATCACATGCAAATATAATTTTTAAGGTTTTTCTTAAATAGATTAATAAATGGCATGAAACTTTTATACGGTGGCAGGATCTTTTGCATCTCTTACTACTTTGCCTCTTCCTGTTGCCTGTTCTCCCCTCTGACGTAAGATTCATCAGTTGTTACTGTGGCAATAACTATAGAACAATCAACAGGATTTCAAGGGTAAAAAACACCATCAGATTGGATTAGAGAAACCTTGAACTTATGCACTTTTAGTCATAAAAGATAAAAAGTTAAAAAAAATACCAAAAATATACACAACACACTGGTACCACATGGAGAAAATTATTTTGAAACAAAATGGCTTTAGAAGTTTTGCATGCAATTTTAGGAACTCTTCAATGGTCCCCCAGGAACTTCCATGAACTGCTGAGTAAATCTGTTGAATTACAAGTTATTACCCAATGGAATAGTTTTAACATGGAAACAAAGTCACCTGAAATTAAAAGTCGTGATTACATTTACAGGGAAAAATGTCTTATCCTTGCATGAACTACCACTGCCACTCCTTACAATAACTGGAAGAGGAACAGGCACAGCCCAAACCCCAGTCCCAGGTGCTAGTGTTTGAGTGGAGGCAAGGGACACAGTCAAGAGGAGGGAAAGTATCACTGTAGCTTCCAAGTTGCTCCTTAAAGCATGAGCTAAACAGGAATGTATTCATAATGTAATTGTCTGCTGGATCCATTACAATTAATTGCACTCCTTTGTTAATAAGCTTGCCTCTTCCTATAGCCTGGGCTTAGGCAAGTGTTTACATTTGTTTCAACACCAAATCTCATATGAAATGTTCAAATGAAAAACATGGTAAAACACACCATAAAAACAATGGTGGGTGGGTAAAGTTTTCAAGTCCAGCATTTTTTTTTTTACTCTCAAAATCATAAGTCCGTCAAAAACTCATTTTCAGTCCACAAACTGCATGTCCAAGGAATGAGTTACTGTCAGACTTCTAAATCCTACCCTGATGTTCCAGCCACATTAAAGAAAAGAGGGGGGGAGACAGAGCACAAGGGGCTATTTGTGTGCTTTTAGTCCCCTAAAATAGAAAAAGAACAGATTTGGTGCCTGAACATAATGTACTTCCTTGCCCTGAAAAACGTATTGTTACTATCATTTATCACTGTTTGTCACAAGCAAAACAACAAAAGTGAAAAAATTTGGCTAACGGTCAGAACAATATTGCAAGTTCATAATTTGCATGTGTCTGAGCTTACCAAATCATTTTAAAACTGAGCACAAACCGTACAAGAGTTACTACCTTAGCCTATATGTGTAGATGTGAATGGGCTATCAACTGAAGAGTAAAGGAACAAATCAAACAAACTCTTATGCTGTAACAGCATTGTGAGAACAAGGATTTATGTAGGTAACTATAAAAAAGCCAATCTGCAGGATTATGAACTTTCCAACCGTAGCTAAAAAACCCTTTGTTTCAGAATTTCTCTCACCAATCCATTGTTCCAAGCCAGTTACTCAATGAAGTAAGGTCTGTCTGTAGTGTCTCAAACATCAATTTCTTCTATAAGGAGTAAGCAATTGCTGGATTAACTATATACCTTTTCTCCACGTGCAGGGGAAAAAATATTTGCAAATTAAAAAACTCCTTAAATATGTCAGTTGAAAAACAATTATCAAAAAATATTTCCAACTAAGCAAAAGAAATTTTGACCATCAACTGAATTTATTCTAAATAATTCTTTCTCCTCCTTAAGAAAATTCATAAGTTCTTCTCATTGAATAATTGGTCCTTAAACTGAAGGAAACTGATTAAGTCAAAAACGAATGGCTACCTCATTATGCATGTTGCATTTGTACATTTTAGCCTAGGGACCCAAACAGATCACAGAATTTAGAATGCTGTTTTGTTCATCTCTACAGTATTTTCTGCTTTTCAATACCCCATAGAGAGCTACCGATACCGGGACCAGACCAAGCAAAATACATCTTCACACTTCACTTGCATTCCAAATCTAAGACAGTTTCCCACAAGAGGTTTTCTGCCCTTTTCTTTAATAAAGATCATTATCTTTAAGATTTTACATATCAATTCTAGATGAGCAAATTCTTATAGCAAAACTAGTAAAGTTCTGAAACTTAATGCATTAAGATGCAACAGGCCGACAGAGAGGGGCACAAGGTGTGAAGAAGTTCCATTTTATGGACTTATTCAGGCCTCCAGGTTGAGAAAAGTGCAGCTCCAGTGACTCAGGCAATTCCCTGACTCTGCCTCACTTTTCTGCCAGATTAGTTTCTTCTGCGCACGTACAGATGATAAACCAGGAGTAAACTATTCCTTTCTTGACTATCATTTGGATTAGGTTCCCCATGCCATGTTTCCCCATCCACCCAGTCCCGGTTTTTTTTCCTTAGCTAAACACAGCACCTTAAAATAGCAAGGAAAAAAGCTGACATAAGTGTGAATAACATGCCTTGTTCTAAAATCTAAAAAAGCAAGCATCTCTTTGAATTTCTATATTTTATGGTGGATGAAGTTCCTTCTTGGCTTCGTGGTCTACAGTGCCCTCTAATCAGGCCATTGTGCTATGCATTATGTTCTTAATTCTGGCACATGCATTGTGTATTTTCTTCCTGAACATTGGCACGAGAAACAAGCTACAGCCTGTCTCATTTTACCAATGTCATTTGAAGGTGAATGCCAAGTCATAAGGAGTAAGGAAGAATGTTTTTCCAAGCAATCCTGCTTCTCCTTTGACCTGCTTGTGACAAATATTAAGAGCTTACTGCTGGAGAAACCCCAAGTTCTGTGTAACACCCAAGATAAACTGTTTATCACAAAGTCTTCCCTGGCTTCACAGCATCCCCTTTTCAAACCACTCACCCCTGGCAGCACTGAAAATGGCTTCATCTTCCTGTATTTGAAGGACAACATGTTTGCCCGCCTTGGGCCTTCCCCAGGACTCCCCATGGAGGGCTCCTGCCTGCACTAAATCTTCCGTATGTCCAACTGTTTCACTGTTTTCTTGACTCTTTCCATGCTTTCTTGGCTTTCAATGGCCTACTCTGCAGCTCAAGAGCAAGTGTTTGAGGCTCAGCCTTCAGAAAAGAAAAATATCTGCTTTATCAATCTCAATTCCTTGGGAGTCCAGCAACAGATGGGACATCACGAAGGCTAAAGCACTAGAGAGCACTGGTGCACTATCACTTCTGTTTTCAGGGCTCAAAGATGTCCAGACCCACAGCTGCAGACTAGGGACTGATGTCCTGGATACATGCCATATATAATAGCTTTCCCCCATATATATCTGAGGTTATCAGCTGTTACTGTTTGAAATTACTTCTCTGGGACTCAGTCCACCATGCCTCCCAGTTCTTGGCCATTTGTTACATCTCAGTTATTGGAAGAAGGCTGTGAATCAACAACATAGCAGAAAAGCGTCATCATCCTTCCACAATGAACTCATATTTGAGGCCAAAAATCAAAGATAAAAATGCATCTATCTATTGTAACAAACATCATCGGCAAGCCAAAGTAGTTCAAAATTTATTAAGTGAAAAATGTATTAAAGAAGTAAAAAGGGTAGTTATTCCCCCAATCAACACATTTTCATATCCTTCCCTCATGTGACAGTGATGGCCAGCCTAGGGATGAGGACATCGCTTTCTTTAACCTCAAATCGAAGCAACTGCCAGGGAAGAGCTTATATAGCTTTTTCAGCCATTCCATCCTGTCAACAGTCTCTCTGACAAAGTGATATCTAGGAGAAGCTTTCAGAGGACTGCTGCCATGCAGCAAACTCCAGGCTAACTGAAGCACAGCATCCCGTTTATACTTCTTCAACTGACAAACTGAAGCCCAAATTCCACAAAGCACATAAATCCACAAATAAGTGACCAGCTAAATCCAGATTTTGGATCTTGATAGAAAGCTTCTAAATATAATGCCACAAGTCCCACTTACTGCAAATGAAGCCCTTGCTTGGGCATGACTCTCACCTGGCAGATGCTGCAGCCGCTCCATATATTCCACTGGCAGAGAGATTTACACAAACTCTGGATATAGCACTTTTACACCAGGATTTCAAAATTAAGTAACTGTGTTTCAGTGTACACCTACTATCTCAAATGAGCCCAACAATATATACTGTCTACCATTGCAAGTCTTTCAGTCTAGTCATCAAGAACCAACAGGTTCTTCTAACACTAATTTTTACAGAGAAATAATTTAAAAATACTTTTAATAGAATATTTCCTCTACATAGTTCATTAACTGGCTTATCATTGTCCCACCTAGTTTCTTTTCTAATTTTCCTATTGTTTAAGTAGTTGCACAAAACTTGGCTTCAGTCCCAGAAAGCAAAATAACGCAATGGGACTATTTATATGGAGCACTGAAGTTCTATGAAAGCTTTATGAACAACTTAATAGCTTTGAAAAATTATCCTCTAAAAGTCATGGCTTTATTCAGTGTTTATCCACTATGCACCTTTTGTTCTATTGGTGCGATCATCAATTTATGAAAAAGCCCAAAAATGCCTGGGTCACTGCTAAAACCTCCAGGCATAGCCTGGGTCCTTTTTCCAGTAGGTGCAAAATTTTCATTTTCTCAGTTAAAGTAACAACTTCTCAATTATATCAGTACATCAGTGAATATTATACAGCGTATGAATTTCTAATATTGACTGCCTGCTCTTTAGCAAATATTGATACCAGACTTGACAAAAGGCAGAAGGTCTTGTGAAGGAGAAAAAATAAGAAACCTTAATTGACTTGCAGCATTACTTCCACAGAGCAAACATTCCAACTCTCCCACTTCAAGATTGTTTTGTTATGTTCTGTACACTGCTCAAAATCCTAATTTTCTTTTAATCCATCATTACACCAGCCCTCCATTTAGAAATGCTCTTCTCATAAAAACACAGCATACAATTGTAGACTTCCAAATATATTTCAAGTTTTGACATTTCAATGTGAAAAACATTTACCCTTGTCAAAGGATATCCTCTTATTATCAGAAATAAAATGCATGCCTCAAAATTGTGACTTTGTACAATAGCACAATGCTACTTAAACCCTCAAAATCTAAATTGTTCTTTTTTGATTTGTGCTGTTTATTTCACTACACTTAACGAAACATTAACCCCAGGGTAACCAGAACGACCAAAAATATCTTTCTTCCAAGCAGCTTGTACATCTACTTTTTGCAATCCCTGAAAATTTTGCCATAATTCACATCCATACTTATTATAACAGAATGTAAGAAGGGTGCTGAGAGTTTGAACCACAGTTTAGAACACAGAAGTCTGCAGCCCAAAGCTAGTCTGTAGACATGGTGGTACCCAACAAACGGGGCCGAAGACCTGTATATTGCACTGGTACAACAGCCTTACTGTGTTTTCAAAGTAGCTATCAAGAACAGAAACAATAAAGACGAAATGCACACTTAATTAGTTTTAATTAAGCATTCCCCCACAACAATATTTGGAGAGCAGTGATCCCTGTAACCTTTGTTTCCCAGAAAAGACAGGAAAACGCATAACTGTTATTCAGAAAGGGGCAGCGTGGCATGAGGAACACAGGGTGGTCAAATGAGAAGAGCTTTCCCTGCATCACAAGGTATGTTTGTCACTGTAGCTGAGCTCCAACCGTATTGTTGTTGTTTTCACCCCTTTATCAGCAGAGTATAAACACAGAGCTTTGGATGCAAAGGATGAGAATCCACAGTGTGTGATGCCCAACAGCACACTTCAGAGCCCAACCGCCAATCAGCTGAGTTTAATACACAACATAATGGAGGAGAGAGGGGATGGAACCAAACAAAATAACCCCACCATATGGGTGAACTTCTTGACCAGTGCAGTAGCTAGCTTTTAAGGTAAAGCAAACTGCCCTATATTTAAAGAAAAAATAATTTAAAAGCACAGCATATACAAACCCAAGGACGTGCACAAAGCAGGAACATGCACAGAAAATGCCAGAGAGATTCTGAAAAAAACTCTGTGTAGACTCCAGTAATCCTGTTCCTGTTCCACAGGAGCTGTATTTAAAAGTAAACCACAGGGAGCTATTAAGTATTTTTTCTTTTAAAAGAAAGTCCAAATACCTGTGATGCATACCTACTGGTCTGTGCAACTGAGAGATTCTGTGTTTGATTTCAGCTATGGAAACATTTCATTTGGTGAAAGTGAATGCATAAAAAGAAGGAATAAACAAATCTGCTTCAAGCCAGACATAACACAAACAAATGCACTTTCCAACAAAATCTGCCAACTTGGTTCATGAAAGCACATTCAGACCATTAATAACTGCCACAAGCTAATACCATTTAACCAACTTCCTTACAGTCTTAGACACACTTTCATCCAGACAGTGTTAATATACATAAGCCTGCAGACAGAAAAAGGTAAAGAATAAAAGTTTAACTTTAATATCAAAGGCCATGGGAAGAATCATTCATAATGTCATTCACACACCAAATTGGCAGCGAAACAAAGATTTAATGATACCTTGAATGAGCTAAAACAAGCCCTTTTTACCTCCCAAGAACTCACTCTGCAAGATTAAAATTCCAGATTTTCCAAGGTCCATAATGCCAAAAGGTTAATTTGCAATTAAAAAAATAAATTAACTAAAATAGGGAAGAAGAGGAACATCTTGTTTAAACTCTGGATGAAGAGTCAAGCTGAAGGCATTTATTTTGTGGAACTGAAATAACAGTCAGAGCCCTAGGGCAACTGCAACAGCAGGCACGGTGAGAACAAAGCAGCTCCATCTATCATCTGTGCACCTGTCAAACGTGACATTGTGTACAAATCTACAGAAGCTGGCCTTGCATTAGCGCAGGGGGAGAGCTTCTGCCTGGGCTCCTCCACAAAGAAAACATCAGGTTCCTGCTGCCACACGCTTCCCCAGAACTGCCTGTCGGCAGCAGCGCAGTCATGGCCCAAGCTGCAAAGTGGATAAAGTTGAGGCTTTAGGTACATAAAGCCAGCCTCTGGAAAAAAAGCCAAAGTGCCAGTTTCTTTCTTTCTACATGAGCACCAAAGAGTAATTTTCCCTGGCCCATTTCACCTTTCAGTACAGATTCTGAGCAGAGCAGCTTCAAAAAGAAGCAGTTCACAACCCAGAACAGTGCAAGCCTGTAAAAGCCTTTTAGGAGGTGCATCTCCCCCTTCCCATTAAGTGCTTAGTTCTCAGTCCATTTCTAAAAGGGCTTCAGTGCTCAAAATCAGGAGTGCTCTGTCCACGGACACTGCTAGGCCAGGCTCCTGCTCACTCAGCATGCCGCTTCACACAAAGATAATTCTAAAGCCCTTAATTCTTCTTAACTCTTCATTCTAAGAATTAAGAGGAGAGGGTGAGATAACTGGGACTGTTTAGCCTCTGGAAGAGAAGGCTCAAGGGAATCTTATCAACATGTAGCAATACCTGATGGGAGGGAGCGAGAATGACAGTCTATTCTCAGTGGTATCCACTGATAGAACAAAACAAAGATAGGAAATTCCCTCAAAACATAAGAAAAAGTCTTTGTACTGTGGGCCACAGACCAGAAAATAAAATACTTAAATACTGGGTATTACAATGTGCAAGTCTCTTCATGAGACCAGGGCACTGAACCCTGCTTTAAAAGTGAAGAAATTGCTAAGATAAGTTATCTGCCATCACAGGGAAGAAAAAACTATCATCATTTGCATGACATCCTGAGAAATTCAGATAAAACTACTACATCAGTACACTTAATAGGTTTGTTACACAGTGAATACAATGATATGCTGTTTTTATCAATTTCACAGTAACAACTGAGGCAAAAAGACACATACACTAAAGAGGGGAGAGGCTGCCAGGAGGAGAATGTCTTTATTGGTACATAATGCAAGTCTGAAGCCAAAGAAAAGAGTAATGATATTTTGAAATAGCAACAAAACACTTTTCTGTCTCTATATAAGTGACCTGCACAGCCAGCACTTTGCTGTTTACAGACAAATATTTACTATATGCTCCCATTTAGTTCAAGTGAATGGAAACATGCAGCAAAACCTAATCATAAAGCACAAAGACATTTAACATACAGTGCTTTCTAATCCCCCAAGCTGATCTCCTCTTTCTCATGTCTTCCTATACTTTCACTCATCATTTAATACTTACCTCTGTGGAAGGCAACAACATTAATCCCTTTGCAAGCTTTTAAAAACTCTTTGTGAATCAAAAATTTAAACATGTTTGTTTTTGTTAAACTTTTCAAGAAACAAATTGTTCTTTCAAGAAATGACGAAGTGAAGCTCGATACTACTTTTAATAGTTGCAGAACAAGGAGGAAGAGGTGTAATGCATGGAAAATAAAGATATGTTACTTCTAGCTCAGCTGTTGACGTTCTGCTACTTCATCTGATTATCTCCCACTTCTAAGCATAAGAAAACATTTTCTTCCTAGTAATGCAGACCTGCAAACAGTACCTTCTCCTCTCATTTCTGTTATCCACAAGACAGCAAAATTATTATCAAGATTAGCTTTCTGACTTTCAGATGCATCAAAACCAAAGAGGTATAGGGTATTTGTTTTCAATTACTTCATCCCTTTTCCTCCAGAAACTGGGGCCACACCAAGCAGTACTGTAAGAGGTTATTTATATAAGCAACTCTGAAAACGATGCAATGGTAGACAGCAAACTATGATCTATAAAGTAAATATCTTAAACAGAGGCAAACATTACCTTCAGAAACTAGATAGAACTTATCAGCAGTAACAGCTGAGTCTCCAATGAAATTATCACTGAAGTACCAAAAGCATAAAAACTTACTCTATTTGTAAAGCCTTCCTTGATCCTTCATTCTCTGAAACCAAATAACACAAATTCAGGAAGCAAAACAGTATGCATGAAGAGAGAAAAGTGAACAGCTGTCAGAAGTTCAAGGTTCAGTGGCATTCTACCACTGACTGGAAATAATGGGGCATGTAAACTCTTGCAGCAATACTCAGCTTAACTATTAAAAGATTTAAGCTGTATAAGTTTTTGGACTTCTACAACTAAAAGTTCAAACAGAAAAGAAGATGATGCAGTCAAAGAGAAACATCAGTCATTCTCCTGGTTCCACACACATTTCACTTGCTACTTCGCTACAAAAGGAACATTCACACTACCATTCATCTATCTCAAACGAATTTCAGCTCCATCCCTCAGGCAAAAACATGATAGGCAAAAACATGAAGAATTAATCAGCAAGCATAGCTTTGGAACCCCTCTTATGAAGTAGGACACATATGTTGCTTGAGGCTACCAGCAAAGTTTTTTCATGTTTAGTCTAATCCAGTAAAAACCAGGGAGCAAAGACTCTTCTTTACTGACCTGCTGGTTGATTCAGTTGATGTTGAAGATTCAGGAGAGTCTGATCTCTGGTCTTCCTCCAAGGATGAAGATTCACTTTCACCATCAGGAGTTTTATTTTTGGTTATCTGGACTTCTTCAGGGATGATCGCTGTGTGAGGCTCTTCCCTGTGTTCTACCCAGAAGAAAGGCAGACATTAGCAAGAAAGACAAAGCAAAACACTATCATTTAAATTTTTGCAGCCTAGAGATAGATTTTAATTAAGATTTTAAAAGTTATAAATATTTAAATACCAACACCTCATTCCTGCTTACTCACTTCCAGAAACACTAAGTTTTAAAGGTTTATTTCCCTGCACTGTAAAAAAAACTCCACTATAAGAACTGGAAACTGAAACAAACAATTTATTGGTATGAGTAGCAAACAAACAAGGGGAACAATAAAGAATGTTTATCACATTTTATAAGACAAACCTTTATTTCAGAAAATAGCAAACATTTAATGCAGCAGTGCTCTTCTCTGCTTCTTGCTGCCAATTAGCTTCATCCATGGCATGGAACAGCTTAATATCTTTAGTTTTACAGATCAAGTTAATAGGCTTGTTTTCAGTGAGAGAGGCATTATGATTTCCTTCCTTATGCATCTAAGACAATGTCAATATAGATAACTGATGTTTCCATTTTTAATTGGAAAAATAATTGCTAGACAGCACATAACAGAAAAATTGTAAAACTATCCCATTATTTTTACGTCAAGTGTTTGTATCAATTAAGAGATGAACAGTTCTCTGAAAAGATGCCTTCTACCTCCTCAAAGACAAAACAAATAAATTGGAAAATACGGTTTGTAAAGATAAATTACTCTTATGCCATACCAACAAATATTTTCAAATTAATTATTTAACCAGAAAACTGCGCAGGACATGAAAACCATACTGAGACTCATCTCATTAATAATCCTTACCATGGTCGTTCACAGAAGCGTTCTGTCCACCCTCATGAACCAAGCTATATTTCTGCTCAAACCACTCTGACTTTTCTACCTCTCCAGAAATGATTTTGACAGAAATGGCAAAAAAACCCTGTAATTATAGTGTGGAAGAGCTATATCTTTGAATTTGGCTACAGTTTGCCCTTTCCCTTCCACAAAAACGTGTAATTAAATACCAGGAGCAAACTTTTGCCTGTTAAAAACAACAGGATGATTGTAGTGAGTCATTTGTCCAATTAATGAAGCATAATTTTGACATTAACAGGTTAAAAATAGCAAATGTCATGTGCAATAATGCAACCCAGAAGAGGTGCATCACACATATTTATCAAATTCTTATGGTGCTTCCCCTTAGGGAAAACAAAACACTATGTTCAAAAGTTAGAAAATACAAAGACCGGAAATCAAACATTTTAAGTTTAAAGATGCAAAACAAGATCACATAAATCAGGAACAGATGATTAAAGCATCACCAAAACAAAGCTAGATTTTCAAAGAGGTTTAAATTACATCAACTAGTACTACAGTAGAAGGCAATGGGAGATATGAAGGGTTATTTTTTTGAATAAAAAGTACATTTCAATTCTGTACAACTCCACTGCTTCAATGAGAATCCAAATAAAGTGGGTAAAGAATCCATACAAAGCCTTTGCCCTTCCAAGCAGCCATCCTTTCAAATGCACAACAGGCACTGCTGTTTTTCTTCCTTTCACATATTATAAATTTCTAGTTTAATAAAAAGGTAATTGCTGTTAGTTATGAACACTGAGGAAACAGGCTTTAGGCATTTATTCCTTCAGCCATATATCTTTTTTTTGGTTTGGTTTTTTTTTTTAAAAATGGTTTACAGTGAACCAGGTGCAGATGTTTGGCATAAAACTAGAAACTGAAATTTCAAAGATTATTGAAAGCTCAGTGCACAAAAACCATAAAGAATATATTGAAGGTTTGCGAGAACCAGATGAGGCGGTATCATGCACTTAAGTCAACATGATACAGGTTGATACACTTGACAAGTTATTTTCCACCTGAGCACTCTTTTGGAAAAATTATATGGCTTTACTTCAGCTTCTCGAAGTCTCTGGTTCAGTGCACAAAGAAAAAGTTTACACAGAAGATAGAAAGCCAGTAATTCACAGTAGTTGATCTCTCCACTGAGCTGAGCTAGAAATTAATATTTCAAAGTCCATGATGCCATTATCTAATAACACATTGCTTCTGTCTCTGCTATAGAAGAGGGATACCACTGTAAATTATGTCAAACAAGATAAACTGTATCCTTGAGATTCCTTAATTCTTCCCCATCACATAGAAAGGATTATGCATCACATCAAGGTCTGCGTGAAATGATAAGGATAAAATTCATACTGTTATACTGGTACTTTCATTTACTTTTATTCTTGAGAGCTCTGCCAGAGGAGACCATGCAGGATAAGCAAAGATTAGTGCAGCTCAACTCAAGAGAACGGGGATTTGTGAAAGCTGATGCAAACTGAACCATCATATTTTCTCAAAGATACAGACAACAGTGCTTCCAATTCTGGTCATAGAATCATAGAATAGTTTGGGTTGGAAGGTACCTTAAAGACCATTTAGTTCCAATCCCTCTGCCATGGGCAGGGACGTCTCACTAGATCAGGCTGCCCGAGGGCCCATCCAACCTAGTCTTGAACACCTCCAGGGATGGGGCAGCCACAACTTCCCTTGGCAAGCTGTTCCAGTAAATCATCATTCTCATCGTGAAGAAATTCCTCTTCACCTCAAGCCTAAATCTGCCCCTCTTCAGTTTATAGCCATTGCCCCTCATTCAATCACCACAAGCCTTTATGAATAGCCCCCTCTTCAGCTTTCCCGTAGGCCCCTTTCAGGTACTGGAAGCCTCCTCTCCAGGCTGAACAAGACCAACTCTTTCAGCGTGGGCTCGTATGAAAGGTGCTCCAGTCCTCGGATCATCTTTGTAGCCCTTCTCTGGACCCGTTCCAACAGCTCCATATCTTTCTTACGTTAAGGATTCCAGAACTGGACACAGTACTCCAGATGAGGTCTCACAAGAGAGGAAGAAAGGGACCAAATCACTTCCCTCAACCTGCTGGCCACACTTCTTTTGATGTGGCCCAGGATACAGCTGGCCTTCTGGGCCGGCTCATGGCAAGCTTCTCATTGACCAGCACCACCAAGTCCTTCTCTACAGGGCTGCTCTCAATCATGTCATCTTCCATCGTGTACTGAAAACAGGGATTGCCCTGACCAAGGTGCAGGACCTTGCAGTTGGCCCTGTTGAACCTCATGAGGTTCTCACAGCCCCACTTCTCCTGCCTGTCCAGGTCCCCTCTAGATGACATCCTGTCCTTCCAGTGCGGCAACTACACCACTCAGTTTGGTGTTATCTGCAAACTTGCTGAGGGTGCACTCAATCTCACTGTCAATATCATTGATGAAGATATTAAACAGCACCAGTCCCATTATGGTCAATGGGATTCTCTCCAAAATTCAGCATCCTGAATAAACTGTAACTCTGCAAGTTATATTAGGTTGAGGAATATTCTTCTAAATCACACATTCAAAAATACACGTACACAGCTCCAGCAAACATTAACACATTACAGATGAAACGGGGCAAGCCAATAAAGAACAAGTTAAAAGCACACAAGGGTATTTCTTTGATGCTGTGGCTACTGAAGATAACAACCATATGCTAGATGCTGATCCAAACTCATAAAGAACTGAGTAATGCAGTTGCGAGTTCCCATTTCTCACTGTGTTGAAGTATGTAAACAGAAAAAAGAGTTAAAAAAAAAGAGAGAGCGCAACATGTGGTATAAACAGCCTAAATGAAGCCGAAATATTTTATTGCTTCAACCTCAGGACAAATAAATACCTGTTAAATGCACAAAGGTATCTTTGCAGTTCCAATTAACAACTCCCTATGTGATACAGAAAAACTGTACTCATGATCACATTAGTCTCAAAGATGCAGATTGTCACAGGCCCAGTCTCAGCAATTTCAGGAGATTCAGATGGAAACTTAAGAACCTTTTTCAACCAGTTAATGAAAACATAAAGCACTTCTATACACGTTCTCATTAAAATCAAATAAATCACACATTTATTATGGGTTATGCTTAGGTAGTACAATTAAAAAACAATGGCAGTCAATCTTTTTAAGGACTATTTGATTTTTATGCTTCCCCTCATCCTTAAGGGCTGTCAGTAAAGAACAACAGGAGGAAAGAATATTTCTTTGGGAAATCCCTCAGTCATTAGTGTGGATCAAAGAGGGGGACGAAATTAAACAGCATTACTAACCTGTGGTCACTGATAATTCTTGGACAGCAACTTTTTTTTGATCATTTTCTGTTTTCCTCTTACCGGTTTTCTTCCACCGATTATTTACTTGATCCACCAAAAACTGAAATTCACTTCTGTGTTTGTTTCCTGAAACATAACAGTGCATCACTGATCACTGCCACAGGACTCAAAGTACATCACAGAAGTGAAGAGGACATGAACAGAAATATAGAGACACATAAATCCTGAATTTAAAACATTTTTGTTAAAGCAAATGAAAACCAACTCATCACTGCAACATGATCTATATTTTAGTAACGACCCAAATCTGTGGCTATGGTTTTGCAGTCACCCAGTAGTCAAGAACACTTCCATAGATGAAAACTTAATTTTCACACAGAAGAACTGTGCTTGTTTCCTCTTTACATTATCCTTTTTTTTTTCTAAACTTTTTAACTATTGCGGTTATCATGACAACATTTAATATTGTGGTCACATCACTAGGCCTGTCAGAGCTCAAGGAGCATCTGGACAATGCTTAGTCATTTGTTTTAGTTCCAGACAGTCCTGCAAGGAGTGCTGCTCTACAGAGAAAGTGTAAAATCTCATGATTACTCTTGGTAGCTCTGAGTTTTTCCCATTTCTGCAGTAAAGCAATGTATTTGTGTCATGCTTATTACACTGCTGTGATTCTAATCCTCTAATGACAGTTAATTGCTCCTTGATGTACTCTTTGGCTTTCAATCACTTGGTATGTTTTAAGCAATCCACTGGTATTCAGTCAAAAGTAATGTTGTTTTTTAATCTAGATACCTCAAATTCTTTACTAAGAGTCTGGGAAAATACCAGTCTGATCAGACAGACAATGTGGATTACCTAATCCTTGCTGGCCATGAAGGAAACATTGTTTTCCCTACAGAAAACACCAACCTCTACTGAAACAGCATAATTGACTGTAGCTCCCCACAGCTAGTGCAGCATAAAAGGCTTGGTCCATACACACGGCTTTATATCAATACATTACAGTGAAGGCAGCCAACAGGAGTTTCCTTAATTTGGAAGGACTTTCAAGAGGAAGTCACTCTGAGAAACAGAACTCTCATTTTGAGAAAAATCAAGTATTTCATCCTAAAACCTTCAGCCTAACTTTTAGCCTATGGAAAAAGCATTCAAACTGTTCTGTCAGAAGTAGAAAGGCCAGATGTACATCAGAAATGTCACTGGGCCCAAGTAACTGTTTGTAACAGCATGAGCTGAAGCATACAACCTTTCTGGGTTCCGTACTGCCTCACCCAACCATGTTCAGACAAAGAGCCCACAGAGACTTCAGACGTCCTATAAAATCCCAACTCCCAGCTGGAGTATTTTCCGATTCATTCTCACAGGGAGTGTAAGCTCTGCAAGCGGCAAGGGATCACCACACTCCCTCCTCCACTGAGAGCGGAAGGCTGGCAGCACATGCACACCATCTGCAAGGAAAGCTTCCCAGCAATTACAACATAGCCATAGACTAGATAAAGCAGCTCCCAAGAAGAGTACGCCTTGTCTTTTACACAGCACTGCATGGACAGTCCTTTTTTGTTCTTTGCACATGCAAAACTGAACTTCATTTAAAGCCTTTGCTCAGTAAAAGTCATACACATACTGCCTGAGTTACACTTCCACGAAAAACCAAGATAAACTCCAGCAGAAAGAATGGGCCGAAAAGTGAAGGAATCCTCATGACAAATGAGAGCTAAGCGCTACAAGTGGGCAAATCAGGTCACCTGCTGCTCAGCCCACTGACACCAAGACCTAGCCTGTCCCTCCACACACAGTCAGCTCACCCCATTGGGGGTGCACGCGCAAGCGTTGAGAGCAGCACCTGACTGATAACAGTAAAGCAAATGTCCTGGTGAATTGAGGTTACATCAACCCCAGCTGAAACAAAGAACTCCTTTATAACTTTACTGTTTTCTTTTTTCGTTGTTCTTTCCTTTAAAAAAAAAAAAATCAGACTCTGAACTACTTTCTTTTTCCCTCTAGGGAGAGGGGAGAGGCAAGAACAACCTTCCCCAAAGCTTCAGCATGGACACTCCCTGAGTTTCCAAACCGCAACTCATCTCACCCCACACTCCTCTCTGTGCACCAGTGGTTCTCCATCTCCTTCCCTTCCTGCTCACCACACTCCCCTATTTCCCTCTACTCCGAGTTGGCCGCAGGGCCTGGTTTCCCCTGCAAACAGCCCTGACCACCTCCTCACCATGACACGTCCTCTGCCAGCACTGCTTCCAGCATCCTGCTCAGGACGACCAGAGCATGCGACACCTGCACAGGGCACGTGCGGCAGCAGAGACAGGGCAGAGCAGAACCTGGAGGAGCAGATGTCCCTTGGACTGCCACGCTGGGTATGGTACCTATCAATAATTGCTGCATCTAACCCAGATCTCTGTCCTGCTGCAGTGACAGGAGGGGGGAAAACCCAAAACAAAAACAGAGCTCTTCCCCACAGAAGGAAACAGATTTAAATCTGACTCCTTTTCCCTGTGTAGCTGAAAACACCACACATGGTCAATAAAACCCTTTAATAAAAAGAAAGTTCTTGTCCCAGATGCTTTAGTTTGAGCCACTGCACATTCATTACGTAATTCCTTTGGTGCTTCAGTTTTTCCAGTATTACTATTTTTTGTTGTTTTGTTTTATGGTGTAACTAAAAACTTTACAAGTAAAAAAGAAATGTCCTGGCAAAGCCAGGCACTATTCAGATACACTGTAAATCACCGCTGTGCTGAAATGACATACCATGCACATTTCGTAAAACTACAGGCATTTCAATAATAAAACAACAGCAGATATAATTACAAATATTTCTTTCACAAAACAAACCAGAAAGCTGGATCTGTCTGGATCACATGACAAATTAAGATTTATAAGCAGAAAAGCAACATGATATATTTTTTAAAAAATTGTTTTCCTGTAGACTTTTTTAACTCTTTAAATAAAAGCCTGACCATGAAAAAAGAAGAATAGCTTGACACCAGCTTGAGGGTGTCACTGAGTTCCCAAGGAGGAGACAGAAGCTATGGCAGGGGACAGTATCTCTAATTGTACCTTCCAGGCACAGACTCTGGTCGTTGCTCAAGTGAAACTTCCAGCTAGCATATAAATCATCCTCAGGTTCATCAAGCCAAAACATTTACTGATATTTCAGTATTTCAAAAAACACTTCAAGCGGAAAAAAAACCCAAAAAAACCACTTCAACAACACTGTTGCACAGATCCACTGTACTGTGTTTCATATAGAAATACAGAACAAAAAGTACATGCTTGGGTCTTCCTATTCAGAACTTCTGCTAGAGTTAATTCATGCATTAGTTCAGCTGTGAATAAGAGACCTAGCGGGCAAATTTTTTGAAGTCCACCTATGCTACAGTGAAAGAGGCATTGATAAAACTTCTTTTCATCTCTAATTGTTTTATAATTGTAATGCACCTTTTTCATGTTTATGATATCTGCCCTATTGCTTTTATGAGACATAAGTTGCTAACACTAGCCAACATTTACCTTTTGGTCATTACGTCTTATTAATTTTAAAACCACATATTCCCATTAAAATATTTTTCTATCATCTCTTTTTTTGCCTTTTCTCTCTTTTTTTTTAAGACTTCCATATATTCAATTAAGCTGCCCAAAGCTTACTTTTTCACTTAGTGGTCTTGACAATTTTGAAATCATATCCTTTTAACAATATAAACTTAATAAAATACCTGCTTTTGGAAAACTAAGACAGCATTTAATATCTTCTCGTCCTAAAACGTGTATAACAGATTAAGAAAATAAAAAAGGGGTCAGTCACACTAGTCTCCTGTGGCCACTGCACACAGCATCCTGGTGCTGAAGTGGATGATGGGCTCCTGTTTCCACACTTCATCCCAAGGCAATACAACTGCCTGCAAGGTTGCAATGTGAATGTAAAAAGAGACTCAGCTTTACAAGGAATTTGTGCACATCCAGAATTCTAAACAGAGTGAGTTAAGTGTTTGTTGCTCATGATCACTGCTCTGGTGACAGCAACAACCTACAAAGAGCTGTGCAGGCACCGCACCAGAACAGCACATCCCCTTGGCAGCTCCCTTGCTCCTGGGTTACTCTACACCAGCCCTGTCACCCCTAAGTGTTCTCTGTCTGTGAGGAGAACCATCAGGGTGAAGACACTCACAGATGATTGAATTCAGGTAGCTTCCTCAGGTAGCTTTTGCTCTAACTCACCTTCCTCCAGAATGCTAATGAGCAAAACACTAATGGCAAGTTACAAGGCACGTGCTGCACCCCAGGGGTCCGGCAATCACCAGACTTTGGATTTGTTGTTTACAAAGATACTAAAGCCTTGTAGGGAAAAACACTCAATTTGGAATTAAGATTTCTTAAATTATTTTCCTTTTTGTTTTCCCCGCATTGCATTGCTAGAGATTTCTGCATGGCAAGAGAGTAATAATTACCCATTTACTTGGAATTAGAGAAGAATGTCTAAGACTTAAAACCACAAATAGTACATGCACACTTAAGAAAAAAAAATATATATATATATTCTCAGGAACAGCAACAAAAAGCAAGGGAAAAATTTGCTAAAGATTTAGGTCCTTATTTAGCCTTCACAGAAACCCAACTAAAATCAACAAGGCTAAATCTAGCTGCATTATGGAATAATTTATATGCCTGAAGCAATGCAATGAAACACAGGAAATATGACCATATTGCAGATTTAAATACACCCTTAAGTATAATCAGAGCAAGTTGTATCTTTGTTGCTGTGTTCCTCTGTGCGTGAAATCAGAGAAGTTTAATGTTCATTGAATATTGTTTTAGGTTTACATGGTTAACTACCCTGTTTGAGTGTGCAAGCAGAGTGTAGGTGAAGCGAAAGGAGCAGGAAACAACAGGAAAGAATTTGCGAATAATAAAACACCATGAGGGAGCTAAGTACAAAATAATGCTATTTAAAACCTGATGTACAAACACACAAAGAAGGGCCAGGAAATCAGCTGTAAAAATCAGTTTATATTAGCCAATTCTGTCCTACAGCAGGATGCAACTCCTGCAATCTTTACTTCTCACAATAACATCTTCTAAGCTAACCATGAAGATAGTTAGATGGTTCCACAGAGAGAGAAAACACAGTTTGAGTTTAAGCACAACATAAGGTGAAAGACAGTTTGAAATAACATATTTTGCCAGGGTGAAATTAAGCAGGAATTGGTTCTCCATTAGGAAAAAAGAAAAACAAAACCAAAAAACACTCACAAAAACCCAGACAAAATTGTATTATCAAACTACAGCTCTCCTTACGATATTTTTCTTATTTTTGGTCTCTTCCCTTCTTTCCCTTAAATATTTATTCCAGTTAATGCGTCCCAAAACAAATGCTTTTATTCAATCAGGGTAGAGGCATATTTAATAACCAACACAGGCACTGGGTCTTTTGCACAAGGAGTGGCCTGAGTATGAAAAACAAAACAATGACAAAACCAGAAAAAAAACCACCCAGTTTGCACCAAAACCCTGTTGCCTGTACAGAACTGAAGGAAGAGGTTCAACCAAATGAGCAGAGTATTGTTTCTAGAGGATTTAAAACCAGTTATCTTAAGAACTGCACAGAGCAGGACACTGAAACAGAGCTCTCTTTCCACATGACAGGCAGCAGCCCACACAGCTCGATGGGATATGGTCAGAACACACACCCAGCAATTCCTGGCGTCTCAGGAAGTCCTTTCAGGTAAGTTCTGCTCCTTATTTCTGCCTGAGGGTTCCCAGTGAAACCATATAACCACATGGGTACATGCAGTGCTGCAGACAGAAAAATCCTACTTTGCTGTTCTTTCTGTCCAACAAACATATGGGGACCATTAAGAAGGTAAGCAGAAAGTGCATAAATGAAAATGTGCTAAGGAGGTAATGGTCTTCCATCTCAATCTTATCCAACCCTGGCAGTGAGTTTTGTCAAACATCAGTACTTAACAGTGACTGAGTTTGAAGTTTCAACCCAAACAAAGAACTTCCAGCTTTGATTTAATAATGGGGGCAAGGGAAGCAGAGACATACATGAAAAGCATCACTTTTGTGTGTATGTTTTAGTACAAACGAAGAGAAAGTAAATTTAAAAGCAAAATGAAGTGAAAGTTGCATATTACTTACGATAACCAGTGTGGATCTCATCTATTTCTTCCTCTGTTTGGTCCTTTGTGAAGGTTAAGCTCTAAAGAAATCACAGGTATGTTTATTTACAGAAACAAAAAGACGATAAAGCTGCATACTCTAAAACTAAAGACTTAGAACTGGAAAAAGTATCAGTTTTCCATTTCCCCCCCAACTCTTATCATCTCATCCATAGACAGCAATATTGACATATAAATTATATATATACACTCTGCCTTGCTTTGCTTTCAAAGACAACAGGACTAAGCCAAGCCACCCCATATAACACCCAGCAAGTGTGGACCACAAAATATTTCTTAATACCATGCAACAAACGTACTCCAAAAGTCACAAAAGTATCATATGTCATGGGAAAAGAACAAACACTATTGCTGATACGGAAGCAAGGAATTTGCTAGCTAAATCCTAGAGAATTCTAGGAAGGAAAATATTCCCCACACTGCCATGGAGGGTCAAAATCCTCCAGTATGACCATGGGGAATCTCTCTTGGGAATTTTTATTGCAATCAAAACAAATTATCCTACTTAAATGATTCGGGCATAGAAACGTTAACAGTACATGAACTGCCCAAGACAAATGAGTGGCATGAGAAAATCATGTTGGTTGTAAGATGGTGTATGTGAGTTACAACATGCAACCTGGGAACCCGCATAATAAAGCGATAGGCAAATATGATCAGTGTCCACTCTGCAATTTCTTCTAGCTATTCCCCTCCTCAAGAACAAAGACAATTAGCTTACCATTTCACCAGTTTTATTAGATTCAAGCTGAACCCGAATCTTCTCATTCGTTTCCAGTTCTTTAACAACTTCTGCAACTGTTTGAAATTACAAGAAATGGATCACTAAAATGGGAGCTGCTAAATAAAAAGATCTAACAGCTCTGAATGAAACTAGAATGAATTTAAATCCTAAAGCAACAAAACAGCATTAGCTCTCCAACAGGGAAAACCCGGACTCAAATCGCAAGCAAATCCGAATGGCATGATTTTACACCAGTGCTCACTGGGACTTTATTCATGCAAAGGAATTGCTCCCGACTGCAGCAGCTGATTAGCAGAGACCATACCTGAGACTCAGGACCAAGAGGCAGTCATGGGCCTTGGCCAAGTCATCTTGCAGCAAGCCCACAGTGCTTGTTGGCACCTGGCTCTCAGCTACCTCCTGGGCTGCTGCTCTGATTTCCCTTGCATTAAATTCATGGGGAACTGTAGACTTTTAAACTATATTTGAATCTGTTTCTGTTACACAGAGGCAGGTCTTTAATGAAAAGAGTTTCCATTTTACAATATATCTTTCAGTGGAAGATAAAATAATGACATCCACTGTCTATCTTACTCTTACCTCCAAGGCAACACAAACTGTGTGCAGGATATGTCCAAAGATGAATTACAACCTACTGTAATGATTAAGTTGGACTCTTCAAAAACATATAAACAAACATAACTGTAATGTTTTAACAAAAACTACAGCTTGCAGGACCCCCCAGGGTTTATTATGACATTTACTTCTACAAATTTGTTTCTAGACTTATTTTCACAGAGCTGTGAGGTAGCTATGGGTATTTATTGAAACAAATGCTTTCACTAGACAGTAAAGTAGCCAGAAGAAGAAAAGTTTATTAAGGTGTGAAGGAATAAAACCTGTTCAAAACTGGTTCACACAAAATCCAGGAACATGGCACCTGTGCTTCCTCACAGCTATTCATATTACATAGTGACCTTAGGTTCACTGCTACCACTGAAAATGTATGGCTGCATCTTAAGCCCAAGTTCAGTAAGTCACCCTTTATAAACAGGTATTGAGCCAGAAGTCAGCAAAAATTCTGCGCCATTTAGGGCAGACTAGCTAAAGTACATTTTAACACACTGCAAAACTCTCCATCTAACTAGCCTGGATGAACGACACAAACATAGTCAGGGCTACCTCATCACCAGCATCAAGAGAAGAATTGCTCCAAGACTCAAGTACATCCCAGCACGTTAAAGGACTAACAGAACCACCTGCTCTGCAGCGCATCAATTCTAACACAGCTTAGGCAGACATAAGGCTCCAGTCGAACCAGTGTCCACCTCTTACACCAACCTTGCTGCCATGCCACATAGCAGCAGCAGCATAACCCAACCAAGCCTTTCTCCTCAGTAGGAGCTGCCATAACTTCTGACCAGCCCACCCTTCACTTTACTTCAAAACTGCTCGGCTCCTGTTTAGCCAGACAACAGCATACCTCCACAGCCTGCAGCACTCACACATCTACTTCTGCTGCTGGGTGAACATAAAGAGGGGTTTGAGAGTGTTTAATTACATTTCCAAGACTAACATAAATGATAAAGTGATTGAAATTCTGATATAAGTGCTGATCTCACAGACTTAAGCAAAACTTCCTAAACTTCTATCGTTGCTGAAGTCAAACACAGTCTTAGTTCTGTGTGCTGGTTCTTGTCCCAGAGACTTTCTGAAGTCCTGGAAAATTTTTGAAAGCATTTGTGTTTATTTTCAGAAGTGCTTAAGCACAAACTGAGCAGTGACATTTTGGCACCTAAATCACTGAGGCACTTAAACTTCTTTGTCAAGTTCTTAAAATGGTTAGAGAGGAAAAGTGAAAAACCAATTAGTGTTGGTTACAAACTCAATTTTCTCATACACTTGCTCCCACAATTTAGGCCAAGAGCTAGCAAGTGAAATTTACATTTCAAAAAGCAGGAGTCCAAAGTTTAACTAGTAAATTCATATTTATAGTCCTCAGTGATTGACTTTATTTTTCAAAAAGCATCACATTTGGTGGTTCCGCCTGTTTAATAAAGGACTTGAACACCAAGAACATTTTTATTTTTGAAATGCCACAGTGGAACTTGTGGATATTCAGCATCGCCAACCACCTGGTCATATACAAAACCATATATGCATGGAGCAAACATATGAGTTTTTAATATTCGCTTAAAATAAATACTGCCTTACACTGTCAAATTTGTTAAATGATAACTGACAAATTAAGTGCTTTTTACTGTGTTTAAGTTTTTTTATACCATATTAAGTGCTTTTTACTGTGCTTAATTTTTTTTATACTACATGAGCTCAGCAGCCTACTCAAAGGATATTTCTCACCCCTGGCCCCGAATTATTCCAGTTATAGATAAGCGACAAACAGCAAATCTAAAGTTTAGCTGGGCACTCGCAGTGGGATGCTTTCTGACCCACAGAGATGCCGAACCCAGCTGTGCATGAGCAGCTCCTCAGCTTCCAGCTCACTGCCCTGTGCTGCCCCGTTCACTCATTCAGTTCCCAGAAGTTCCACTGCCTTAACTGGCAAAAATTCATGTGGTCAAAATAGTTTCTGAGTCCTTCAATATACAGAAAAACATTCAGAATACTTTACAACTTCTGGAAGAACTGATGAACTTGTGCTTGAGGACTTAAGTCTCTCTGTAAAAATGAAAATTAAAGAGATCAACCTGATGATACAGAACAATATTTCTCATCTCCCTACCTTTGAAGCATCTGCGATCAGCTCTTGTCAGAGACAAGACTGACACGCACTACAGACCTAGCAGACTGCAAGCCCAAACCAGCACAGAACATGCAATACCAGCTGTATGAGAATTTCCAGTGTACTAAAGGCTGTGCAGCTCCCACGAGAGTAATATCAAAATACAATCCTGTTAGAAATTCCTTTAAAAGGACTGTTTGCCATAACCTTCTAATCAAATAGAAAATAATATAGCTGTAAATCTGATGTCTCACCCACCCACACCAGTATATTTGCGCTGTTACTTGTATCATTTGCAGAACTGAAATGAGATGACAAATGAGACACATTTTTAAGAAGATGAATGTTTTCTTATGGTATAAAATAGAATAGATACAAGATGAGCTGGTACAACTCTCTGTCCAGCTCATACATGCTATTAGAATTTTTTAAATGGCTATGCTGTGTACAGAACAGGCAGCTAAAATACCCTACTCAGATCTCGTCCTCCCTGTTCCAGCCCTGGCATTTTCCAAGCCATAAGACCTAGCACATGCAAGCAATAGACTGCTCTTTAAAGTAAGTTTACACTGCATTCACATTAGGAATGCAACATCACATTCTCCTTATCTCATACAGCTGTTTACTGCTATATTCTGAGTTTAATTGTAAAAAATTGCTGCCAAGCACCTGAATTGCTATAAACTCCAGCAAAACATTAACAATTTCTTACTACTTCATTCTACCTTTACCTACCATCTCCAAAAAGAAACCTACTTTTAAAATTAAATACAATAAAAATATAGAAGTCTTTGTGTATAGGATGAACAGAACAAATTCAAAACATAAGATAAATTAATAATCCATTTACTTACTAAGAACCTCTGGTATTTCCAATTTTTTTACTAAATGCCTCAGAGTCTAATTTGGGGGCACTCACTAAAATGCAAAGTCAGTAAAAACACAGAACATTTTTCAGAAGAGTGTTAGTAAACCAGGAATATTTCAGCAGAAATTTACAACCTTGATTTTCATTAATTTACTTTTTTTTGCATTAATCTTGATATATAGAATGTAAACACTTCCAGCTTCATTCTTCCCAAGTATGCAAACCAACCTCATTCCTACCCTGATAAATAAGAGAAGGAGAAATGCATACAAATAGTTTGCGGTGATAACTTTCCTAGAATTTCTAAACTTACCTGATTTGGGATTTAGAGAATCACACTGAGCATTGTACATATGCACAAATTCTTGGTGCCTTTTAATGAGTTGATGACGGGTTCCTTGGGTAGACAGACCATGTTCCTTGAGTTTCTTTTTCAAATCACGATCAGAGAGCAAGTTGTAAACAACTTTAGACAAAGGCTTCCTTTTGTGAGCAGAACTGCAAAGAAAAGGAAACAAACCTTTTTTAATTAATACTCCTATGAAAATAAAAATACTTATTTCCATTTTTACAGGGTGTTTCACCCACTCTGGGTAAGAAATAGCTGAAAGAATCATTTCAGCCATGACATACATGAAACAGCTCTAGGAAGCCAGATCACTTTTTCCATCTACCACAAAGAAAATTTCAAAGATGCAGAAAGCAGTAGGTCTAGTCTGATTTACTTTAGGAAACAATGCAAACATTACTCATCTAACAAGTATCACAGCTCAGTTTTTAATATCTATAGCAAAGGATTCAGAATCACATAAGCAAACCATATTGCTCATCTTCGTTACGATCAAGCCTTACATCCACTCCAAACTCAACAGGAACTGTACTGCATTCAGATTGCTGAAACACAGGTTTTCCACCCAAGTACTGGCCATGTCTTAACTGAATCAGTTGGTGAAGTTTTAAAAGTATTAAAAGTGCAGGCCAAAACTTGAAATGGGGGATTTTTCAGTTTTCTAGGAAAATGATTTCAAGAAATATAGTCATGTACATGAAAGCCAATCTGTAGTTCCCATCTAACGGAAGGGAAGTTTGATAATACAGAAAGCAACATTAAAAAGAATTAATAGGGCTTTCAGATTAATAACATCTAAACCGCAAATTTACTCCTTCACACTGACTTATGGCAGAAAAACTCAACATTCCTGGCATAGCAAGGAAAAACGTCTTAATTACAGGAAAATGCCATAGAAAATTCAAGTCTACCACAATTTTTGTAATCAAAATTAGCAGAACAGTTCTCACAAATTAGGTCAGTCTTTCCTACACCTCCTGATGTAATAAACCCAAACTAGAAAGAAATACACTGAAACTAGCCAAATGTACTGAAATCCATCCACTGCCTCACAGCAAAATAAAGTACAGCTGCTTTGTATTACAAAGAAGTTAACGCTTTCCATTGTAAAGGAAAAGGCTTACTTGAAAACTGTATGCAGCAGTTTCAACTCCCCACATTGAAAATAGATTTGAAAGCTTAAAAAAGAGGCTTACGTAAAAATTGTCATTACTTCATTTACTCTCACATAGCCCCCGTAGCACAGCTGGCAAAGAGAAGATGTATTACCACAATACACTCTTCAGGAAAAGGCATTTTGCAGATTCTTTGGGGAAATATAAAAAACTTCATTGAATAATTAAATCTTTTGAAAGTCCTGAAAAAGCTTAGTATGTATTGTAATTCATCAAGAGTAGGACCTGGAAGAGTGATGACAGCTTTCCAAGAAGACAGCTACATGAAAACAGCTCACAGCAGTCTGAATCTTTGGGGTTTTTTCCCATCCTGGAGAAACAGAGTATTCTTTGTGAAGGTGGACTTACCTGTTACAATTACCAGTGTGCAGGTTTTGGGGACTAAATTACCAGTTCTGCTCAAATACTGCTCAACTGTTAACATAACATGGCATGTGCTCCTAATTTGAGGATAAACAGAGCTAAAACTTCTCAGAGAAAAACTAGAGATGCACTGTGGCTGAAACCCAAACAACACTGCCAGAAAAAAAAGACAACATTTAATGCAATAGCCAGTCCCTGAGCAGAAGTATTTTGCACGATACTTTCTTAAGATCTAAGAAGTCTAGATAAAATAAGCAAAGTTTAAAATTCTGTTAGGGACATGGAAGCTTATATTTTCATTCATTAAAAACAGAAAAAAACCTACTGAAAACATCCCAGATGAAAATTAAAATGTAACATCAGGTTTCAATTATAATTTACCATTTATTCATCTTCAGAGTCCTTTAGCTTACAGATTGCATCCTAAGCATGACTGAGCAAAATAAGAGCTTTAACATAAAATTACTTTCTAATTCAAGGTTCAGGGGAATTTGAAATACAAGCACACACTAAAACTGCATGCAGCAAAAGTGCCTTGCAGATCTTAAGTCTGATCAGTTAGAAATAATAATGGCCTAAATTTATACTAGTAAGTAGAACAATCCTAAATCTACACTTGTGGTGTGAATGCAGGGACCACGACAAATCCTACAGCAGAGTCATAACGTCAAAGGCATGCATTAATCTTATGGAAACTGAGATCTTAAAGCAACAACCTTGACTGGGGCAACTTGAAAAGAAATACGGTGATCAGGGTAAAGTAAATTTTTTATTTTTTAACTTGACAGCTAGGGAAGCAATTGTCTTTTGGCCTTTCTGGATTGGGGGAAGCAATTCATTCACCAAGTGAAAAATGGGAATAAGTGTTACCTGAACAGAATTTTAATGATAGTGAGCAGAAACGTGAAGAGAATAATGACAAAGTTTATTCTCCCTGCGTTGAATTCTTGAAAACACTGTCCAGTGTTTCGTCATCAAAAGCCAAAAAGAAATTTTGCTTGCTATTCAAATACTTCCTTGAGAGAGGAAAATCACAACTACCATATTTATACAGTGATTTTAGAGTGATCTATACAGAAGGTAAAGAACCAAACACAATCTACTGTATTATAACTTATCAACTAATATTCCTTATTTTGACAGAGCAGAAAAATGGCTACATGCATATAAAAAGTTTTGAAAGTTTTCTTACCTTCTGAGGCTGTCTTTCTTCTCTTCTCTTGTCAGGCAACTATCCAGATGTTTGTTTATGTATTGCTCTGGAACAGCAACCTCACAAACAGGGCAATCCACTGAAAGCAAGAGAGAAGGAATTTACTAGTGTGTACATTACCAGAAAGAGCAAACGTTTTCATCCGAAAAAAATAATTGTTGATTGAAGAAAATGAAAACCCAGACCTCCAGATTTTTATTTTTTTTTAAAGATCTGGCATGGTTATCAAGAGTCTTAATTCTTCACTCTTGTTTTCATTCTAGAACACTTATTTCCCTCTCAGTGTAACAGCAGAATGTCTGTCATCTTCCCTGCAGATGGAATGATCTGTAATAAAAACCTAGAATAACATATGCACTACACAGAAATCTAGGGGGACAATATCAGCAGAAGCGTATTTCCATCCTCTTATCTTCCACTTCTGCAGTATTTCACTTCTAAATAAAGGAAGTTGCTTAATTTAGATAAAACAGTATAGTACGAACTTTATTCATATTAATGAATGTTTCCAGTCTATGGTTCTCAAGAGGTCTGTCAATACACGAGTTAACTTGGTCTCACAGGAATCTTGTCAACCAACCATGCCTCATACTCATTTCTTATTACAGATAACTAATAGATTTTGTGACTTGGGCTCAGAGATTCACAAATGCCTCAAAGCACGATTCCCTCAGCTCAGAATCCTTCTTGCATCACAGTTTTAAGAAGCACCTATAAACATTACCAGTAAAGACAGACAAAAACCATAGACTTAAAATATTTATCTTTAGCAATCACATTATGTCAAAAAAAAAAAAGGTTAAATTTAGATGAGCTGTATAAAAAAGGGATTCTTTAACTGACATCCTCTGTACGAGTATGAAGGAAGTTGGTTTTGATTTAAAGGACAGAACAAAAAACAACCTATGAAAAATGCTGTGAAACGCTGTGGGAATTGAGAGAGTTCTCTGGTAACACTGCTTTGCAATTCCTGACTCCCATGACATCATACTCTAGTCAAAGGTTAAAAAAAAAAACAACACTTGGGTCAGTAACTTAACACAATAGTTTTGAGCAGTCTGTTATCGTATTCAAAGTTAACATTTCATTTCTTAACACAGGAACAAATAATACTTACTAAAGCCACTTCAGTATTATCTCATATCAAGTCTTTCATTTGAATTGTTTGACCAAGTACTTTGCATTTCTGGCAATAATTTCAAAGTAATGTATGCTCAAGGATTTAATACAGTCATAAAATGGTAAAGCAAGTAAAAATTTCAACTACTTAGGAATAAGTGAGTGGTAAAATCTCATATGAGTGTTAAATTACTAATGCAAGCAAGTCTGATGCATAAAACTAGGAAACATAACTTCTGGCTAAACTGATGCCATTTTCATAGGGCTACTGTTCTGGCTGTATTATATCTTTAGGCAGTATTTACCCAGCTAATGAATAAATATGACCCTCAGAGTTCCAGCTGAATAAATTGTTACAGAAAATAGATAAATGTAAACTAAATAGAATCAGTGTTGCACTCCAACATGGTCTATTATTTTAACTTAGGCTTTATTTGGGTCAATAGGATGGTTGCTGTCATGTCAAAACTAAGAAGATTCTGTCATTTTATTGCAGTTGACTAATATAAATGGGCATTTTCATACTTCAAAATAAATTAACCTTAACGCTGTTAAATTAGAGAAGAATAAAGCAGATTACTTTCTTCTGGAGAGTGTATAAATAGCAATATTAACAAAACTAAAGCCACGATCATTTTGGTTGTAGGTACACCCTTCAATAACAAATCTATTCTAAAATACCTTGCTTCTGGTAACTTAATATGAGAGAAGAACGAACTGATGTTGCCTGTCTACTTATCAAGGGGAATCACAGAATCTAAGAACAGTCAGGGTTACAAAGGACCACGAGATTATCCAGTCCAAACACCCTAATAATGCAGGGTCACCTACAGCAGGTTGCACAGGAACACATCCAGGCTATTTTTGAATATCTACAGAGGAGGAGACTCAACAACCCCTCTGGACAGCCTGTTCCAGCACTCCATCACCCTCAAAGGGTTTTTTTCTCATGTTTTAGTGGAACTTTCTGTGCTCCATTTTGTGCCCATTGCCCCTTGTCCCATCACTAGGGACCATTGAAAAGAGTCTGGCCCCATCCTCTTGACACCCACCCTTTAGATATTTATAAGCACTGATGAGATCCCCTCTCAGGTTTCTCTTCTCCAGGCTAAAAACATCCATGTCTGTCAGCCTCTCCTCATACGAGACATGCTCCAGTCCCCCTGACCATCTTTGTGGCCTCCGCTGGACTCTCTCCAGTAATTCTTCGTCTTTCTTGAGCTTGGGAGCCAAGAACTCGACAGAGGAGTCCAGATGAGGCCTCACTAGGATGGAGTAGAGGGGCTCACAAGTCCTTCTCCCCAGAGCAGCTTTCCAGCTGGTCAACCCCTAACCTTACTGATATAAGGGTTATTCCTCTCTAGGTGCAGGACTCTCACACTTGCTTTTGTTGAACTTCATTAGGTTCCTCTCCACCCAACTCTCTGGCCTGTCCCCGTTTGCTGAATGGCAGCACAGCCTTGTGGTGTAGCAGCAACTCCTCCCAGGAGGAAAAGAAGGAAGGAGAAGATAAAATTACTTCATTTTTTACTGAGTAAGTCTGTTGTGCAACTATTGTTTCTTAGAGTTGTTACTCAAAGCAAAGGAATCTGTAAGCACTGAACTCCATCTAATTACTTGGCATTAGCCCAACCTTCCTCATCAAGAATATGCTTGTAGGAAAGCTGTCCCACACAAGCCATTATCTGAATGAAGCATAGTCCAGTTGAACAGGAAGCATCTGAACATGCCAATGAAGATCAGAACAATGCAGAGAAATGAAATGAATGCCACATACAGAAGGTACTCTAATGTAGAGTCAACCACAACCACAGACTTGGGGAAGAGAACAGGACAAAACCCCAAAATTAGCTTCTCACCTTTCTTAACTACTTTCACCATAGATGTAGAAGGCTTTTCATGAATTTTGCTGCACTCAGGACTCTCTTGTGATTCCACTTTACCATCAACCTCTGGAGAACTGCTGTAAAGGTTATGGTCTTCCTCAGTTCTGAAAATCTTCTGATCTGTTCCTTCCAGGTCATCTGCTTTTGTCGAGGTGCAGACTTTTTCCTTTTTCAAGAAGCTGTCAATCAATGGCATCTCTTCTTTTAAAACTGGCTGAGAAACAGGACTCCTAACTTGGTTTTTGCCAGCTGAACGCCTGTTACAGGCCAATGAAGATGCAGTCAGTGGAGTATCCAAAACCAGCTGGAATAGTTGTTGTCTAGAAGTATCCAGAAAATAACACGCAGTTAGCTACACTGGACAGCATTTGCTTTTTATTTGAGAAGAAACCAAAAAGAAAACAGCTGGAGTTTTTCTTCCATTCCTTCCTCCCTTTCCTCCTTGCACACATGCAGCAACTGGGAATTGCTAGCCCACACGAGCCAGGAGCAGCAGCACACCAGCTGAACTTCACCACACTCTACAGAATATAAGAATTATCTTCCCGATTTTCAAACAAAATAAATTTGATTCAGCAAATACAACAAAATGCCTCTCAAAACATCACACGGAACACAGCAAAGAACAAATAGTTTTTCCTCTTATTTGAAGGTTGTAAGTGACCCTTTTCCAGTAAGAATATTTCAAACACTGTACACATAGCTGTGACAGAGATTTCTGAAACCAAAAAGCTTAGAAGAATGCACTGTTCCTTCTGTCCCTCCTCACCGCAGGTCTTAGCACAGCTGCTCACTGACCACCCAGCTGGGCAGAACCTCACCAGGAGACACCTGCACATTTGTCAAGTCTTGAGATTTAGTGTCAGATAACCTGAAGTATTTCAGTCACATTTCATCAACGACCAACCAAAAAGTACAAATCTTCCAATCTTTTCTCACATAAAATGAGGGGGAAAAAAAACATAACCATCCTCAAGAACAGCTCCCTTTAGTGTCCAGCAGAACACTTACCACCCATGCTCTACCCCCAACTTCTACTCTCTGCCTTCCTCAGGGAGAGCAAACATCAAGACATGAGTTTAACACAAATATCTTTTCAAAGACATAAATATCTATTTTCTCAGTAGGAACACAGTAGCAGCAAAAGGTTTATCCACCTGCTTGTCTCATTAGTACTTTTAGCCTTGAGGTAATATGAAGAATTACAGTTCTTCTCAAGCAACTGCACAAGATCTTTAAGACGTGTTTCATTGCTACCCCTGCCCCAGAGTTTTTTGCAGAATGCTGTTTATTTTACTATGTACTTTACACAGCTCAGTGTGAGATAAATTAAGCCAGAGACTGCATCCTTGGCAGGGAAACAGCATAGCAACACAGCTATCTAGCTTGCCTGTGAACCTTGTGGTTCACTTTTGTTCCTGTATCATTACAGGTAGAGGAAAGGCTTTCCCAACTAACATCAATATTGGACAAACTGAATAAAACTGCATGTCCCACTCTTACGCACTCCTACTACTACTACTTTGACTAGAGACCTCCACATCCTGAGGGTCACAATGAAGTTCATATCATCCAGCCAAAACCAGCCACCAGTACTCATTAACCTATTAAACTGTAATTCAGTGCTCCATCATCCCTTAGCAACCTGCACACCAGACAGATTGCAAAGCCTGCACCAGTGCCCAGGTGCTTGTTAGCTTTCTCCTTAACTTGCTGCCATTCTTACAACCCAGCCCCAGCCCGCTGCATCATCTGAAATCCTACACACACACAAAAAAAAAAAAAATACCATCTACAAGCTCTGACAAATTGGGACAGCTTACAAAAAATGGAAACTCTAAAAAAAAAGGCAGCATCCTTCTAACAAAGAGAGATCACATACTAAGACATATTCTGTCCCCACTTGCTAAGTGGGGTAGGGAGGATCTTCACTTCTCTTCATAGCAGGATAACACAAAAAGGAGGGACAGGAATAGGGGTAGCTTTTGCAGATTTTGAGGAGTCTAAGAGCCCCTGCATGGAAAGCCATGCTGTACCTCACACACCCCTGGGCTTCCACCTCTCTGATCAATACTGCACTATTCACTGTTGCTCTGGCAGCCACAGAGCTGCAGGCCCAGAGCTCTGCATTCAGGGCACAGGGCCATAAGGATGACTTTAACTTCTTCCAAGCCCCATGCACCACTGCTTACAACTGCACAAGATGCTTGGTACCCCTCAGATACGAACGCAGGCCCCAAAAGACCACAAACGAGTCTGTAACACCAATAAGTCCTCCTCCTTTCCACCTGTAATATATTAACTTTTTCAAGCACCAGGGCTTTTACTGCTCTGCAAGTGCACGCTCTTTATTTAAAAACTGTAAAGCCATGGCACTGACTGTGACACAATTCACTTTATCCAAGGTGATAAAGCCTGTGAAAGCAGAACAGCTGTGGGTCCTCAGCTTGCAAAGTTTTTAACTCGGGAAGAATAAATAACAGTTGAAATAATTTGGATTACTATTCCTTTTCTGTAAGAAAAATATAAAGAAAGGTACTGTGGGTGATATACCTACAGAATGTGCACTGCCATAAAATTACTTCTTACAGCACTTTCATGAAGTCTCAAGGTCTATAAAAAGTCTGAAATGCAGCTATGCTCTCAGATTTTACAGTCTAGTACTTTAGTATTGGGTAACTACATGGAAAACTTCTCAGTCTTCTAAAATAAAGATTTTTCATGTCTAAAAATAACTAAGAAAGAACTGTCTGTACATGTATCTTTTAAGAACAAGTTCACATAAGTCATCAGGTAACCCCACAACCACACTAGTTCCCGGTGAACAACTACGACAGCCAGCACAGCACAGTGAACACCCTGCGGTCATTATACTCAAGCCAGATTCAGAAGCCCCATTTGGAGTTTAAGTTTCCTGGATTACCAGATGTAATGACCACATCTGTCAGGGGGAATTCACTTCTGCCCCCAAATTCTCTGGCTTTCTGCAGTGCAAACAAGTGCAATTAAGTGTGGCAGCAGAACTGTGTTTTTCTGTCTGCTCATGCCTAGATATGGTCTGGAAGTTTTTAAGGAGGTTAATTCTCCGTCTGACACAGACATACAGTGGTCTAGCTACTGTTGGCATAGGATCAGCTGCACAGCAAACTCAGGAGTTCATTAATGGGAACATAAACAGAGTGCCCTCACACAGCCCAGTCCCACTCCTGCCTCACATTTGCTGTTTACAAGGCATATTTTTCACAGAGAAGTAGCAGAAAGCTGTGACAGCGTATCACTGCTCAACACGGCCATTAGCAGCAATAATTGGCACACAAAATATCTCATTTTACTGCAGAAAAATACATCTATTCTTCAACTTAGAGGTAACAAACTATAGCTTCAGAAGACTTGTCACATCACAGATGGTTACAACCAGTTTCAAAAGCAAACAAATTAGTTGCCTTTTATTCCTAATACACTTAGAGAAGTTTAATCCTCAAAAGGATGCAGCTGGGTGTTGTACCAAAGATGTACTACTTTTTTTACATTTCCTCCCTTTTTAAACAAGGTTGTATAAAAAAAATCTAGTTTTTCACACTCTCCCGGCTGTCCTACAGGCAGCCTACCATTAAGGGTACAATAGCTAATCAAAGTCAACACAGTTTGATCATATTCTTTTGGCTGGTAAGTAACCATTTTTACACAAAAGCCCAGCATCCCATGCTACCACAAGCTAAATTCTATGTGGCTCAGATAACACAAAACAGATCCATAAATACATCTTATCAGTTTAGTTTTCCCATAAAATAAAGAATGATGTAGCCCCAGAAGGCAAAACTATTTGAGCAAATAGCCAGTTGCCTATCTTCATTGTCTTCATCTAAAGAACATAACTGGTCCCCCTCATTTTTTGAGTGTATGTTCTATTACTTTTGACAGTTCCTCCTCTTGTATAGTAACACCTTCTACTATTTGTAACCATCAATTATGACAGCTTCTTTTTCCACAAGGCTGTTCATTAGCTAAAATGTATTTCCCAATGTGTTCACACTAGCCAACAACATTCCTAGAAGTCAAATTTCACATCAGCTTAACTTTTCACAAGACTTAAGACTGATTAGTTTATCAATTTCTCAACATATCTTTCTTGGGAAGTATCAGAATAGCAGAGCTTATAGTATCTCGATTTCTCCGAGATGTCAGTAGCCCAGTTTTTCCCTCAGGATGGCTACAAGCCAAAACACATCTTTAAAGTGGGCCTGGACAGACTGCAAACCCAAGGAAGGGGCAGCTGAACAATTCTGATAAAGGTCGGAGGTAGAGCTGTAGGGAGGACAGCAGCTCTGAGGCCAGCAGAAGCCGGTATCAGATACACAGCAAAAGGCTCAAAGTGCAAAGCTCGGCATTTTTGCAGCGAGTTCTGTACAAAACAATAGACTTCTGCACTCAGGAGAGTTGCTCCCGAGCTGACAGGACAGATTACCCAAATAAAAGAGGATCTCACTTCAAATACAGCTTGTTAATATTTGCACAAAGGCAGCCAGAATGGAGAAATCTTCTGAAGAGAAATTTCAGATTCTGTAATAAACAGCTGTCTCTAATAAAATATGGTCTGGTATAAAATAAAGATAAACTGGAAAAAATACCCAAAAAACCCTATACTAACAATAAGTTGATAATAAAGGTTGTTTTAATTATACCATTTGTCTACAAATAATCCTATGGGTTTTCCTTATATTGAAGGATAAAGACTTACAAATAGACTTTGTGAAGGGATCTGATTTTGGCACAGAAACAATGGAAAGAACACTAGGACACAAATATGAAAACTTGTTTGCCAAAACACACATGAAATATCCACATGCTTTTTTTTTTTTTTGGTGGGAAAAATACAGAAAATACCAGTACTAATTCAAAAGGGAAAGAAAAGTCTCAGACTGGCTTTCCACAAAACATGGTATTTTGGGCCCACTGAGTGGCTTCACTGGCTGCGTGATGACATCTAGCGGTTCTGCTGGACCTGCACCCCACCAACCAGCACCCCAAATCCTGGCACCCCAGGGATGGAAGAGCACCATGGGCACTCCTTGCACAGTCCCAGGCTACTTGACAGTACCTTTATCAACTGCCACTCCCCTCCCTCAGGGCCAGAGTAAATTACTCAAATTTCTCATTATTCACAGCTGTTATTGGAGTGATTCAGATAAGCCTGACTGTAGTGGAAGATCCTTCTGTCCTTCAGAGCCAGTCAGCAAAGTTAAGCAAGACATTCACCATCGACCAGACTGTTCAGATTACATAGAAACTGATTCTACTGGTAAACCTCAGGACAGCACATCTTTCAAAACACTCTGCATTTTGCATGCAGTTTCAACATTATATGCTCCTAAGAACTTAACAGATTACTACTACCACCTCTGAAAGCTGACAGAATTTCATCTTCCTGGCACAAAAGCAATAAATGCGTCAAAGCTTACAAGCCTTGGTTTAAGAACACAAGCACCCTTTCAAGACTAAAAGTTGCATCAACAAGATGATACTGAGTCCCAGCATGCACTGTTCTAACCACTACCTAAGTCCTCCCCTAGGGCCCATCCTGTTAAATTGCTGGCTTGTGTTCAGGCAGGAGTTACGTTTCTTTTAGTTCAACTATAAATGTACTGTCATCTTTACACACTGTACGTGGCACACACTCTCTGCCAGGCATGCTTTAAAAACAGTATAAACATCTTGCATAATTTGTTTTCTTCAGACCTCCAAGACACATTAAAAAAATTGTTAGTGTCCTCCTCCATCAACATCCTAGCTCCCATTTTATGACCTGTTTCTTCTTCCTTGCCAGTGTAGCTATGAAGTAGAGAAAGTAGGCGGGAATTCAGTGCTTCCACATAATTTCTGAGGAAGACAGGAGGTTGTGAATCT
The DNA here is from genome assembly GCA_013389865.1 of Piaya cayana. Lineage (NCBI taxonomy): Eukaryota > Metazoa > Chordata > Aves > Cuculiformes > Coccyzidae > Piaya > Piaya cayana. Next base: position 193,726 of record WAAB01014566.1, on the reverse strand, counting down.
TCCTAGGAACAGCTCACGCAGGACAGTCCTAACTGTCTAACTGACAATTTCTCTCCTTGAAACTCCTTCTGCAGTCCTCCTGGAAGTTTAATCAGTGTATTAGAAATGACAGTTCCTGCTCTCTCAAGCACTCAGTGTGGATGTGTTTATTCCTCTGACTCACTAGCTGCCAAGTAACCCTGATTAGGAAACTAAGATATAAAACTGAAAGTGAAAACATATTTTTCTTCCCTATGCAGAAAAAAAAAAAAGGTACAGGTCATTTTCAGCAAGGACTATTTGTCTGCTCATACAAGTATACTTCTAATTTCTGTTGCTGAATTCTCTAACTAGGTGATGCAAAAACTGACAACGTTTATCAAAATAATCTCTTTATTAGAGGATAACCAAATTAATTTCAAAACAAGCCCAAAATTTTATGCTGCTTATTTTTGAAGACACTGGCCTCATTGCAGCTGATAAAAATGTGGTTCATAGAAGACTAATTACACAAACAGCACTCCACGTCTTGCTTGACCTGGTCAGAGTGATAAAGTCTGCCTTCAAAGCACAACACAAGCAGCACAGAGAAAGCTGAGCAAAGGTTGCTCTCACCCTGACAGAAGGCAAAGGGCATAACCAATTAGAGCAATGTGCTCCCTGATCTCCTTTGCTACTCAGGATATTTGTGTGTACCCGAACTCAGGGCAGGGCAATGTGAATTCAGCCCTATTAATCACAGAATCACCAGGTTGGAAAAGACCTCCAGGATCATCGAGCCCAACCATTCCTATCAACCACTAAACCACATCCCCAAGCACCTCATCCACCTGTCTTTAAAATACCTCCAGGGGTGGTGATTCAACCACCTCCCTGCTGCTCTAGTTCCAACTGCTCTTCTACCCTTTCACATAGAATACAAAGTTAATGGGCCACGATGAATGACACAACTTCTTCACTTTTACTGGAAAGCATCAGAGCCCACCACTTCTACTGTGAGCAAGCAGGACTCCTAAGACAACACTCACTGAGCACAAACAATCTTGAAGGCTTCAGTTCCACACAACACTTGCATATGACCTAACTGTTGGGCTAAATGGGAACAGCACTCTGGTCTACTTAAAATTATTTCCACTGCATGCACACATTGACCTTGGTGCACAGCTTTTACTTTGCTAAGTACTATCAACATTAACATTTTCTTCCTCAACACCCCTACTTAAGAAATGCATTTTCATTTTGTGAACTACTGAAAAGATTTAAGGCCTAATTTGCGTACACATTAAACCATCTGAGACTCAAAGTCAAAAGCAAGACAGCCCTAAAGAGCTTAGTACATTTCAAATCCAGTCCTGGGACTTCGGATTTGTTTTGGGGAGGGCCAAAAGGAAACGTGGGGAAAAAGGGGAGGAGACAGAAGATTTGCCCTGTACCAACATCACCAGGACAGAAACCAACAAAGTTCTTATGAGTTACTGATACTCGTATCATGTAACACTGTCCAGGCAAGCAGTGTTCTGCTCAAATTCAGTGCCATCTGCAGAGTAAATGTGATCCCAGGTTGAGACAGGCAAGAACGTGGGGTACCCAGCATCTGAAATCATTCAAGATTTACTTGTTGTCTATATTCCTCTTATTCCTCTGCTTTACTGAAGCAGTTACCTTAGCCTTCTGTTGGTGGATCTTTCTTACTGAGAAAGAACCCTGTACTGTCTGTCTCTCACCTCACCCCCAACCCGGTGCAGAACAGGACAATATAGGTTTTATCTTATTGATCTAACTTTATGTTGAGAAATTGTTAAACTCCAAGTCACAAAATGAAAGATTATTAAACTACCCTGATTGCTATGATTTGTATTGATCCATTAAAGCAGTCAAAAAAATTAACTTTCAGGATTCAATATCATAATGGATCCAAGTCAGCACTACTTGTTCCCTACAAAAGTAGACGTTACCAAAAGAAATATTAATAGTAATCCATTTATCACTAGGAAACACCAAAGACAGTTCAAGCTAAAATAGTGGAACTGTAGAATGTCAATTCTTCAAATAAAATCAATTCAATCTAATAGTGGTCATATAGAAGATTAGGTCTTCACCACAGAGAAATTCTCTCAAGTAACAAAGTCATAAACTGAACTGTGCCTCCTACCACTCCTGAAGCCAAGAACATCATTGACTTCAAGCTCCAAGTTCATTTCAGAAAAAAGATGATGGCATATTTGCTTCCCATAAACATAGCAATACCTAGCAAATCACTGAGCTGCTTCTAACTAAAAGAAATAGAGAAAATACAAGAAATCTTACATATCTACTGTAGTAGGCGTTTACCAAGTCATGCTTATCCTGTTGTTCCTATCTTTCAAAGGGATGAGATTAAAAATTAATTTAAAAAGTAGCAGAAAAGTAGATAAGAAATCCAGATGAAAGCACAATAATCCATTATTTCTTTTACCCAGGAAGACTCACATTTGTGGTCCCTCAATACCTACACTTTTCCCATCCAATGATTTCACCCAAATAATTATCTGGCAATTTGACTATTACCACTGGACAAAATCTTTCTGTTCAGAATTTACCCTGCACACAGAGGAAGGATCTTAGAAGAAAATCTTTACTACCATGATTTTCATTTTAGAATCTTGACACACGTGCTTCACTTCCTACATATTGGAGAGACTATAACTTACATGGCATCTAACCAGAAGCAAAATCAAAACAAACTCATGCAACTCCAATGCACCAGCTGAGTGGACAGCAACCTTCAGCCAGAAAACTATAGGATTTTTCCAAACGTGTAAACATTCACCTCTGACAACATTTCTGGGACACTGCAATTCCTCCTTGCTCTGCTCCTCTACAAGGACTCATGGCCTGCTCATGCAAAGTGAGTCACATCTGCTTTTCCAGCTGCCAAAACAGAGATTGCATTAATAAAACTACAGTATACCTTGCAGAATTAAAGCTCTTTACTAGTTCATCTAATGTCCGGTTGTTTTTCAGGTCAGACCCCGAGACTGCCTATTAAAAAAAGAAAGAAAAGCAAAAAAAAAAAAAAAAAATCAAATGCAGAGAAAACAAGTACCCAGAAAACATTCAAGTGATCAATAATTTTTTTCCCAGACCAGTGCCTCAACTACCCCTCACTAAACTGCTCTGTGAATGAAGATGCATGAAGTGTAAACACTTTTTTCCGGAAAAATATCTCAAACTATAACAACTACCTGAGAACTGAATGTCTGGAAAATGATAGGTAATAGATAAAAATGAAGCATAAAGCTAAAGCAACAAAATCCAGTGTCCCCAGTCTCCAACAATGCTTTATTGTAGCCCAGTTCTAATTATTTTTGATAAACAAATCAAGGATCCCATGAGTGTGATAAGAACGTTAAGCAACAAGGCATGAAAATTGATGAAGAGAAATGTTTTGATTTATTGTGGAATGAAAATACGAATTATAAGATGACTTTGTGTATTCAATTCATTCGTTTTAGACAGTCCCTGATTTTTATCTCCCTGGTTGCCTCTCTCTGCTCTTCTGTTTTACAAAGGTTTTATTAATCTTTTTCATATCAATACCTGTGATTAAGAAAGCAGTAATAAAGTGTACTCTCCAAAGGCGTACAACAGCTCTGAGCCAAAACCCAGCTTTGATGCTCCATCTACTTCTGCCTATGCTGACAGAAAAGTAGCTTTGAAATAGGACGACTCCAGTTGTAAGAGCACCACGTTTTTCCCCAAAGAGCTATCCATCAAAAGGAAAGCTGGTAATATACGACCAAAATTAATCATTTAACATAGTCTAAAGGAAAAAGCCCCTGAGATTCACCAAAAAGTAAATAAACAACAAACTAAGGAAAAGAAAAACACTTACCACACAGCATGTTGGACACTGAGTTTTATAGGACAAAAACTTGCGTATACAAAGGGAACAATCTGGAAAAAGGAAATGTGTAATTTTTAAACAGGCATTCTTCCAATTGCAGTTCAACAGCCTTACTAGTACATTTTCTTTTGGTACAACATATGCACAGTAAATTCCCCAAATTATTCTATTCTCTACTTACATATGAGCTTTCAAAACCACTTCAATATATAAAAAGTTTTATCGCTCTCCTGCAAACAGGCACTCACTTACTAGATCATTACTGGTCAGAGTCTGAGCACTTAATACATTTAGCAACAGCTACCTAAGCAGACATATTTCAAAGACTTTCTGTGAAGGAGTCTGAAAAGCAGTAGGAGCATTAACGCACTAATTCAACACTTAAACTGCAAATCCATCTAAACATTCAAAAATTACATTATATAGTGAGATGTGATACGGGGCAAGGAATCCATAAAAAAAAAACAGGCAGACATTTTTACTGAATGAATATAAATCAGCTTGTAGATCTAGCCTGCCAACATCCGACAAACAGTCACCTTCAGTAAGCAATGGGACTGACCTATGTTTGCAGCAATCGCTGCTCACAGCCAGGGCAGCTGAAGTGTGTTCAAGGATAATAAATCACATAAGCTCTTAGTCTTGACGTTTGTGTCTAGCACTGGCTCTGGGGCTGTGCAGAGAAGACAACTTCACAATTCTGTGACCACAGTCCCTTCTCTCCCACTTGCCTCCTCTTCCTACAGGAAAAATAGACCTGCCACCTCTCAGTTCCAACCCGCCATTCCTGGGGTAAAGAAATATCTCTCTGTCTACTATGGTTAGCACATACACCAAGAATTAAACAGTGCCACAAAGTTCACTTCTATCTGCACCAAAAAAAAAATCACATCCACCTGTAAAACTACATCTACCAAACTAATTAGAAGACTCCGCCACATCACTGTAATTCAGTATGCAGAAAAGAATCCCAAAATATTAATTTGATCTGACAAACATCACTGGATGCTTAATGACAATGATGGAGTGAAAGTATACTGCCAGCAAATAACGATCTCCGTTGTTCACTCTGCCACTGGTGAAGGGTCCATAACACAGAAGATGACCATCTCCAGTTGCTTTTATTATGTGAAAGAAATACTAATGGCACATCTGTCACTAAAGACAAAATCCAAAGCACTGTGAAAGTGAAAGTGAAACAACTACCATCAAGAGAGCTACTAAATGTTCTCAGTCACCCAACAACAAGCACAGGAGGAATCTTGAGTGGCTATAGGTGTAAACAGATCATAAAGAAGACCAGAAGCCCTGTAACAGCTCACTATGAAAAAGAGAAATAGAAAAATAAATTGCAAGCAAATATATTTAATTTAGATCTATGCACAAAGAATTACTTATTAATGACAGAGGGATTTTTCCTCCAATTGTACAGCCTTAGTGGACTGAAGAGATTACACAGAAGTGTAATAGAAAACACTTCAAGAAGTTTTGATTCATTGCAGAAAACTCAGGCTCACTACAATTTGCAGGAACAAATTTAAAGTGTAATCTGTGAGAAAAAGAAGGGAGATGTTCTCTCTGAACTCAGGCTGTAACACCAGCTACTGCACAGAATTTCAAGTGCTCCCCACCATAAACACTGTTTTCAATAGTGATAGTTTTGCCAAATTAAACTGAATTTAATTGCCAAACTTCAATGTCCTCCCTCATGTACAGAAGAGGAAGTTTCTGAACAAACAAGTTACAAGCATTTATATTAATATCAGAAAAGACAAAGTACTTTCCCTTAATCTGACTTTCAGTAAACTACTTTGCTGCCACGATCCGGCAGATATCAGCCTGAAGCAGACAGAGCAGCATGGAAAATTTTACCTCGTAAGACTTAATGCTCTCCGCCATACAGTTTTGCATTTTGTTCTACCCTCAAGATGTTATGAAAGATATTTAAATGAAGAATTGTAGGAATAGGTGGTGTTTAGCTGCATTAATCCAGATGTTTCTTCTGTTAGAAGGCAGCAACTATAACCACACAAGGAAAGGTTGCTGGCTGCTTCACAGCTTTCATCTACAAGAGCTCCTCAGAAGCAAATACCCTTGGCTGGCTAGGCCACAAGTAGAAAAGCTACGTATTTTATAAAGAAAACAAAGGATCAGTCACCTCTGCTTTACATGCCAGTAAATAACAAATGGTCACATGATGACATATCTCAAACTCTAAAGGAGAAACCTCTTTTTTGAGGAATTTGTCAATAGTTTTATGTCACTCAGCTAAGGTGCAAGAGGATTTTGCCAGCCCATATAGTCCACAAGGTCATTCTCTGGCCTTTAGTTTCCTAGGAAAAATGTATGAAGACCAAACCATTCACTTAAAATTTCTTGGAGTACCCCTTATTCAGCCCTACCTGTCTGCCTTAATATGTCAACGGAATGACGAGTCAGGCTTAAATGGAGTCACAGGATCAAAATATATTCTCACCGCAGCCACCCCTGTACTGCCTGGAATGTGCAACAAGGTGCATTTACATGAAATATGTTAATTCTAAATTCAAAAAAGTCACAAGATAGTGGAAAGAACAATCTCACCACACCTTTACTGACTTGTCACGAAAGGCCCATTTATCTTGACTCATACTTGAGCAATTTTTATGTAACCTGCTGTTTCTGTGCAGATTTTATTAAAACTTCAGTAAATTTAAACTATAACCACAAAGTCAATTGCGATGCATTAAAATACACCCATAAAACACACACAGGACAGGAGGCACAGATATGCAGCGAAAAGCAAGAATTCTGTGTTGACGTCTGTGACCTTAGGACAAAGTTGGCACAGGGGACAGCGGAATGGGACGAGCCCTGCGACAGCACGGAATTCACCCCCAGCACCCTCAGTGCGAGAAGTAATCGCGTCCCTCGCGCCGTACTTACAGTTATGCGAGCACTGTGGAATGATCATGGCGGTGCTGAAGTAATCGAAGCAGATCCCACACCGCAACAAATCGTCCACCGCCTGCAGCGGGAAGCCTAGGTCAGCGCCAAGCGTGCCCCCCCAGCCCCGCGGCCGCTCTCGCACGGCGCAGCGCCCGCAGCAGGACGCGCGGAGTCAGCGTTAGGGCCAGGACCCCCACGGGACGCTCCCCGCCCGCCACCTCCCCCGCCATCTCCCTCCCCTCCGTGCCTCCCTCCCGCCGGGCCCCGTCTCACGCACCTTCAGCGGGGACAGGCTCTCCGGCCAGGGCGGCTCGGGCAGCGGTATCGCCAGAGCCATGGCGCCGCGGCCCGGCCACTCCAAATCACCCGCGCTGCGCGCCGACAATCGGCCGCACTTCCGGCCGCGCGCGCGGTGCCTGCCGGGAGTTGTAGTCCGGGCAGCACGGCGCGGCTAAGCGGCGAGTCGAAATTCCCCGCGCAGCGCGGTGCACGCCGGGAGTTGTAGTGCGGATGGTTCCCCAAATCTACCGCGCTGAGCCCTACGTGCCGCACTTCCGGTCGCGCCGCGCGGTGCATGCTGGGAGTTGCAGTCCGGGCAGCGGCTCCTCGCCATCGAGGAAGATGAAGGAAGGCGTCGAGGCCAAAGCTGCGGGGGGCTCGACCTCCTCTCCCACCACGGGAAAACCCTTCGGAAAGCGCCGCAGGGCAGACGTGCAGGCTCGCAGCCCCAGGAACTCTGCAAACCACCCATTTCTCATCCCACCGCTGGAATGGATTCCCATTCCCATTTCCTTATGGTTCATTAAACACCTGCTTGGGAAATCTGAAAATCCTGTGCACGAATATTAACTGAACTACTTCTTTTGCACAAAATACATTGACTACCGGGTGTTTTCAACACCTGTCCCTCCCCTTTTGAATGCACTTGTGGAAGTTATAACACCTACATCCCCAAAGCAGCTAAAATAACAGCACTGATTCCCATGCATTCATTGAACTCCCCTGGACAGCCCATGGCCACAAGACACTTCCCAGCCACGGTGATGAGTTGTTCACTCAGATGATGTGTCATTGAGTGACCCCATAAGCAAGAGGTGAGGGTCTCCACTCATGTCTTCCAGGAGGTATTTGTTTAAAAAATATCCAAGACACTGTGTCAATGAGAATTGGAATAACAGTCCCCAAATAAACTTCTCTTCTGCTGTTAACCTACTCCGCAGTCAGTCCTCTTTTCTGTTTTTGTTTCTCCATACAGCTGTTCGCCAGCGCTTTGCTATGGGAACAAGTGGATGCACAGGGCTGTGCTGTGTTGCCATGGAAATGGGCATCGTCTCTGTCACCGCTGTCCTGGTCATGGGCAAATCTGGCTCTTTGAATTCCACAGAAGGGATGTTACAAGACACAGGCTAAAAATACATGGCCCTGCGGATGAAAAACTAAAAAATGGCATGGAGCATTGACCATGGCTGAATACTGCTGATGTGGTTTCAGGTTTAATAATTACTTGGGAGTTTCGGGGAACTGCCAGAGTAACGTAGGATAAAACTGCAAAACAAATTGCACTGTCTTGGTGCAATTCAAATTTCAGAAGCCAGCTGTTTACCAAAGCCTGCACCAGGGCTGTGCCACCACTGATCATGGTGCTCACTGAAGGAGAAGGACACCGGGCCCCTTACAGATACTCCACTGCAGTACTCTGGTACAATACACCCCATGCTGCAGTGTTACAAATTTTCCTGCAGATTAAACTTCTTGTAGCAGTGGTTTTTACACACACAACACATATTTAACTATTTTATATATTAGCCTACTTAACAATAATGCCTCACTTTGCTTCTTTCATTTCACAGGTTTGTTCTAAGCACTTCACTTTTGTAGCCACTGGTGACTCAAATATGCTGTTACCTGAAAACCATGAGCATGCATACCTGCTTTTTCCTATTGGATGAGGTTTTGTAGCAGTGTAATTTCCACAGTCTTACTCCTGATTTGAGCTAGCCTGATTTTTTGATCAGATACACTGAAGTCAAGCTCCATGAACTGGCACTCAGTAATTCTAATATATATATAAGGTATTGCATGACCGATATAGAATCATAGAATAACCAGGTTGGAAGAGACCCACTGAATCATCAAGTCCAACCATTCCTATCAAATATGATGGAGAAGGTTAGAAGAAACTATCATAATGGTTTCTGCTGGCCTTAGGCATTATGAATCTTTGAAATTTTGTATTTGAATGGATCCTATTACTGTCTGATACTTGCCAAAAGTGCTAGAATTTACAGAATAATTTCATTGCCACTTAACTGCCCGTTCTTTTTGCCTTAAAAGAAATCTGTTTCTTCTGCTTTCTCTGCAAGCTGTGAAAAATTGATGTACTAATCTCTTATGGTTCTTTTTCAATTTTCTGTTTTTCCTCTTCCCTCATGCACTCTGCAGATCCTATTCCAGGTTCACACACATTCTGACATGAGCTTATTGGTTGACAATTAACTTATCCTCCGCAGGAACAGACACAAGGGTTTCATTACTACAGCAACGTGATTATTCTGCACTTTGGTAGACTGATGAATAGTGAAGGGCAATGAGTTTATAGCCAGGCACCATCCACAAAGGCTGCTACTGAACAAAAAGCAGCTTAAAGTATTTCTATGGTAAATGCACTGTATATATTAAAAAAAAAATGGAAAATACGTGCGTTCACCTGAGTCTTGTGTGACTCTAAACACAGGAGTGGATGGGCAAGGATGGAGCTGGGGACCATCTCACCAGGGGTCTCAACCCACAGAGAGATACTTGTTGTTTAGAAGCAGGTAAAACTTTCCTGCCTGCTTGTCTGGAGCCTGCTTGAGCCTGACAGGTCCTGGGGAGCAGATTTAAACCCAGGGACTCCTGCAGGGTGAGGACAGTTATCCTTCACCATAGGAAATCTTCCTGCTGTTTTATTTGCACATTGAACTTCAGTGTTGCACCTGGTTTATTTTGCTGAACTACCAAGTTACAACTTATTATTATACACAGAACACTAAAATAGAGAACACATACCCTCTTCCCAACCCCTGAAGTAGTAATTTAAATTAAAACACCAGCAGGCACGGATCTGCATTTCTGTAAGCTTATTGCCCTGTTTTGTTAGCAGAGAGAAATGTATGGACAAGCTTAGTAGGAGGCAGAATAGCCTGACATGAAGCAAATATCCAAAAGCTGCTTCTTTTCATATGTACTGTTGAGACAAAGAAAATACTGAAGTGGAATTTCACATAGCTCCCAGCTGGCTGCACACAACTTAATGGTGTAAAAAGTGCTGGCTCCCAAATGCAACTTCAGCTTCCACTGCTTACAGAACTGTTGTTGTTCTCCATGCTCTGACAAACAGTTCATCTTCAGCTTCCCTTAGTAGATAGTTGTTAAAATCAACTTTCCACCAAGATCTGCCCCTTATACGTAGGTGTCACTGGACATACTTTATGATAGAAATACAAATGCACCATGGAAACAAGCCTTTGGGACACAAGTGTGTAGACTGGATGAAAATCTGCAGAAGAACATACTGTACTTCAGGGGAAAAAAATCAGAATCCAAACCATAGAACGTTTTGTATTGATTGCTTCTAAGTATTTTCAGACATTCCTTAATATTTAAAGCAGTGGAAAGTTTCTCATCATTTCATTCCCAACTAAAGAGAAGAGCCTGAATACCATGAGTAAGATTGTTAAAAACATTTAACATTGACCTAACTCTGCCCTTATGATAAGGTTGGCAGCAATTTATTGATTTCTACATGACTAAATTTAGTCTGATGATGAGAATTTTAGAACAAAATAATCCCATCATGAAGTACTAACCCCTGAGATGGGACTATACATGGTCCCTGTCAAAGCAATTCCTTCAATAGCAATCAGAATTAAATATTTACCATGCCAACTAAAATAACAATATTTCAGACCTAACATCTGCCAGTGCAGATAGCCTGAGCAGCCCATCAGACCAGCGCAAGTCAACGAAGACAAAATTTGGCCCAGAAATATAGTTAAGACCTAGAACTCATCCAAAGAGCTTTACTCATTCTTTCCTGGACTGAAGCGAATGCATAACATCAATCAAAAGCAGCAACACAGCAAAAACATAGCATGTAAGAGCCTTCGGGTAAGTCATGGGTATGCAAGAAGGCTTAGCACTGCACCTTCAGCTTAATATTTAGTATCAAAGGTTTCTTACATGATAGCTGGCATATGAACTGTCATCACTTCTTCTAACAAATAGCTTTGGCTAAAAAAAAAATTTTGGTTATATTGAATGACGCAGAATCAGGAGGAGTTAGCAGAGTAACTGTAGCTGAGAGCTGCAGTGGTATTTCAGACCCCCTTTTTCAAAACACATTACCAGTGCTACTTAAAAGCTCTGCTGTTAAAAGTTTTCTATGGAAAGAGGTGCATAAAGCTGGGATCAAAAACCTCTCTAGAGTGCACTCAATTTGGCTGCCTTAATCTTCTAATAATAGTCACTATTACCTAGATTGTAATTTAAGAACTTCTTTTGACTGTTAAAAAGGAAAAAAAAAAAAGCAGACAGACTTCTCTGGCATGAAGCTAAAGAGAAGAGTTAAAAGGAGACATAAATTACTTAACTGAAAAGTTCACCCTGGAAGCGTGGTATTACTTGGCAAAGCTAAATCTCTCTTCTTTCACATACCACTGTAGGGTACTCAGCGTTAGGACTGGCCTGGGATGGGATGGGGTAAGAACCAAACTCCAGGAAACATTGTGATGCTTGGTTCTTCCTTTGCGTGTCCCCAAAGGGTGCAAGCACTTTTCTGTAACTGCCCCAGATGTGGTACAGACCGCAGCTTGTTAACACCTTACAAGACCAGGACATGAAAATTTGAAGTACTGCACTATTATCAATGTATTTATCCTCTGAATCTTCCTACAACAGAGACAGCATTTTTTGTTTTCACAGGCAGGAAAACTGGGACATTCCTATACTCACTGTCACCACCTAATTCATAGCAAATGTCTAGTGCTTATGCCAAAGTTCTCTTCTCTGAGACAGAAAGAACTATCAGAAGCAGGAAATTCTATCCTTTTTTCACGTCTCACTTCAAGGCACAATATGAAATGGTTCGTTAAAAATAATAGCATTAGTCTAACAAGATTATGCAGAATTGTTTTCTATCCTTTTCAGAGACAGGAGGTACTGAAGAAATTTAACATTTCTGCTTCAAGGATTTTTCATGGCAGTGAGATGATGCAGTTTTAGTGCTTGGACCAAACACTGTCAGTCAACCAGCGATGCTAGACGCTGCTCAGCCATTAGCAGCTCCTAGGATCAATGAATAAAACACACCTACAGTGGGTCAGGCTGGACCAATGTGCATTACAGCAGCACTTGGGTCACCAGCACCATAAGGAAAGGACTCACTGGCTGCTATGTGCCATTTAATTGTTGAGTATTTTAGCTGAGAAGAGCATGTATAGTGAAGAACAGCATGGAATAAAATGGGTCTACATTGGTATAAAAAGCACTGCTCAATCTTGTTACTTTAAAGAAAGTCAATGCAAACAAAAAAAGAAAGTAAAAGAAAACATAAATAGCTAAACTGGAGATCAATGTACATTACTGTGTATTTAAGGTGCTTTGTCCTTAGCAAAGAGAAAATGAGCTCATGTGGTGCTTTTTCCCTGGGGAAAGAACATCAATTTATAGCACAATAGTGGCACAAGAAGCCTAATCCAGGACTGATAGAGCAGCTTGGGAGAGTTAGACCTGTGGTGTTAGAAGTTCTGTCAGAGGAGTTAGTTGAGCTGAAGAGGAGATAACCATGAACATTTTCCATTAACAGCATTTATGGCAGCACAGCAAAGGGCGAGAGAACAAAACACACAAAAAACAGAAAGGCCTCCAGCTCTGCAGGCATCTCCCAAGTGCAGACCTCATGTTTTTTAAACAAGCATGAAATGCTTTCAGAAATTAATAGAAGACTTGTAATGAGGTAATATATCAGACCCAAAATTACAAGCCTGTTCACTCAATGTTTACAGCCTCTAACCAATGATTAAATAGTTCAGTTCTTCCTATAGCACCTACTTGGCAAAGGGGATATTGACCAAACAGGCTATTTAGGGTGGCAGAGACAGAGAAGGGACTGTCCTGCTTGGTAAAGCTAATGCTCCCATCTGCTCCTACTATCGATCTGATGTCCTCTAAATGGTATAAATAAGCTTTAAAGTAACAGGCAGGATGGAAAGTTAAACTTCGTGAATGCTAGTTATTTGTTTCCTTGCAGTGGCTGTGAGGAAATACTTCTGTCCTACTTCTTTTGGTGTTCTTTTGTTCTCTATACTAATCTGATAAAAACCTACTGTGTTCTCTGTGCTTCACCCTCAGAGAACTGCAAAGGTGGAGCTGGGCACTTCTGACACAAGGGCTTATTATTCTGGTTCCTATAATTTCCTTGGAGAGCTGTGAACTGGACAAGAGCAGCGTAAGCTAACAGAATCACCAGATAGCAACGAACCACCCTCTTTGTCTGAAGCACACAGCAGCGGGGGCATTTTGTGCAATAAGGCACTTTATAAAGGAGATGGCATTGTGTGGCAAGATGTTTTATGGCTGCTTTTATAAAATCCAATTTAAACTGCAATTCATCTTTAGTGGCAGTTTACAAATCAATGATCAGAATTTCCAGCTGACACCAGGGCCCTATAAGACACTCATACACTTTGCAGCCTCTTTCCCTTCCTCAGGGTTTCTATACTGCCCTTGCCAGCAATGACCCTCCTCTGCTACGGTTGTGCAACTGGCTCTCCCATGCGGCTGGCAGCACAGGGCGTCCTGAATACGCACCGTCCCAGCTCTGTCTGCCAACACCAGGACCTTTTGCTTCCCCGTGATATTTCAATGCCCCCAACCAGAAGCACACACCCTATCAGCTGCCACTGAAGCATCACTGCTGTTCTTTGTTATTCAGCTCCTTGTTCCTTGGCAGATAATGGCACTGGCTCTGATCAGCGTTGGCTCTCTGAAGAGTTTGGGTTTATTCCCAGCTCTAAAACGCGATCTTTCTACCTTAGGCAAGGATCACATCTGCACCTTGCTTTCCTTATCTGTTAGGCTGGTTAGGGGCTTCACATGACTGCTGTAAAACTTTTAACATCTACAGCTGTGAATGTGAATGACTGATTTAGTGCTTACAATGCATAATGCCATTTTTTATATGCCTGAACATACAACCAGAACAAAACTATTTCATTATACAACATTTCATACATTGCTCTTCTATGAAAAGTTCTCCTGATTTTCAGTTCTAAAAGGAATAAAATATGTTGTGCTGCTTTAACATCTCTTTGAGAGGTCAAAAACATGATCGTCAAGGTAAGGAGCAAGTTGCATGTTTGGATTACGACTCATATCATAGTCCAAACACACCGAATCCATTCTCTGTATAGGACACAAAGGCCCAAAACCTAGGAAAGTTCTTTTTAATTATACCTCACTTTTAATTTGAGGGACAAACAAACAAATTAAATCATAACACAACAATAAACTCTCTCTTTTGCAGCCCACACTGGGCAGAAGCAGGCAGTGTGTTCAAGCTGACCTCACATGGTTAGCTTGGGAGATCAGGGAGGGAGCAGCCATCTGCAACAGGGCTTTGAAAAGGTCAGGAGCCACAGCAATCCACGTGCCTCACCCGGTTCTTTTCTCCTTCCACAGCAGGTTTTCCCTTAGCTGCTGTGGGGAATAGATCTGCCCACAGCAGAACTCAGGCAGGTTGCTCTGCTGCTGTAAATACCAACTTCATCCAGCCAAGCATCCGTTCCCAAATGGGATTTAAATGCACTGTTAATTAGGCACTGGTGTTTGAAGCTTACCTGTGCTTTGATGAAACAGGGAAATCGGGAAGTCTGAAGAGCCACTACAGAGATAGACCTCAGCAGTTATGACATAAGCTTTCAGGAGACAAAAGGAGTGCCTCCCACTCAAAGCCTGGGCAATGTCTTTTATGTCTTAATCAATCTCTGCAATTAGACTAACTGTGCCATCAGGGAAGATGCTCAGCAGCAGGGTGTGTGGAAGACACAAAAGCAGCACCCTGCTTGGAGGGTGGTGAGGCTCTACAGGCTCTGCAACAGCCCCCTTGGGTTCAAGAGACATCCCTGGGCAGAGGCAGCAAGGATGAACAAGCTGGAGGCCTGAGGTCTCTTCACAACTGCTCTTGGCACTCCTCTGCCAGAGAAAAATCAGGCACAGGATCAAATCAGCCAGATGAGGATTTTGCAAGGGTGGAGTATCAGAGCATCTGTAAGGGAGTGCTGGGTCAGCCCTGCAGTGTTTATAACTTTTTGAACATGTATAAAGCACTGTGAGATTCAAAGACAACAGAGACTGATACAGAGGAGCTTTTTTTTCATTCATGTCATTAGTTGTTGCCTAAAAGCCTCCAGTTTAATGATGACCCCACCTCTCCTTTCTTGGCCAGCAAAGTGCAGCAGCCTCATGCACAGCAGTGCAGCCAGTGATACCAAGAGCTCCACTTGCTGCCTTACTGGCACAAAAGTGAACAAGGAAATGCTAATAACCTTTCATTAGTCAAAATGTTCACAGGCCATGTGCTGAAACATATTTATCAACCCCAGTGGAGGTTATGCTGGTAGGTAACACTGCACCCAACTGCAGTCAGTTCCCTGCTGCTGCTATTTATCTGTGCCACAGGTCTGTAAGTATCTCATTGTTTCATGCAGAAATGCCTTGAAAGCACAAACAAAATTATTTCTTTTTTTTTTATTACTTCAATGTTTTTAGGCCAATGTAAATGAGTGGAAAAAGAATTCTTAGTTCTACAGAGCAGCGTGGAAACTTCCATGAAAAAGCTGTTAAAGTTAGCAACTGAAGGAGCCAAAAACAATGTTTAAACTTTCTCTTGAACTATTTTGAGACAGACACAATGAGTAAAATCACTCTGGGCATTTCATAATAAACCGATGCTGATCGAGTTGGGCCTGACCTAAGGGCAGCGTGAAATGCCAGTGACTGCTTGACAGGCAGCTCAGGGAGGGGAGGCAGCAGATGAACCCATCACAGCCCTGACTCACAACAGGGACACAAATTCAAATAATAAGCCATCAATGAATTAGCCTTTGCTTATTTTGGTCTTCTGCCACAGCAGATGCTTGTTGACATTAGAGAGTTGTTGTTCTAGCCTATGCAGATACCTCTCCGGTTAGGACACTGATGCTGATCCAATAAATGTTATGAAAATCATGAGCAATCTCACTAGCTCTGAGTTATTCCAATATAAAAAAATATCAAACTGATAAGCTGTGCACAGACACATTGGTAGATCTGTAATATTGTCCACTCTATATTATCATCTCCAGCAGCTTTTGCCAGGATGGGCATTGTCTGAGGGCTGGAGAGCTCACAGCCGGAGATGCAGGTGCAGCAGCATTGCCAGCACCTGCTTAAAACGTGCTTATGCAGAAAGAATCAGCAGTTTGGATAATTGAAAACACACTCAATTAGCACACAGAGAGGAAAAAGTTTGGTCCCTGCACTGGGCGTAAAAAGCCTCAAGTGGGCTCTTGCCTTTTCACTACCTCCTCTTTATGAGCTAAAAATACTGAAGGATCAAGGCCTTCCACACTTAAGCGATGCAGCTAGAACTTGCTTAGCACAGAAGAGAGCCCTGAGCCACTGTTCTCTGAGCAAGACTGTGTTGCTTCTGGGATACAGCAGCAAGAACTGGAGAGGGAGCCCAGGGAGAGGCTCATTTTAATTTCACTGTCTTCCTGAGGGTGGTGATTTGTGTGTCTGTGTCCTGGTTTCCTTCAGTGGGTCAAGCAATCACCTCTTCAATGCAATTCAAAAAGTATGTGAAGTAAAATGCATTACTTTGAAAGGAAAAGCCCTGAAATTAACCAAACCTCTAGCTCCAATCTAGATGTGTTGTGAAATTAAGGAAAGGTTAAGTTCCCTGAAAGAGTTGTTTGAGTAGATTGTAAAAGGTAACACTCCATGCCCTCTCCTTCTGGACCACGGTAACTCTGAACACCTTGCTTTGCTATGGCACTGGGAAAAACAGTTCTTTTGCCATTACCCCACATAAGCCAGAAATCACCTCAACCTCATCAAAAGATCTTAGTCTTAGGAGTAAACCTCTTGTTTTGGGAATATAATCAAGCAAACTGATCAAAATTTATTGGTTTCTACAAGATTTATCTTGTCATTTTCCAGGGTAACACTTTTTCAGGCTCTGGCCCTGCTCCTCACCCAACTCCAAACCTCCAAATGGATGAAATAATGGAAGCCGCATACCTGACACTACAACCAGAGACGGAAAGCCAGGACATCCTCCCAGATCTGCAAATTACTCTGCATAAACCCTTTACAAGCTACTCCATCTCTTTGGGCTTACATTTCCCTTTCCCTGAAGACAGTCCAAAGAACAAAGTCTGGTGGATAAAGCAGCTGTGCAATAGCAGGTTTTCCAGAACTAAGCCTGTTTCATACACACAAAAAAAATCTCCCACTTCTTGGATATTTCAAAACTGTACCTGGATTTTCCAGCTAGATAATAATGGTGTCTGAGTTAGTGATCCTGTGTACGAAGGACTTTCTCCATTTGATTCATACACCTGGAAACAGAAGTAGCAGGACTTGTAAAATTCAGTCAAAGCCACTTTGATGTTTAAAAGAGCTGTAAAGAAGCACTAGCCATGCACAGAAACACACCCAGAGCGCTTGGCAAATGGCTTTGACCCTCTCTGCTTTCTTACCACCTCTAGAAGAAGGGAATCAACAGCAAGGGCGCTTTGAGGAAGACATCATTCCCCAAATGTGCCACTGCTCTATAACACATTTGTTTATTTTCCCACCATTAATTACTCAGAAGTGCAAGAGGGGGTGAATATCTTTTCACTGCGCTCTGCTGTCTCCCTCCTACCCCCACCCCACAAGCACTTTCCAAATTTGATTTAATTAGGAATGCAATTTTTGCCGTCAAGCCGTACAGCTGATTATGGACTTTATGCCTGGAGCTTCCTGAGGGTTGTGTATACATCCTGCCTCTCCTGACACCCACCTCCACTGCCACCAGGAGCAGTTTGTCCCAGCAAGCCTGCTTCTTAGCAAACACCATGGGTCCCCAGTGCTTTCAGCATCGTCTCGCCAAGATGCTGATGAGTCTCCAGCAGCCACTGAAGATATATTTCCATGAATCATGGCTTCGCTCATTGTGCCTCAGCAACGACTCTCACTGTTACTTGTACTGCTGTATATGTCATCTGCAGTGCATTTGTCTCTTCATTTTACTGGGTTAACTGCTGCTCATCAAATAAACAGGTTGTAAAATAGCTAGAACAAGAGAACTATGAACAGGCACTTTTGGCTCCCAGTCAACTTAGCCTCTTTATGCCTGGATTTATTTATTAGCAGTGGAACTAAGCAGGAAATGAAGAGCAATTTATAGCCAGAGCACCTGCAGCAAAACCAGCACCAGCCACTTTGTGGTACTTGCAGTGCAGAAGAGAGCCTGCTTTCTGGATGCTGATAAATAGATATCAATAACTCAGCTTGCAAAGAAAATTCTTTTCATGCCCAGGGTCAAGCTGAGATTCCAAAACTATTTCCAGACCCAAACTCAATAGGACTGAAATGTACAGCTGGTGGGGGTGGATAGGGGCAGGGGCACAGGACAATTTTTAAAAAGGGTTGGTTCAGATTAACCACAATAATTTATAGCACTTCTACTGCTACTGCTACTGCTTCTGGTTTGCTTCTTTCCCTTTCTATAATTCAATTTTCCAAGCAATGATTCTTCCAACCAAACGAGAGGGCATTTCATTTTGATGAATTCAAAATAATTTTTTTCTAATTCTGTGTCCAATTAGTGTGACTCCCTTTCCTTTAAAGCATAATAGAAGTTTAATACCTGCTTCGCCATCTGCTTCACTGAAAATTTTCATTAAGCTTTATCTATAAAAATCAAGATTCATGCTAATTAATTATCTATGAATTAACAAGCAGGAAATATATTCAGACACTAACACGTGACCTAATTGTGAAGTGCTATAATTTGCATTGCTGTCCCCTGGGTTTTATGTGCTGCTATCTAATTGTAGAAAAATGCTCTTCCAGACATTGTTACATGTATTAACCGAAAGTCATGGATGGCCCTGGTATTTCTGTCCTGCTTTTGCAAGGGCATCCATGCCAAGCCAGCTGTTTGACAGGGAACCCCTCAGATTCCGGATCCTGCTGGCCTTCTTGGGAGAAAGAAGGTAAAAAAAAAAAAAAAAAAAAGAGAGAGAGAGAGAGAGAGAGAAATTGTTGGAAGTTTGTATTTCTGAGCCTTGGGAAGTGTTATAAAAGGAGTTAAAAGAAATAAAAATTATTTTTAAGCAGTCTTAAAAGCAGCTGCTGCATATGCAGCTACAGTAGGTAATTTAGGAAGCGTGGTTCTGCTGTACGGATGAGCAGAGGAACTCTGTGAGCTCCCCTGCTGCACCCCCAGTTGCACATCCTGGCACAAGACCCGTGGTGCACAAAAAGAAAAAGTGAAATGGCATGTGGCCCCTCGCCCCTGTGGTGCTCCCTGCAGGTGCCATCCTGTGCAGCTCGCCACACGAGTCCAGCTTTCGTATGGCTGCACTCAAAATTTCCTTTCCTTGGAAGCTACTTCTTGAGACCAGATTTTCACCCCAGCTTCTCTGCTTGACACCAGTCCTGTCAGAGGCAAAAGTGAAGAATATTTCATGGTCCTTCAGAGGCTTTGGGAAAGAGACTGTAAACGTTTTAATGACACCATAACCAAGCACTCATTCCCTGCTTATCTGTGCATCTTTTGGGCAACTGGATGAGCAAGAGCCTTTGTCATGGCTTTTCCCACTGAAGCCAGATCCTTTTAAATGAAGTCTCCCAGTAAGAATTCTGATAGAGTTCCAGAATCACCTGTTTTCTCCTCCAGTCTCACATTGTCTGGGACTCCCAGAAATGATTTAATAGGCAAAAAGCCCCTTATAAATTAAAACTTAATGGCTGCCAGCCATTAAGCACAGCTAGCTAGTATTATTTATTTCTCATTATAACTTTTCTGCATTACTACCTTTCCCACCCATAAACCCCAAACTACATATTTGTTCCTCACCTCAGAGCTGTACTGCGTGGCTCCTCCTGCAGTCATGGCACTCTGCGATACTCACTGCCAGCTGATGCTCTGCTTGTAAGTACTGAAGAAAAAAAAAATAATGGTATGAATTAAAAATCTGTTGGAAGCATAAATAAGTGGAAGTTCAGTCTGACAGATGATCACAGAGGTCATGCCCAAGTTTTCTTGATCATTAAATAATTTCACCATAAATTTGTAACTGCTAAACGGTGTTTCCTTCTCTGCATGAATACAGGATAAGAAAATTGGTGGGTTTTACTTAAATCAGTTTTCTCCATATTGCTCAGAGCTGCTCACTAAAAGGAAAAGTTATTCCTGCAGTTGCTCCACAACAGAAACCTGCAGCAGCCTCCAAGAAACTATTTCATTCCTTCTTGTAGAGCAGATCTGACAGCATGTAACACCTGTGTTACTACTGGCTATCATTTACATTTTTATAGAGGCTTTCTTGCTGAATTTAATTGAATATGAGAACTTTATTTAGGAGTCCTCCTTCTCCCAGCTCTGAAATTCAGCTGCCTCTGAGGAGAAATAGGGTAAATGCTTAAAAAAATGGTGTACAACTATTTAATAGCTTGAGATGAAGGGGAAGATTGGCAACAAATGGGATTCACAAAATTCTTCTCTAGTCAAATGCCAACCAACCACACACAAAAAGGAGCAAGAGACACAAAGCTGGCTTGAACCAGGAAAAGATTTGTGAATGGAGGTTGTTTCTCTAGGCACAGTCTAAGTGAGCACCCACTGGGTGGGTGAAGGCTCTGCTACTCAAGTAGCCCCTTGGCCCTACAGCCATGAGCAAAGAGCAGCAGGTGCTCCATGGCACAGGGAGCAGAAGGAGATCCAGGAGGACCCAGCCACTCTCAAGCAGAGCAGGGAGAGAAGCATGGTGTCCAACAACCTCTGTGAAACCTCTCAGGCACTGCAACAGTGGAGATCATCCTAACAGACCATTTCACTATTTTTTTTCCATCAGTGCCATCTGGATCGTTTGAGATGAAGTCACAGCTAATTTGGGGCTGATAAAAACTGTTTCTGGGTGAAGTTCTTATTCGCTAAAAAGGCCCAAGCCCAGAAAACCTACATGTGTTATTTTCGAACATTGCTTCAGTAAGTACTTGAAACTCTAGTTCTAAATACACCAGGGTCACGGCAGATGCCTGAGTCCACAGAAATGAGGACAAAACAGGTAGGTTCCATCAGTCTATTAGCCCTAGCTTTGGAGGAGAGGAATTACCATCACAGTAGGGAAAATTTCTGCATCATCTTTCGCAGCAAAACTGATTGTGTTGCTGTTGGCCGCTGTGGTTTCACTCAGCCTGGCTCTGCAGGGGACTGGCTGTGCTCGGAGGGGTTCAGATCCAAGCCCCACACCCTCCAATGTCACAGACACAAGACTGAATTTCCCATTGAGAAAGTAAGACCATCTTCAAGTACAAATCTCAGGCATACAACATATTTTATAATGAAATGGGCTGTATTTTCACATTTGCAACAAGATGTAAACAGCTCGCGTTCCCAACAGCTTGGCCTTTCATCGTGGATAATTTGCAGATTTGTATTTTGAATAAAACAGTGTCTGGCCACTCTCCCCGTCTCAGTAATGAGATTTTCAACCCATCAGACATCCTGCACACTCAGTGGCTGACATGTTCTCTAGATTGCATAATTTATTGTGGCTAATCAGCCTCACTACTGCTGAATCTTTTTTCATACATCAGCTCAGGGTTAGATGTCGGAAACATTCTCTGCTATAGAAAACTTCAGGGTTGTACTGGAAGTCTTTTCTGAAGAAGTGAGCTACTAAGACAAAAAAAAGGTGAAAGCAGGTTCCTTCTCCTTAGCAATGCTTACTAATGTTTTCCACAAAACTTCAAGGAAGAAATGGTGCGTTTGACTGATTTTGTAGAAACCCTATTTCTTTAAGCTGTTCCAGGAAAAGCTGAAAGCCTCTTCCTCATCCCCACTCCTGACATCAGGGGTTTCAGACCACACTCCATTACTGTGCCTTAAGCCCCTTGGCTCTGCAATAGCCCTCACGCAAAGACCAGCACATGCCAAGGGGCTGTGGAAGCAGAGTAGTGAGGGACCCAGTGTGTGGGACATTTTGCCAAATCAGGGAACACTTCAGATTGTCCCAGCCAATTCTGCTAATTCACATTTTTTTCCTTAGCTTAATAGTATGCACCAAGATTTGTGATTTCTTCCACTATTCATACCTACAGTGAACAAGGTAATCAAGAAAAGCAGATGAATAACTACAGAATAGACAGCCAAATTAACTGAAGCCTGGGAAACAATATTGCTCACTGTCCCACTTTCAAAGGAACGGAACAATTAGAATGACTCTATTCTTACTACTAAAATTTAATTTGGAGTAAATTGTGGTTCTCTGGCAAATGTCTGATGGGATAAAGGCAGAGGGATGGCAGGCAGCAGCTGCTGAAGAAAATTGGAAAGAAACTCACTGAAGTTAACATAGAGGAGGTGGGGTAAGATGGAGTCCCCCTTCCATGCAGACAGATTTATGCTGCTGGATGGTACGATACATCCCATGGCCCCTTTTCTGACATGGGAAGCCTCTGAGAATTCCATTGCCTGCACACAGACAGATCATTTCTGCTCTGCTGTCTGCACGCCACATGATTGTCTTAGTTGTCACAGACATGTAAGTCAGGAGGAGACATTTCAGTAAGATCCAGCATGAGCTGGCTAGCAGAGACACATCTCAAGAGCCCATTCTGATAAGAAATAGAGAAAATGGGAACAGGACAGTATGACACTTATTCCTTTACAATACATCTTACTAAGCAGAAGGGACTCATTTCTCCTAGGTCCCATCTCACAGCCCACACAAACCAATCGCCACATGATTTTCCCACAGTCACAGCACAAAAGCCATTGTCCTCCCTGAATTTACTTTCAATTCCCTATCATGGGCACCAGAAAAGCTACAGGCACCAATTATCACTGGAGATACTCAGCAGCTGTCACCAGTTTCCCCCAGTCCCACCACCCAGCCTGGGACCAGGCATCAGCAGCAAATGGGAACTTGCTGCTCTTGACTCAGAGCTGCTGCCTTTGCCATTCCCGTCTACCACTGCCTGACACTCACTAACAACGGCTGCAAAGGCTTCACTTTGGAGTTTTTTCAGAGGAAAAACACTCTTGAAGGTAATCAAAGCTTTATGAACCAAACTCTAATATTGACAGTGCTTTGTGCAGAGACTGTATGTTGTAATTTGAAAACATTTTCTTTTTTATCTTCAACCTCCTAATCCCTTTCCAAATGTTATTCCCATAACATAAAATCACATTTATTTCAGTCTCCAGACAATTTGGAGATTAGCTTTCACTAAACAATTATAAAAATTAAAATTCAAAAAAACCTGAAACCTTTTAGCTTATCTATATTTCTCAGCTAATATAATAAAAACAATTAAAATATCTGATTAAATTGCAACTTGGAAATAATCCCAGAACATAAAAGAGACTTTAAAAAATAATTCATATTTTCAGAAATATGTAGAGCAGAATTAAACTATAAAGAAAAATGGATGGATGGATGGATGGATGGATGGATGGATGGATGGATGGATGGATGTTTTAAGGGCCTACTTCTGAATGAGAAAGCCTTTCTAGGGCACTCACCTGGCATACACAATATAATAATTTCTGTCCCCAGCTCTGCCACATCTTCTATAACTCTATTTGAAGGATGTCATCTCGCTGAAACAAGTCTCTGTAGGGAGGCTGACAACACTGGATTGCAGCCCAGGAATGCTAGAAAGGTAAACTCTAATCAGACCTCTCTTAATCTAACAGAGTAACATTAGTTCTCCAGCCCCTAAAAACCTAACTTTTTCCTGTGAAGCTGCTTTACAAAAGGAAAGTTTTACATTAAACCACAAGAAAACTGTCATGTGCCAATGAACAACAACCCCAAAGATCAATATTCAAGGACATGGATCAGAAGACAGAAAGTAAAACTTGAACCAAAGTGTCAAAAAAAAAAAACAAACCACGCAGATGTCATTCCTCACCCAAGTGTGACAAGTTTTCAATAAAAAAACCTCTGGTTGAAACCAGGAGAATTCATATGAAGCTCTAAGAAAACATGACATGAGAAGGCATGTGAAGTTGAATAAAATCTGTTTTAAAAAAAAATTAAAGATTCAGAAGTTGTGGTTTTCCTTTTATTCTCACTGATTATGCTAAATGTATTCAACATAGAAATGTTTAAGGGAGTACGTACAAGAGGAAGTATTTTTATTTCTTTACTACAATTAATGGAAGCAGCACGATGACTCAGTAGCACCAAATGATGTGATCCTTCCACCAAAAGAGAAAGAAACCCTCTGCAGTTCCCCAGGCAGATCTGTGGCCCCTACCCACACCCTGACACGCAGATTGCTCAGCACAGCTGGGGTTGGCAGAGCTGCCCTGCTGCTGGAGCCCATCACAGCAGCAGTCTGGAGACATAGTGAGCCTGCAGAACTCCTCGTACCCAAGCTTCAATTTGTTCCCCTCGCAGTTACTGACACTGGAGTGTAATGGACCTGCTCTGGAGAGCTGCAGTGGAAACCTCCCCAGAAGGATTGTGAACACTCACCTGCTGGCTCCGTTCATCAAGAGGTCAGGCTGTTTGTGGACAAATGGAGGAAGAATGGGGAGGCTCGAAGTTGGGATGGAGAAAGTCACAAAAATTGTCTGCCGGGGTGAGGGTGGTCCTGTCACACGAGCGGAAAGAGCCTCCTGCCCAGGACCAAGTCAGTTCCTCAGCCAGGACTGAGGAGACAAGCCAGCATGTTGCCTTGATATCAAGACGACAATATCAAGCTTCTGCCAACATTGGGGAGACTAGGGACATCGACTATTTTCTTTGGATTGAAAATGAAACCATTAAACCATTTTTGTTCCTACAGCAGGGAAATGGTTCCCTTTGGAGAACCTTAAACACACAGCAGCATTTGGAAAATAAAAGCTGCAGCAAAGTGAGTTGGATCCCTGCAGGGTTTGTGCTTAGGACTCTCTGACACCAGCCGGAACGTGGATGCTCCAGTAGCAGAGGCACAAGGTGAAACACTGCAGGGCTTTCAGCCAGAAGTACAAACTATTTTATAGCTTGTTAGCAAATGTGATTGATACTTCCAAAGTACAATCTGTCACCTGGGTTTCTGAAGCCTTCTGACAAATCCCTGCCCTGTGCTGGCAGTGCCTTGCATTGCCTTTCCCAGGGGCTGGTGGTGCTCTGTGCATGCTGTGCTGCCGCGACCCTGTGAATCTGCCTGTGCTGCTTTGCATGGCAGAGACAGCAAAGCCAGCAACAGACTGCCAGGATCCACTGTGCCATCTTCTTCTGGTTTCCTCCCTCCTCCTGACCAACTCAGCATGAAGATGCCCATAGCACAGCACCACAGCAATTTATTTGCCCTGTTGGGAATGTGCCAAAGCATTGGCAGCCTCAGGGCTCACATGAGCAACGCTGGATGACTCTTTCAGAGCTACACCCTGGTGGTGACATGCTTGGGATTTAAAGCCTGTTCTTCTCAAAAGTTCAGAAGTTGACTGAAATACTAAATTCTACCAGCCAGCACAACCACACAGCCCTGCTGTCACTCTGCACTAGCAGTGAGAACAACCTTGGCTATGCCAGCTCTTAATAGACACTGGTCAGAAAGCACCAGGACAGGGGACAACCAAGTGCTGTCACCCAGTGGTGACCAGTGCAGTGCCCTGTACCACCCCTCAAGCCCAGCTGTGGGGGGAGGGCAAGCTCCAAAGGGCAGGAGGGTGCCCCAGCTCACTCACCTCGCCTTCCTCATCCACCCTGAACACACAGGGCAGAGCAGTTTGGGCAAATAATCACTGATGAGTCTGGGGTAAGATGCACATAGGCTCTAAAAACCAAAAAACATTGTATGTTGACAATTGAAACATCAGGTAATTACTTAATTGATTTAATGATTTCTGCTTTGGTACGGTGCCGGCAGGACTTAGCTAAAAGTAGAAGTCCATTAGTAATGCTAGCAGCAGTTTACCTCCCAGACCACAAGAGCACATTCTGTGGTGATGCAGTATTTGGAAACCAGAGACACATGCTGCATTCATTCAGTTGCTTTAGCCCCAGCCAAGGAAAAAAAGTACTCGGGGGAAAGGCATCAACTACAAGAGTAAAACCAGCCCTGCTCTGTTCCCAGAGCCCTGCCTTCTCCTGGCTGCAGATGGGTTTCCACTCCAGCCCCCTAAAGACAGGGGGTGCTCCAGGTGCTCAGGCACGAGCTCTGCCAGGAGCCTTTGTCTCTGCAGTGCACCTGCTGGGTGGCACCATGTCCAACAGCATGGGGAGCAGCAGCGCTACACACTTTGTGCTGGGGCCTGAGGGAAAGCTCTGACCTAAAGGTACTACGAGATCCCTCACTCAGCTGAATGCAGATTTGTGGAGTCACTGTCTCTGAAAGATGCTCAGGGCTCAGTATGTACACACTTCTATTCCTTCAGCTTTTTGTGCCAAGAAGCTTGTTTTCAGGATAGAACCCAAAACCTCAGACTGAGGAATCCCTGCTGGCACACAGAGCCGTTCTGCCACAGGCGTGTGAACTCACACTAGTCTAAACAGAGACACAGACCCAAAATGTCCAGTACTGAGAGATCCATGCAAGAAAACAAGAACAAAATTCCAGCAAGACATATGAAAAATTTAGCACAGAAGTGATTGAGCACAGTTTCCTGCTGGGTGGTACTGAGCAGACAGCAGCAACGCTTCTGTTGGGACACGTAGGGCAGGGGGGAGGTTGGCTGGGCAGAGGGCACCTGCCCACATGACACTTTGCTGGTTTCCCACTGCAGATCCAGGTGCTGGGGCTGCTGCCTGCACCAGAAGATGGGTAGGGAGCTCCTCATCCCTTCCTGGCTTCTGCTTTCCCACAGTGACCAGTAGGACCCATCAAAGGTTTAAACCAGCTGAGGCAAACAAGTGAATAAAGAAATTTGAAAGATATTGCAGAGAGAACCAGTGCCAGAATAAGTAAGTACAACTTGAATGAAATAATATCTCTAGGCCAGTTTAGTAGTCAGCTCTTTAAAGCATTTCCTTGCAGTTTTCAAATGACAGACCAACCATAACGTGATTTCCCAGAGGCTTGCCGATACGCAGCCTTAATCCAAAAAGATGCAAATCCTTGGTTCTGTCATCACACTTACTACGAGTCAGCATTTCCCTGGGCAAGGCATGGACACCTCCACCACCAGGCAAGGTGGTGTAGGAGGGCATGGCTGGTGTGGTCTGAGGCTGCCACTCTGCAGAGCTCCTGGGCTGCAGCAGCAAGCACGCAGAGCCTAGCTAATTCAGCTATCAACGCTCTACATCAATAACCTCTGCTTTAAAACACAGATAATTGTCCCAGTTAAGTCGACTTTGGCAGGAATAAATCCACTCTCTCAGCATCATAAAGCGGTGCCCAGCCAGGCCAGGAACAATAGGTTTGGACTTTGTTGTTATCGGCTCATTTCAGAAATGCAGCAGGGCAGCAGAGTGTGTTTGTCAGCTGGATCCAAAGCTATTAGGAAACACTACAAGGTAATGGACTGCTGAACAGGAGGTTTGTCCCCAAAAGACCTATGAACAATGTATAACTTTTTAATAGGAAATAATCATTTATGTAATTCCTGTGAACTTCTGTTGCCACACCAGGGAGGGAGGGAGAAGGGAAGGCATTAGTCACGCGCTGGCAGATGTTTTGACTTATATAAAGCATTTTTATTTTTTCTCTTTTTTAAAAAATGGGTTGCATCTCACCCTAGAGGCTGCCTGAGAGCCCCCTCATGGTCCATTATTTCAGTGATGGGGCAGTTAGCAGCATCTTCTACAATCTCAAGATCTCCTAAATTGGGACTCTGCTCCTGTGCTCTCTCTCTCTCACCCATCACTTCTACTGGACCAGCCTAGACCACACAGCCTGGAAGAAGCTGCTGCTGCAACCACGTGCTCCTGAGGAACTGTCGCTGCCCAGAGATGTGGTGATTTCCTTTCTTTTCCCTTCTCTCTCTCCATCTCCCTCCTGTTACCTTACGAAGCACGTGTCGGATCAGATCCAAGTGACCTTGGCTGCATTCAGGGATCAGATTGTTAGCTAAACAGGTTGGGATCTCTTCCTGTAACCTTGGGAACTTGCACCCCCATTCTCGGCTGTGCACCTGAGTATTATGGTCTGTTTATGTTTGCTGGAGTAAGAATAAATATTGCTCTTGATTTTCACCCTGAGAGTGACCTTGTCAGCCTCCGGATCACCACACAGATAAATGACATCTTCCCCGTAGTCAAGCCTGGACACAAGCATGTGGCTCGAGGGTGAGGAGAGCAAAAATGAAGTGACTTCCACCTCAGTGCACATCACTGTCTCTCTCCTAACTGTATAGGACTGCAACGGCACAGCCAGGGCTGAGGCTCCATGTCCCAGCAGCCACTACCAGCTTGGCTTGTGCTCACACCCCAGGAGACATGAACACGTCTTCTCATGCTTTTCCATTCTATCACTCCAATATGAAGTAGTCATTGCTGCCTCCATGTCCCTACCACTATTTCTTTTTTGCAGTGCAGTCTCCTGCCTTTAACAGTACATCCCAATCGTGCTCAACATTCCTCAGTCCCAGTGCAGCATGGATGGAAACACACTCACTGACCAACAGCTCACATTCCCTTTCCTTCTCCTTCATTCAGCTCCACCAGTTTCAGTGAACATCCAGAAAAATCTATGCCCATCACCTGCTGCCACTTCCCCATGAGCACAGGCTGAAGGACTTTGCTTGCAGCAACTTAGCTCATATCCTAGAGCCAGCTCACATCTCCTATGCAAAAACACTTCAGAGAACCACCAAGATACAAAGTCTTCTGCTGGGACAGGCTGCTGCTGTCCCAAGACCCCAACACACTCCTCTTTGCAAGCCTGAAAGCCAAGTAATAACCCGAAAGATGACAATCCTGTCAGCACAGGCTCTGCAACTGTTTTGTTTCATCACTGTGTCCTCTCACCCTGCAGTAGTGCCACTCACCTGGGTCAGGCTTTGTGCAGGCTCAGCCACTGGCCCTTCCCAGAGGTGCTCTTGACCTCCTATGCTTGGTCCATGTGTTTGAGCCACTTGGCAGCAGCAACGCAGTTGTCACAGCCCTTTGTGAGCCTGGCACTTCCCCAGCCCCATGCCAGGGCCCTATTGAGATTTAGCACCTACCTAGGCCTTACTAAAAATATAATTTTTTAAAAAGACTTTTATGAAGAGGATGAAAAAATGGATGTGACAACATTTTGAAGACAGAACTTCAGCATGAGTTTCATCAGCTTTCAATGGTGGCACATAAGGGGATGATTAAAGCTGCTCTGTTAAGACCATTTATTGCTCACTGGCTGAGAGAGATCAGGGTGGGAAAAGAGCACATTTGTTTGAGCCAATGTATGAAAGGTTGGGCTGGTGGCCAGGATCAGCAGCCCTTCACCACATGTTGCCTCTCAGGTAGCACAGAGCCCTCGCAAGAGCTACAGAACCACATCCCATCACGGTCATCAGAGACTGGATGAGTTCTCTGGAAAAGCAGCCAAGCACCTGCAACAAGCTCTCACTGTGGAGCTAACGCTCATCTAATTTTCAAAATCCCCTAAGCGGCTGGCTATCTTAATTAAGATATTTATCTTTGTTAAATAGAACTGAAAGCATTTGCATGTCCACAGAGACCTCTCTTACCCATACTGATGGCCACTTGGGGTAGAATTAGGAGCTGTGAGGATGGTGTCTGGCCTTTGGATGCTGACAACAGCCATTACTGGATTTGAAGGGCTGGGATAAGTCTTGCTCCAGTGCTGGAGCTCCATTTACAAGGCACCAAACTCCACTGATTTTGTAGCATGAAGTACTCCAAGTGCAAGTCTCTGAAAGATTTCTGCAGAGAGAGTAAGCATCTCTACGGTATGGAGCAACACTGGTTTACCTGCAATGCTTACTCTGATCTAAATGTGTGAGATGTATCTAAAATTAATTAAATCCCGCTTCCTGCATTTTGCTTTCATGAAACACTTAAACCAAAATTCTTCAACAGCTGTTCCCTTCCACCCAGCTGACAAGTGAAGTGATCCTGAAGCTCACCAGGAATTCAGTGCTGTTTTTCAGCTGAGCTGCAATCATAAAAATGTTGCAGACTCCACCCAGCTCTGCACTATTTACAGGAGAGGGATAATGCTGCAATCCCTAAGGCCTGCTAAAATCTGGTTTCCAATGTTTTTATAGAGAATGAGCCTGTAGGTGTTTTTTTTCTTTTAAATGAAATTTGGGGAAATACTCTAGTTTTTCCCTCTGTCACAGCAACCAGCTTAGGCACAGCACAAAATACAACCTCCCTGCTAGAACAGGCAAGCACAAACCTGGCTGGAAAAGGTTCAGCAGATGCACTCCAGCATTGAAATCTGTCCTGTAGGCATCTTGGGCACATGGACACTGAGTTGGGAGCTGGTTCGGCAAAAAAAAACCCTCCTGCATTGCAGGCATCCCTATGGAGGAGGATTTCATGGCCTCCAGACAGGAGAAGGGACAACTAACTCACCAAAACAGGCATCACAGAGCTGGCCCCGCACTGCTGCTGTGTCCTGCTGGAACTCAGCTCCAGGAAGATAAGGGATAATTTCATGCTGGAACAGGAAAGGAAGCATTCAAAGAAAAACAATAAAATTCAAACCAGAGTGCACTGAAACCCAGCACGTACCACAGTGGTGCAAACTGGTGCCAGTTTTCCTCACACTGATGAGTTATCACCATGCAGAGCCAGGGGGATTTACTTTGTAAAAAGTGCTTTGTCACTTTCAAGAGTCAATCTCATCTGGCAAATCCTTTCCTCTCTCCACAGGAAATTAAATATATGCTCACAGGGAATATCTCTAAAACACATGCACATCCACTCAGGAAAATCACCGCCGCATGACTCCAGCTGTGCATACTTTGGCTGCAATGCCCAGAGGCAGCCCTGGACACGAAGTGTGCCAGGGATAGAGAGCCTTGAGGAGGAAAAAATGCGCTTAATGGCACAAGGTGGATGTGGTCCAGCCACAAGTGATAAGGATGGATTTAACGAATACCCTTAGGAATTAATATATACTCTTATCAACAAAGCCAATGCAGTAGAGGAGCTGTCAACTGACAGGGAAGCAAAGCAGTGCCAGACCAGTCAGAGCCCAAATGGACCTGCAGCCACGTCCCAGAGGTGAAAGGCAGCAGCAGGGTCTGCAAAATCCCTCCAAATTTGGATGCTTGGGATGAGCCACCCTCCTCACGCCCTGGATGTCCCTAGATCATTCCAGTGGGCCCTGGCTGTCACTGGAAGGGGCTTTTTCCCCCTTCAAGGGATGGACAAGCACCCGGTGGCTGCATGGAGATGACCACTGTCACCAGTGGCCCAAACAGAGCCATGTTCAGGGCAGTCAGTCACAGAGGCACCACAAGAGAGGCCAGAGGGAGGGGTTGAAGACACACACAGCCCCCCCCCATGCCATGGTCTGGCAGCAGGCTTTGGGCACGCCATAGCGCAGTGCTTCATTTTTGTTTCAAACATGGATGGAAAATCTTTACCTCATTTGCTAAAAGCACCTTAATGTCTTTGCACAGGAAAAAAGAAAAGAATTAAAATGTATTACTAACTTGGATTATTTAATTCTGTCAGCAATACCGAAAGCACTTGCTGCACTTCAAGTCCAAGTTCAAAGCATTAATCACTCTAAATTCTGCCACCATTTCCTTTACATTTCATTTCCATGTCATTTTTTCATTCATTAGTTGTGGCCATGACAAGTGACAGACCGCCCTTAGGTACCTCTTTAAAGTACATACAATAAATGGATGTTGGATCCACCTAAGTATTGAATTATTGCATCCACCTAAATAAAAGGCAAATTACCCTCTGAGCATTTATTGTCAATTAATCATCCAAAAGATGATTGTAGGAGGCCAAGGTTTCAATTTAGCACTTCTGAGCCATTTCACATTGAACTCTCAGGTCCTCAGTGAGGCTGAGAGGCAAAGATGGGGCACTGCCACATGCTCTGCTCCAGAAGAATCTTTCCAGAAGCACTTGCAAAGTTAAAAATAAGTCCTGTTGCTATTCCTCTCCACCAGTGAGTAACATGTGCCCAGGACCACACCAAGCAGCCCAGCATCTGTACTCCCCGAGCCTCACCTAGGTGCCCTCCAACACCTCTGCTGAGCTGCTGCAGCTCCCTGTTTGTTATCGAAACACTGTTTATTGTACCAGGATGCGGGGAGGAGTGCTGGACCACAGTGGTTCAGAACAGCACCAGAACCAGCACAAGAAAAGCCAAAAAGATGCTGATGGGGCACAGGGACAGGAATGAGTGGGAAGCAGGTTTGGACACTTACCAAGGGGTCAAATCCAAAGCAGTTCCAGAAGATGAAAGAGATGTTGTTATCATCTTGGTTTTCCCAAAGTATACATCAGCTCAGAAATAATGGCCAAAAGCTGCTCCAGGGGGTTACTACAGACCCAGTGGGCAGAGGGAAATGACTCAGCCCACTCCAGCCAAAGATTTGGCAAGAATGGCAACAAGGATCCAAGTTTTGGCATTTGAGAGGCACGGGAGGTGTCTGTGGATGCTGCAAACCCCCACCTGGCTGTAGACCTGACCACTTCACATGTAAGACATTCCCTCACAAATTACTCTCCCCTCATTACTGTATGGGTGCTGTGAACTCACAACAACAAATTTGCATTTATTCTACTGAACTGAAATCTCCTGCCTCTTTCATCTTACTTATAGACAACTTTCTTGTTTACTATAAATTATCCTATCATAAAAGGTAAGCACATAGTCACAGGGCACACATAAAAGAAAGTGAAATAACAGAAAAGCAAAGCAGAAGAAAAGATAGTTCAGCTGCTCTGCCTTTCCCTTGCCCCACAGGGTTTGGAACCATCCTGTTCTTACCAGTGTCCCTGCAAGATCACAGCATCTTAAAACCAGCAGCGATGCATGTGCACTCATCACATTTAAATGTAATTAAGACATTATTTCTTGATACTCACACTGAAAGCAAATGTAGTGTATGCTTGTTCTCAGGAAAGCTTTGCAGGAGCTCTCCTCCCAGCTAGGCACTGGGAGGAGAGCTCCTGGAGCCCCCACTGGTCAAAGGCTCTGGAGACTCAGGGTTCCCTGTTCTGCATTAGGATGCTTTAAGAATAGTGCTGCCACCAAGCAGTGAATTAATTTCTTGGTGTCTTCAACCAGCTCTTCATCTAACAACATGTCTGACAGCTTGTTTGTACGTCGGTTGGTCTCACAGAAGATATGTGCCATGCTTCCCTATGCCCTTGGGCATGCTTCTGTCTGAAGACACTTCATGTCACAATCCCCCTACTCAGGCAGCTGTTCTGCAGCGCTGGCTTTGTAAAGATAAAAGATGTGTCATGTGGTCATCGATACCATTAATGCCTTGTACCTCTCAATCTCAAGATGAAGAAGAAGAAAAAATGCTGCTCTTCTCTGGGAAGGAAGGAAAAGGGGGTACAGAGAGCCCGAAGGCAGCCTGGGGGCTCTGCAGTGCCCAGTAGCTCGAGGGCAGCACATGGAGTGGCAATGCCAGACCACCCGCTGGCCCCTGCCCCAGCAGAGCAGGCACTACATCTGTGTGTCACTTCATTAGCTGCAGATAGAAACACTTTAATTCATCCTGCCATTTGCTACCTCAGGCAGGTCTATTTTAGCCTGGAAAAGCCCATGCTTTACAAGGAAACACCATTTATTGAAAAGAAGAAAACAAAAGAGCCCTCGAGGAGGAATCAATGGGAGCTGCTTTCCTAGTCAATATTGTCTAAAAAACAAATGGGTTCTGCTGCAAATCAAAGGTGCTCTATGAAATACTGCATTTGTTCCTGCCCAGCCAAGCAAGAACCCCTGCCCCCTCTTCGCGTTATCGCTCAAGAGTAATGTGGTCATCAAATTTTCTATGAAAAAAATTTCACAGCAGAGATGATATGCTATGATGCACATATTTCACAAAAGACAGGCTGCTTCAGTCAGAGCAGGCTATTTAAAAAAGAAAAAATATATTAAGTTCCCCTCATAGATTACAGATCAGTTTCATTCTTCCATCACCATCATTTGAGTTAGTTCCACTGAAAATACATCAAATTTCCGATCTTGGGGACAGGGACGGCAAGTTTCATCTGTAATAACTGTCTTGGATAAGATTTAGAGTCAAGCTTGAGGAAAAAATCATTTAGAAATCATTTGTTCACTATTATGCTCTTTGTATCTTCTTTGCTCATCTTCCCTTCTAGTAAAATACCCAAATCTCAGTATTAAGAAATGCTTAAAAAAAAAAAAAAGTTCTGAAGATAGTTTAGTCCTTGTGAAACACAAACAGCGCCCCTGACATCAGGATGAAAACACACTGACTGCAAAATACCCAGAAATGGCCAAACTACATATTTTTTGAAAACAAGGTTATTTCATATGTAAAACCTCTGGAAATCACAGCAACAAGGCATTGCCCTGCTCTGGGGTGACGGTGACAGGATCCCTCCAGTACAACACCTGCACTTATCCCTGACCCAAACAGACTCAGAACAAAAAGGTGGCTGGCTGCTCACGACACTGGGAACACTGGAGATGCACAGTGATCTCTGAGGAGAAACTCATCCCTGTGTGCTCCACAGCTGAGACCCCTCCTCCTCTGCCCTCAGCCCATGGGGATCCGGGGCAGCGCAGCAATTAGCTGTGTTTGCCCTTTACCCCTTGGCAGCCAGGGCACCATCCAGGCTACGTGGAGCTCATTCATTTTTGTGTCAAGCAATTTGCATTCAGGAATTAAACTGTGTAAACCTGCATGCAAATCAGTATGCAAACCACCTCTCCTCTGGGTGGAGAAAAATCTCTTATAGTACTTTTGTACAGATCTCAGTAATACGAACCTGTGACTGGTTCTACAATATAGTGAAATACAGACATTTTTTTCTGCAAAAACTCACTATGGCTCCTTTTTAAAGATTAACTAAATAGTCTTGACACTCTCAGATGAAAGTGTCACCAGCTTCAGTCAAGATGGAAGGATGTGTTCCCAAAATCACAGTGAATCTTTCCTTGATGGTCCCTGATGATTCAACCAAGTTCAAGTTTGGAAATACTGTCTGAAAACAATGCAGTGGCTTCCAAGAGATAAACTTTCATATGTACAAATGCCTTTCACAGGGGCCAGAGAGCCCTTCTGTTATGTGAAAGCAATGGGGGACACAAAGAAAAAGAGAACAGGAATAACTTCAAGCCAGAGGTTCCTCCTTGTCTCAAACCCCACCTTGTTCCGGAGGGCCTCGCCACCCCAGACCTGGCATGCCTCTGCAGTGTGAAGAGTAGCAGCTCTGCCCAATAATCACTCTAATACACCAGACTGGGAAGTACTTCTGTGTGTTTGTGCGTGTTTCTGATTTCAGAGGGAAATCAATGTGTATGTTAATGTGCAGCAGTGTGAAAAGTTAGTTTAAATGCAAATGGTGCATTTGGGCAGCCTGCTCTGTAGCTGTCAACTTCTCCCAAGCAATAGGTGATAGGACGAGAGGGAACAGCCTCAAGCTGCACCAGGGGAGGTTCAGATTGGACATTAGGAAAAATTTCTTCACTGAAAGAGTTCTCGGGCACTGGAAATGCTGCCCAGGGAGGTGGTTGAGTCCCCATCCCGGGAGGTGTTTGAAAGATAGGTAGATAAAGAGCTCAGGGATACAATTTAATAGTGGACATGTACAGTTGGACTTGATAATCTCAAAGGTCTTTTCCATCCTAGTGATTCTATGATTCCATGGTAACTATCAACGCCTCCTACAGCGCCATCACAGAATCACTAGGTTGGAAAAGACCCACTGGATCATCGAGTCCAACCATTCCTATCAAACACTAAACCATGTCCCTCAGCACCTCATCCACCCATGCCNCCTAATGTCCAGCCTGAACCTCCCCTGGCGGAGCTTGAGGCCATTCCCTCTTGTCCTGTCCCCTGTCACTTGGGAGAAGAGCCCAGCTCCCTCCTCTCCACAACCTCCTTTCAGGTAGTTGGAGAGAGCAATGAGGTCTCTGAAGCAGCCGGTACCGAGCGGAGTGGAAGGGGAGCAGAGGGAGCAGCCACAGCCCCCGGCCAGGACTAAAAAGCAGGGCTGCAGAACATCCCCCGCCCCGTTACAGGAGGCGCTTCTAGTCTCCCCGCGGGCTCCCCGGCCCCAGGCTGAGCAGCCGGCGGGACCCGGAGCCGCCGCTCGGGCTCTGCTGCCGCCTGCCGGCCGAGGGCCGCCGCCACGCACCCTCGCTGTTTGGGGCCCACACCGAGGGCAGCGGGTGTCCGCCTGGGGGGGCCCTCGGGGGCTGCACGGCTACCCCACCCCCGCACCCTCCCTCCTGCCCACCTGTCACCTTCCCACCTTTTCACCTTCCCACCTCCCCTCCTTCCTACCTGTCCACCTTTCACCTTCCTACCCTTTCACCTTCCCACCTCCCCTCCTTCCTACCTGTCCACCTTTCACCTTCCCACTTTCCCTCCTTCCCAGTTTTCACTTGTCCACCTTTCACCTTCCCACCTGCCCAAGAGCCCAGCCACAGACGAGGGCCCCTGCACTCAGTCACTGCTCAGGGCCCCACTGGAAACCCGTGGACTCCNGCAGCCACAGCCCCCGGCCAGGACTAAACAGCAGGGCTGCCGAACACCCCCCGCCCCGTTACAAGACGCGCTTCTAGTCTCCCCGAGGGCTCCCCTGCCCCAGCCTGAGCAGCGGGCGCGACCCGGCGCCGCCGCTCGGGCTCTGCTGCCGCCTGCCGGCCGAGGACCGCCGCCACTCGCCCTCGCTGTTTGGGGCCCACACCGAGGGCAGCGGGTGTCCGCCTGGGGGGGCCCTCGGGGGCTGCACGGCTACACCACCCCCGCACCCTCCTGTTTTAGCCCATGGTGCCCCTTGGCGAGGGTGACAGTCTGGCTGCCCCAGCATTGGATCCAGCCACTTACTGTTGCACGGGGAGCAACTACTGACCAGAGTGATGCTGACAGCCTGAAACCAACCTTGCCCTTTCCCCTGTAGGGCTGTGCCCAGAGCCGTGCTAATTAACTATAAGACAAGGCCAGGTGGGTCATTACCCTCTGGAGATGTGGACTGGGTCTCACCTGTGGCCAAGCCAATCCTCTCCTCCAGTAAGGTCCCGTGCAAACCACTGCTGAAACATCGCTGGCTCTGCTTCTGCAGCTGCCACACATCAGGAGTACTGGAGAAATGAGGGAGGTCTCTGCTCCTCTGCACAGTCAGGACTGTGAGGACAGTGAAGTCATGAACCAGCAGCTGGAAAAACAATGGAAAGAAATATTATATGGCCTCTGAATAAACTCACAGCTGCAGCCTCTGGTCAGCTCGGGTGCGAAATGCTTCCTGACTTTATTGTTTATTTAGATATGGAGCTTTTTATCTGCTGAGCAGCTAGAAACACTACCCAAAGACCCAGCTCTCCAAGGGCAGGAGATGGATCTGTCATTGCACAGGGCTGGCAAGGATACTCTGGCCGTGCAGGAGCACTTTGCACCTCCAGCCTCTGCCAGGAGCACCAGGAGGGGCTGTGGAGAGAAGCAGAGACCAGTTGGGGCCAAGGGTCCCCCGTCTCCCTAGGCTGCAGCACTACCTGCTTTGGGGTGACTCTTCCCCACCTTGCTGCTCCCCAAGCTGGCCAGTGGGGATGATCTCCACCCCACAGAGATCGCTGATGAAGGCTGCAACTTAATGACTACAGCACCACGCCGTGCATAGGTCAGCAAAGTGGTAATCAATCAGGAAGAATTATAACAAGGACCAAATGAAGAATGTACATGGATAGGATGAAATTAAATATTAATAGCTGCTCATCACTCAAGCTCATCTCTCTTTGGCAGTGGCTTGAGTGGGGCCACACAGACCATACGTGCAAGGCAATCCACTGGCTAAATAAATGAGTCCCAGCCCTCCAGATCATGGTGTAATGCTGTCACAGCCAAGCGCATCTCCAACAGCACCCAGCTGAAGGATGGCATGCGGAGTAGTGGCTGCCCAGTGCCTGCAG
Organism: Piaya cayana; assembly: GCA_013389865.1. NCBI lineage: Eukaryota > Metazoa > Chordata > Aves > Cuculiformes > Coccyzidae > Piaya > Piaya cayana. The sequence goes on along the minus strand of WAAB01014566.1, from coordinate 155,655 downwards.
CCTGAGCCAGACCCAAAAGAACAGCACCCAAGAGCAAATCCCAGCAGCTGCGGGGAGATCAGCCTCCGGTGAGCCCCACCACAGCATCAGGTTGGGCTCGAAACCAGCTTTACCAAATTGAATTTCTAAAGCTGCCTATATCCTCAGCCCAGGAACTGAAGTCCAACCTTAAACCTGGAGCAACCTAAGCATCAGGCAATGTAAACGGGAGTGAATAAGCAAGGATTTGGAACAGGTTGCAGGTTGGCTGTGCCAGTGCACAGCAGTGGCAGGGGGAGCATCCTGACATGACAACGGGGCAATGCCCCAGTTCTGTGACAACCCACATTGCTCAGAAAGTGCCTCTTTTAAAGCATCATGTCCAATGCTTTAAGGATGTGATTTCCCAATACTGGGGAGAACAGGATGTCCCCTTTCCTCCTCGCCTCCCTAGGAACAAGCTCACAAAGCTACCAGCTCACCCTCGACAGCTACAGTGTGACCAGCTTCCCCTCTGACCCCATTGGCATTGCAAACACGAAGACTCTGGGGCTGCTAGTTTGTGGGGTTTCTTTTTTTGTGTGTTCTTGCCATTTCTACTGCTATGCAGATGCCCTCTGCAAAGTCAGCTTCTTCCAGGTATTTAGTCTGGCTCCTTTACGTTTCCAAAGAGATAAATAAAATGAGATGTGCTGCCTCTCCCAGGCTGGAAAGGCGATGCTCAGCTGCTGCCAGCGTGGGGCGTTGCCTCTCTCCCTCTCAGATTTATAGCCTTTCCTATTCAAAATTTAGCCAGAATTGGATCAAGATCACCACCCTAGGGTAATGAGACAGAACTACGTGCCATTATACTGATTCTCTCCTGAGTTATCTGAGATGTTACCTTTTAATTTTCATTAAAAAATACACTGTTCCAGCACAGAACATGCCGTTTGGTGACAAAGTGCTGCATGCATTGGCAGCACACGCTCTGGTCTTGGAGGTCAGCTCCTGCCACAGAGCCAAGTGACAAAGGACACAGTTCCCAGTGCCTGTTTAACATCCTGGTTATGGCACTAAAAGCCTTGTTGTCAGGAGAAGAAAGGAAAAATATCTTAAAAGGAACCTGTATTAGATAGGAGTGCTAGCAACAGGAACTTATAATTTGAAATCAATTGTCAATTTTCTGATAATTTACTCTCAGACAAAGGCTTCATTTGGCTCATTATGTACCAGTGTTACTGTGGGGACCTTCTCAGCCCAGAGAGATCCCAGCAGAAGAATAATTTGGATGCAGGACAGAACTTTGATGAAACCAGCAGTGTATGTATATTATGAAAACTGTTTCATTACATTGCTATGGAGCTTTACTTTACCTGGCACTAAATTGCATGGGTTAAAGCAGCTATGACACGAGGTGCTGCACATTACACACAAAGCCCTGGGTGAAAAGCAACCCAGCATGGCTGGTGGACACTGGTGAGGTGGTGACTGATGCTGGGAGCTGGCAGGACTGCGCAGTGCAGGCATCTCCACAGCAGGATGCCAGCAACACCACGGCAGCGCAGGGCCAAGCCTAGTACGTCACAGGCTATGATGGACAATGCATTCCTCCACTCACCTTGGGTTTTATATCCACTTATTTGGCTCTAGTTAATTACTTGAAAACAAGTGCTGGGACATGGTGCCTGGCAGGGATCTGCTGCCACTGTGGGAAGGAGCTGTGTTCTCCTTGAACTGCACAGCCTCCTAAGCCCCCTCACTCCTTACCTTTGGAAGGACGTCATTGTTCTTGTCCTGTTTGCCACAGAGCGAGCACTAAGTCATCTTTGTTTTAAGTTCATTTTGATGTTGCTTGTGAATTGCAGGCATGCATCCTCCACAGCAGGACTGGGGGGGTTCCATCCCCGTGTGGGAGGCTGACAGCAGCACTGGGGGACACTTGGATTCAGTTTTGCAGCAGGCCTGTCATGGACCACATGAAGCAGTTCTGGTTGCTCAGTAGCTGCGAGTGAGTATTTGCAGGGAGGGGGCAGATGTTGATAACAGCAGCGGGCAGGGGATGGAGGTGCAGGACCCCTTGTCCTGGTGGGGATGTGCCAGGGTGTCACGTCGCCAACATTGCCAGGCAAGGATAGGGATGGAGGGGGCAGGTGGAACATCAGTGCAGAGCTGTCAGGGGTTAGCGGTGATGGAGGAGAGGAACAATCCCTGAACAAAAACACCCTTTGACATGAGAATAAGGGAGCTGTTGCAGATCTCTGTCTCTGAAGAGCCTACGGGCATAGGCTCACGCTGCTGCAAGTGGCTAGCGGGATGCGACAGCAGCATGTTTGGTCTTCCTCTCTGCCCCTCCAGTGATAACTAACATCGGTGTAAACAGCTTTCAAACAGAAAAACAAGCCTCATCTTTCAACACTTCACTGCCAATAGCCACCCTCTGCATTCAAGAACAATTCTAATCCAACACTCGTGCACAGGAGAGCACTAATGCACTGAACTACTCAGGGAGGCTCGTGGCATGAAGGGTTGGGGTAGAAAGTGTGCCAGCAGTGATGGAAGATCAAGTCTTGATGCCTTCCAAACACAAGGGGTGAGCAGGGGGAGGCAGCAGGGATGCTCAGCCCAGCTTCCCTTGGGCGTTCACTCCTACCCACCACACAAAGGCTGCTCACGGGGTGGGAGTGTGCCCTGCAGCACCCACGGGCCCCTGCGGTGTAGTCCTGCTGTCTCCATTCAGCGTCACTCTGACCTTAATGATCTCTAAGACACACATTGAGGTCCCAGGGAACTTGTGCAGAGGTGAAGGCAAGGTGTCTCCAGGACAAAGAAGCACAGGTCCTTGGCTGCCATTCTCATCTACTCTAATTCCCCATCTGAGGCAGCCTTCCCCTGTAGGCACACGATAAGGCACCCCAAGGGACTCTTCCTTGGTAGGAGGTTTGCAAAGGGATTTATTTGCCTCAAGATGGGAACAGGCACCCAGGGCTGGAAGTGGTTCCTGCAGCAGGGGCTGTGGGAGCATAGCGCTGCCCTTTCCCACAAGCCTTCACCTCTGGTAGAGCTTAAAACATCCACATAGACCCTTCCTCAGGCTTTAAATACTGTGGTTTCAGTGCAGCGTCAAGGCAGATATTTGCTCAAATAAGATAAAGACTGTTCCTGATGGCTTTACCTAAATGCATATTAAATAAAGTTTAGAAGAAACACCACCTCTGAAACTTGGGGTACACCTCAGCTGGTGGTGTTATCAGCACAGGTCCTCCCACACCAAAGGAAATGGGCACATTTACATCCCCTTGGAAGTGGTGGTTTGGGGGTTTTTTTGGTTTTTTTTTGTATTTTTTAATTGGGCTACATCTCACCTCCCTGCATATTTTCACCATATGCCCAGGGCTGACAGGAAAAAGCCCATCTGTGCTCTCAGTGGTTCATCTAAACAAACACAGCAGAACACATGAAGTCAGCCACGGTGACAGGGGAGCGGCAGCCAGCAGGCGTGGCCAACAGCACCACCGGTGCCCACCAGCACAGGCACAGTGGGGAAACACCCTGCCCACTGACTGGGGGTGCAGGCACAGGCAGGATTGCCAGCCCACACAGTTCCTGAGGCACCAAACATTCTGAAACCACAGCTGGCATTTTTGAGAAAAGTTAAGCAGTTTTATTCAACAGGATGAGTCCACACCCAACCAGTGGCTTCATCTACATGGCATCATCAGCATACATGACAGAAGACCCACTCAGACACTCTAGCTGAACGGCATCTCACCATACGTTACAGAGACAACACCAGAGGAGGAGAACAACCATTACAAAGGGCAGCCAGCCAGTGGTTTCCTATGGCTTCCCAGCGTAACCAAACCCATCTCCAGCAAACTATGCAGCCCAGCCACTCGGAAGCAGATCAGACTCGAGACACCTACTGCCACACTGTGAAAACCACAACACCGCTAGTTAAATAACACAGTCCGGGGGTTACAAAAATGACCTACCAGGAGTACTTCAGCCTATGGAAGAAAGTGCACTGTCATCACCACCCCAGGGACTGACACACTCACACGCATTGCTGAAGAGTCTATACAGAGAAGAGATTGGCATGGGTGCCATTGCTTTCAAGTCAGCACCATTGGAGGTGATGCCAAGCCTCGGGGAGGGTGGGCAAGCACCAAGCTGGCCCTCCTGGCGGCAGCCATGGCACTGCAGGACGGAACAGGACAGCTCAGGTCCACAGATACCCGGCAGGGTCTGCAGGAGCCAAGCCGGAGGTCAGTCCTCGCTCTGCACAGCAGAGAAACAACTGCTCTGTGAAGACTCCCTCCTCTTGGCTGCCACATCCCCGAGGAGTGGTTGCATCCATCCTTCTGGACCTCCTTGCCCAGCAGGGCAGTGGGAGGCAGGAGCACGGCCCCTTGGGGAGGGTGCTCCCACCACCCACTCACTTCTGTCACTCAGCCGTAAGTTTTCACAGTGAAAGCTCTGTGAACTCTCTGAAGCCTACAGTCTTTACGCCTTTAGAGAGGTATTGAGGATCAGGGTAAAGTTCCTCATGAAACATGAGCAGGTTCCAGTTATGATACTACTACAATGTACGGTTTTCAATTTTGTGCAGAGTCATCTTACAGAAAAATACATTTCTTCCTTTAAATTTACAGTAGTTAAAACTACAATTTGAATGCCATATTAAAAGGGGGTAGTGTATTCCTCAACAAAATGTCTTGGCTTTTTGTTTAAAAAAAAAAAAAATTAAAAGGACTTCAAAAGCAATCACCCCCAGCACAACACAACTGTACAAAGGAAATTATGATGCGTACAGCTCCTAGGACATCAACTCCACGCATTTGTTCTGGTGCTCAAAAAGGCACTTAAAGATAAGAAAACAATTGTATTCAAAACTTACAACAAAACAAAGGAAAATTAAAGGCAATAATTTAATAGAAAGACACTGGAACTTGTACCGTATCTTCAAAAGTAAGAAGGGAGGGGAAAAAACCCTAATAAACATGATTTGCTATCAAGTCATCTTTGAAAGTATATAAAAAAAACAGAAGACTGGCAAAGTGAATGTTCTCCAGGAACTAAATGGAAAAAAAACATAATAATTATTGGCAACGAATACACAGCTCTCGTGCCAAATGGGTTTCTTCCCTCCCCCTAAAAGCACATTTGCTGGTTCATTACTAGACCAGACTGACAGACTGTTTGAACATCTGCTGCCCGTAATGACAGAGGCATTGACCTCGGGGTTAGCCTAAGTTAGGAAGGGGGGGGGGGAAATTATGAAGAGAAATAAACATCAATATGAACTAATTGTGGTAATTACAAGTGTCAACAATGTTAATAGACAAGTACATAAACACCATTTCCCCTTACAGCATTATACAGAGGAACAATGACAGAATCACTACATACAGTACTTCTCCCCCACTGTACACTGAAAGGTTAGCTTTGCGGCTCTGTTTTTTTCTTTTTTATTATTATTATTATTATTGGGTTTTATTTTTACATTGAGCTACCTACTAAGTGCAAAGATTTGGTGAGTGGCATTGGCTTTCATCTAATCTTAGCCTATTTTTTGTACAGTTTACATGTTAACAGTAACTTTCCAGCATTTAAGCAAGTACAGCAATATATACAAAGACTGGTAGAGGCAGGAGCCAGGCAGGAGTGGGGTATGGAAGGGACACATGCTTGTGCACCAGGCACGGGCGCAAACACTGGGCTGGCCCCGGTGTGCATGTGACCCGGGTCTGTACCCAGAGCAGAGCTACACGCTGCCTTGCATGGGCACGGGGCAGCTGACACGTGGACACCTTATGGATGAACTCCCCGGCAGAGACGGGAGCTTTGGCAGGACTGGTGGGCTTCATTCTGGAAGTCAGGTTGCTCCCCCAGCTACCTGCAAGCTCAGGGCTGCAAGTGGTGCTGGAGAGAAGAGGAAGGGGGGGAACAGAAAAAAGCCCTACGCAGGGGCAGGTGACTGCTGGATGAGGCAGGAGGGCTCGGTAACTTCTTTGCCCAGGGACAGACAGAACAGCAGAAATTAGAAATGGTGGGCAAAAAAAGGATGAATGTTTAGGATGAACATTTAGGAGCCATAGTGCAGTTGTTCTATGCAGCTGAGAGGCTCAGGATGGCCCATTCCATGCTGGGATTTTACATGATCACATGGAAGTGACCAAATTAAACCACGGGTCATTGCATGGAAATCTGTACAAGAAGAAAAAAACTGCAGGAGAAGCACAGAGTGTCTTGAATTCAGCACTTACAGAAGAGACTTGATTATCAGACAAAGTACCATGCAATCCCCAGCTCTTTCTGCATATTTTTTTTTCTCTGGGTTAAGTGTTCTGAGGAAAAAAAAATGTAGATTCTTTTGCATAAACTCAAACTGTTGTATTATATTGTACAGTACAGAAAGTGCAAAGTATCACCCCATCAGATCAGTTCCGCATCTGATATGGTCAAATATGGCTCACACTTTTCATGCAAGAAGACACAATCTTAATCAAGACCATCATATACTGCTGTGTAACCACAAATAAAGGAACGTTTCTGTCCCAAAGCCTCCTTGTCACCTGTTTAGTCACATCTGTTTTAGTCCCAGGGTTTGGGGTTTTGTTTTTGTTTTTGTTTTTTTTAAAAAAGAAAAATAATTGTACGGGGAAAGGGAAACCAAGCATCTCAAAACTGTGTAAGTTACGCTACTTATGGTTTACCACAGGTTTGTCACTAGTCCTTGTTCATGCTGAAATCTTCAAGAACATCAGAGTTCTGTGAACCTCATGGTGCAGGAAGGGCTGTGCCCTGCTGTCCTTCACAGGAGCTGATGGAGCACAACTCATTTTCTGTCCCCACTCCTGCCGGGTGCCGCTGGCCAGGTTCTCATGGCACATGTGAAGGCATCTCACGGTTCAGCTTGAAAAGACACTCCAGCCAGCCTGACACACACTGGCATTTATGAATTTCCAGCTCTTCTCCATAGGCCAGCAGCAATCAAAACCCACTGTATAACTCCCCGCCTTTTTTTTAAATGCCAAGAGATGCAGAAAATAAATTCCAGGATTGGCCTTGTATTGCTCAACACAAAGCTGCTACCTAACTCCACACACACACACGCACTCAAATAGCCTGAAAAAAACCCCAAATTAACCCAACATCTCTAGGGAGGACATTTCAGAGACAGTTTCTGAGGTAAATCTACTTTTTTTAAAAAGTCAGCAAATTCTGTACACTTTTTGTTTTTGATATATACTTCTACATATAGTGTGTGTTCTCCAGTGCCAACACATAGACCCACTGTTTCCTCCTGCCGTAGGACTGCAAGCTTGGGAAGTGTTTCTGCATGGATGGGGTGTGTGCACACATATGTACATACACACACACGTATGTGCAATCAACCATCAGGCATAAGCTACGCACTTGTTCCCCTTTTGGAGAGCTTCCTCTTGAACGTGGTTTTTGACTTCCCATTTGGCCAAGTAAGGCTTTGCTAGGTGGTCGGTCATGCTCCCATTGTCCAGGCGCTGGGTCTCCCCACATCCCAGCCTACATGGTGCCCGATTTATCCGCTGAGCTGCTGGGGAAGAGCTTCTCCGTTGGGGTGACTGCGGGGCTGCCCACCCCCGAGCTGCTGCTGCTGCTGGAGCGATGCTGCACCACTGGCCGCACCGGCCGCATCGGTGTGGGTCGCAGCTGAGCCCCAGCCAGCCGGGCTGACAGGGCCGGCTTGAAGGTGGTCATCATCTCCGTGGTGGAGCTGCTGCTGCGCCGCATAGCAGCATCGGGGTCCCGGATGAGGATGGTGTGGAGGGGGCTGGCAGGCTCCGAGTTGGCGGCACCCATCGGGGGGTTCTTCATGGGCTCCAGTGTGTCCAGGACCACATCAGGGGCCTGCTTGGCTGTGTTTTGCCTCTCCAGCTCCCGCAGCTCGTTCAGAGCTGTGCTCATGGTCTTCTCGATGTCCTGCAAACGCCATCAACACAGGAATGTCAGCACCATGGCACAGCACTGCTCTGCTCCTCCACACCCCACCCACAGAGACGCCCCCCACTCTGACATGTCTGTGTCGATCTCTGACCTAAGATGGTGCCTCAAGGTAGAGTATAAGCTGTGGGAGAAGATGTAAAGCCAAAACTCTGACCACACAAAGGTGTCCTGTGTCTCCTAAGTCAGCAGGAGTTCGGTCAGCAGCTCCAAAGGGAGCAAATCCATCCTTGAGTGATGAGGTAACATCAGCCTGTTGACATCAACAAGACAGGGCGTCCCCATATCCTCTCCCCAAACTATGGCTGTTTCTTCCCAGAAACAGTTCCCCTGCAGCCACCATCAGCTGTGTGGGATCCTCTGCTGTCCCTGGGCCTGCAGGGCATGTGTACACGTCGGGACAGAAACACACAGGGAAGTATGTGGAGTGAGCAGCACAGTGGCAGCTCACCATAAATAAAAGAGGCAGCAACAAGGCCCCTCCCTGCATGCACAGAGACAACTGAGGTGATATCAGCCCTGACCCCTCCACTGTCCACCTGCTTCAGGTCATGTCCCCAAGGCACAGCCTCCACAGGCCCATCCAAGGAGATCCTCCAGAAGTATCCAGCTGAACTGAGTTTAACTAAAAGTGCCTTTTAAAATGAAATTAGCTCAATTGCCTACAAGTGTAGTGCTGATCATCTCGTTCAGAAATAAAGAGGAACTAGTTTGGCTTCACTTAAATCTGCCTTACCTAAATGAAGGCCACTAACTCAGAAAGAGATGATCTGAAGTCATTTAAAGCTACTGAACAATCGCTTATAAAGTAGCTCTAGTTAACTCTCCTTGCTGTCCTTGTGTAGACAAAGGAGAAAATACTCAGTGAGCCTCAAGTAATGTTCAGAGGATCAGGACAAGGGAAATCATTATCAAGTTAGCTACAATTAACTCTACTAAGCTGTTCAGATAATGAGTGTAAATATTCTCCCAGGGCTAAATCTCAGGAATACCAAGTCCAGCTGTCCTACAGCCTTCAAGGTAAGTAAGAATCTTTTTCAAAGTTTAAAAAAAAACCAAACCAAAACCCAAGAAATTTGTGCATATTGTGCTGCATCCTCAGCATTCACCCATCCCTTAGAGGCTTCCAGGCCCTGCAGCCCTACATTACACCTGAAGAACACAGCCCCAGGCACTGCTGCAGGGTGCCATGCTACTGCCTGTCAGCAGAGCCCGGGAACTCTGTGCCTGCTGTTATCCTGTCCCAAGATGGACTCGGTGCTGCGCTACAACCATGACTTTGTAAATTCATCACACCAAACGCAAGCTCTGGATGGACAGAGAAGCTGGGTAGCGTGCTGCAGAGCAAGAAAACAAGGAGCGTGGCTGGTGGAAAAGCAAACAGGACAGTTAGGAGTTCTTCCCTTCTGCAATCATCATTACATATCCTACTGAAAGCAGTAGATTCCACACATAGCAGCCTGCCAAACCCTATGGCACATGAGCTGCTGGCAGGCGGTGGGCAACAGCCTCCATGAGAGCCACGCCTGCCTGGGCATCATCGACCACCCCACAGCAGCTGCTCCTGCCAGAGGGTGGCACAAAGCAAACCACTAGGAAACTGCTGAAATAGGAGATGATGAACAGCCTGCCCATAGAGCTCCCAGCAACCAGGCCCTGAACCAGCCATTTGGACACACTGGGGAAGACGTGCCTGAACTAGATGGTGCCTGAGAGACTGGAAAACTCTGCAACCTGCTCTGTGGAAGGAACCATTCTCTAAGAAGTGAAAAGGTTTGGTATAACCTGACTGATACCTGTCTGGGGGCCTCCTGGCAGTGGCAGAGATGATACCTGCAGGCTATGCACCATGGAACAAATGGCCTAATGTGACGCTGATGATGTTGCATGGCTGGAGGCATGATATTTGGATTAGACTAATGTTTTTAGGTCCTAGCTACAAACAGCCAGTAACAAACCCGAAGCACTTTTCTCCAAACACTGAGCATCAGTCAAATTCTGATTTGGCAAATCCAATTTTCTCCTCCTGAGCTCCTTATGGAGTGTGAGATGAAGATAATGCGCTTCCCTTTCTGAGAGAGGCAGGAGTTACCAGCGCATTTCAGTGGTGGATCAAACACTTATACCTATTGTTTTGAAGAAACAAGGTTTGTGGAAGGAGGCAGTGTCTTTTATTAGACAAACTGATACAGCTGGAAAAACAGGCAAACTGTTGGCTGCTTGTTTTTAACTTTAAAGCACCGCAGCTACAACAGCACTGTAATTCTGAAGTGTGTCGAGATGGAAGGGACTCTGCAGCGCAATCCCAGTGACTTTTATTTTAGCTTCTCGATCCCTGCACCGAGAGCCACTTCACAAGCCTCTTACCTCAGCAAGCGCTTCTGCTTCTAGAGATTTCTGATCTCCAAGACTACTGTGTCTAGTCGATCCACAGGTTGATCTCAGCGGGTGGCCATCAGACAAGGCCTTCCTGTCTGGGAAATTGATGCTGCCTGCACTGCCGAATGTCGCCATTCTGCGCTTTTCAGGACTCTCAATCCTGCCCCTGTTAAGAGGTATTTTGTGGGGGCTGCTAGGGCAGGCTGCTGCTCGAGGAGGAGTGTCTATGCCAGGACCCATCCCTCGAGGCGGGCTGTGGGTGTCCCCCCCACTTCGACGGCGAGGAATAGCTGCACCGTCAGACCTCAATCTCACTCTGCAAAGAATTCATTACAAGACTAGGTCACTGTCCGTCAGATTTAAAGCGTATGGATGCATGCTGTAAGACACTTACTCAGCTCTGAGAGCTCAAATCAAACCAAACTTGAGCCTTTCAGCTCCAGAAGATTAATGCAAGAGAGAAGACAGACATTTTAGCCAGTGCCAAGAAAGGGTAGCATTGTAGCTTCTTTACATGTTAAGATCTACAATGGTAATACACAAGAACCACCCCCTCCATGCTCATATTATTCTACAGTGCTTACTGGAGCCTTCCCACCACACACTGACTATCCCCATATGTAACAATGACCAACTCTGTCCACATGTTCATAGGAAAATGAGAGATTCCCTACCGGCCCATTACTCCCCCAAAGCCATAGTCCATGATGTGATCTGTCGGAGACTGGATGTCATTCTTGGAGGAGGCTTTATCATCCAGCAGTGGTCCGCTGCTTGCCTCGCTGTCCGCCTTCTGACTCAGGCTGTCAGAGAATGCATCATCCCTAGGAAGGGGAGACTCCCATCAGTAACAAGGCTCTAACCCAGGAGAGAGACTGGGGCCCGGACACAACATGGATCTGAACAACACCGCTCCAGCAGTTCCAGACTTTGTTAATAAAGGATTGGGCCAAGGCCACCACTTCTGACAGTGTCTAGAGCCTGGAAAAAGTGTCACCATATCCCCCTGCCCTGTAGCGGCCATTTTGATGAATCCAGACCCTGTATTTATATAATGGAAGTGACATCTGTGAAGGACCCTGGTGTCTGCCTACAGGCCAGGTGGGAACAATGCCAGGTCAACATACACAGGGGGCAGGGCCAATATTAAGCCTGGGTCATGTCACTTTGACGAGTCAATGATAGGTGGAGCTCAGGCACAGGGTTTACTAGTGCCTCTATCAGCTTGAATGAAAAACAATCTGAGCCAAAAATGGAGAGGGATATATGAACAGATCCAGATTTCTCATCAAAGTAATTAAAACGAGAAAATCTGGCCACCTGTTTTAGGTGGCTAAGGATGGAGCTCATGTAATTATGTGATTTTAACATCCTGGATCAACACATGCCACTTTACTCACATGTCTTGCACCACAATGTACTGGTGGGGTATGAGGCCATCCACACCATTATGTCTCCCTTCCCACCAGTCTTCTGATGCCCTATGGTACAGGAGAAGCGAGGCCCCTTTCTTAAAGGAGAGCTCTCGGGGAGACCGTCCAATGTAGTCAAACTTTGCTATGGCTTCAATCTGCTCCACTTCTGCAAAGGAGAGAAGCGTAAATAGAGAAAAGCTTAGTTCAACAATTACAAGTGCACTACAAATCCTAGAAAGAGGCACCTCACTAGAACAACACTAATGCTGCTGTCCTAGCTTCCAAAGAGCATCTTACACCGAGCACAAATTATCTTATTCTTAGGCTGATTGATTCTTTCCTTTCTTCCAGTCTCCCTGAAATTTCTCACAGACTCACAAACCACCAGCAATTGCAAAAGCTACAAACCAGATGGGGAGTAATTGAAATTTCCCTGTGTGCATATGGCACCATCACCCACACTCCCCTTTTCTACCTATAAAGTGATTTATTCTATTACAGAACCCCATTATCCTCCAGACTTAGATCTTGTCAAGCTGTGTCAGATGCTTTGATCAAAGCCTCGCTTACCTTCTCTTCCTTCCCTTATCCTGGAGACAGTTTGGCTTGAATTATTGATGAGCAACGAATCTCCCTTTGGGGATCCCCATAGAAACAATGATACCAGCTCTGACCAGGCAGCTGCTCTGCATCACACCCTGACATCTACAAACCTTCCCCACACTCCACCTCACTGCTTCTTCACTGTTTCTAATTTAAGCTCTACCAAACAACAGGGATTGACAAAGTGGGAGCCCAGGGTCTGAAATTCAAGAGGGTTGAGGCAAGACTTCATTCTGGGAGACCTGTGAGCCCACAAGGAGCCTTTGAGCCCCTAGCCAAGGGCATCACAGAAGGAGCTGCTAGGACACCTGAAGAGGATCCTGGTTGGCAATGAGGAGCCCATGGAGGAACCCAGATCTTCTGCAAACCTATTTCCAGTTGGGAGCACTCAATCCCAGAGAAACTGCTGCATCGATTACAAGGAAGTTTTCTCACCACACTGGCAGGAGAAAACTGCGCTCTGCCTCACTTTGCTCCATGACAGGGGTGAAAAGGCAAGTGGCCAACATCAACACTAGCTCTAACTGCTATCAGAGCTGGCAAACAATCGGTTAATGTACCTTGATTATCTGAGACACCCAATCATTTTAAATCCCACCTGGGGACTGACAGATGGGAGATGACAAAACTAGAAACAAAATCTGCACGGGTCCTCCAGATCTGTTACATTCTCATTAAAACACGGAAAATTGCTCTTCTCCATCTATTTCATTACTAAACATAGGCTCAGCATCAGCACTGATCAGGATGCGACCTGCTGCTCTGTTCAGGGGCAAAACCCACACAGAAGAGGACATGGGAGATGCTGAATTAGACCCCTGCCCCATTCTCCTCCCACACAAGGGACAGGACAGGTTTCTGCAGTGGACTGATTTTTCCCCACCTTAAAATACTGCAGTAGGATCAGTGGGGAATGCTCCAGAGAAAATGTAGCACAGAAGGTGACCAGGAGGGGTCTCACAGCCTAGATGAAATATTGAGTTTCCCAGCAGGGAGGGTGCTCAGGGTAAGGGAGAAGCAAAGAAGGAATACTTAAATTCACAAACCAGTGCTGCTCCTCTTCTCCACACTTGCACTGCAGTTAATCACCCAGAAACTCCAATCAGAGCTATTAATGTGACTATCCGAGCATAAAATTGGCTAAATGGCAGCTTGCTCTCCTTCATCTTCTAGTCCTGTCGGCTCTGGTTTGTAGCTGAAAGCAGGTCTTGAGCCATCCAGCCCAGCTGTGCCCTTCCCCTCCTCCCCAGGGGGCCTGCCAGCCAGGCGAGCCCTCCTGCCAGCCTCAGAAGGGGTCAGGATTTTGTTGGGACAGGACACATCCAAGGAAACAGCGGCCACCAGGAATGCATAAGAGGCATTCGGCTGCCTGGTGCCCTTCCAACATAGCAAAGTCATGCCCCTAAATGCTGTCATATGGGTTGCATGTTCACTAACCTTCCACAGTGCCAGCAGTAGTCCCTGGACTCACCCCACGGCTGAGCTGTCCGTACCTCCACGGCACAGGAAGCATGGGCTTCCTCCTGTTTTGGTACCACGTTCTGGAGCAAACACATTTCTTGCCCAGCTCTGCCAGTGCTGCCATTTCCACACCTGGACTGCCGTGAGTTTCAAAAGTTTCACTAAGAGCCCAAACAGCACTCCACTCTGGTTCACAGAGATGTGCAGGCAGACACAAGCTTACAGAAAGCTGGACGTGAGCCTCCTCCAGAGCGTTATGAAACATGGATGATACACCCAGTCGCAAGGGATTCACACCTGACTGCACCCATCCACACAGTCTTGGCTCACACCACATCCCGCTTTGCTCTCCAAAGCCAGGCAGCTCCATGGGTCTAACATGAGCAGAAATGAGCAAGCGGGTACTTCATCACCAAAGGAAAAGGAACTGCCTGTAGGGAAAACAAGGCTGCAGCTTGCTTGAATACAGGGGTGTTTTGTTTCTACCAAGGAGATGGCTGCTCAAAAGTGGATGATCCACAGCATTAATTAAATCTGCTCAAAGAACACACTCACATCAGAGGGCCCCAACAAGGCCACTGATGTTCAATTTTGCTCCATATTACATCCTGGAGCGAACAGAGCTGGTCCTTGGTGTGCCCCACCCCGCTGTCAGCCCCCATCTCCCCTTCAGATCCCGTGAGCCATTTCATACAGCGCGTCCTCACCAGCACATCGGTGCATGTAAGCAAAGACGACAAGGAAAAGGGAAAAATGTCATATACAAGATTAACAGAATCTCAAAGAACAACTCTAAAAAAAGCAACACTTGTACCCTGCCATGGAGTCAGACCTCTGCAAAGGTTCATGCATATCCTATGCTAAAAATCTATAAGAAACGCTTATTAATATGTACACGCATTATGAAGCACATAGAAGTATCGTCCCCTACTGAAGTGCTAGGTGTTAGCCCAGCCTCTAATGCAATTAGGAGCCAAGAGCACGCTGCTTTCTTGAATGCACAGCTTTCCTAACACAGACACGATTTTCTCTCTGTGCTCACCGTCATCACTGGTGTGTGGCTCCGTGCCGTTGTCATGGTCAACTTCATCGATGGTGCCTGGCTCGCTGTGCGGGCTGTCACTGAAATAAAATACACTGTGTTTTCAAGGAAAGAATGAGATTCTGTTCCCAAGGCACTTAGAAAAATAAGTTGCTAAGGGCAATTCTGGCCCCAGTGACACTTGAAAGAGTTATGTTTTTATTTTTTATAGGACTGAGATGGTCATTCTAAATCACAGCACATCTCCAAACTTGCTTTGAGAACTGCAGGCACTCACACCACAGTCTTCAGGCCCAGAACATCACGTTCTGTTGCTCATGCATCTTACATATTTGGCAAAACAAATATAAAATTATAGCAGGCTAAGTGTCCCCATTCACTCATGCAAAAAGAGTTTTAATACTTTATCTTCCACTTGCATCAGTAAGGACAGTGGCAGGTGATCAGCAACAGGGAAGATCAGGTCTCAGAAATGTATAAACTTACAAATCAGTTCAAGTCTGTTACAAATACTGTTTTGTTAAAACTCAGACCTGAGCATCAGTTTAAAATTCCAGCTTCCTCCAGAGAAATGTGTGACATCACTGGATATTTTTTTTATCCTGGGTATACCAAGTAGAGCTAATCATGCACCAGAAAGACACTATGCAATGCAATTGCACAGAGCTGATAAAAGAAAAGGAACTGATGGTTCAGGTTAACATCAGGCTAAGGGAGTTTGTTCAACTAATAAATGACAATGGAACTATGGGACTTTACTAAAAAATTCCAGTCTAAGAGGAATTTGGTTAGAACTGACCTAAAATTCTGTTTTGCTCTGAACACACTTCTGTGAATCTGCAGCTAAAAGATTCTTTTATAAATTTTACTACCCATATTGGAAACAATTTTCTCTTGAAGTTTCTACTGAGGTTTGTGATGCTGAGTCAACATGGGGAAAAAAAGAAAAAAAAAAAAAGCAACTCAGTAAAACTGCCTCTATTTTCACCAGCAAGGCTAAAACCAAAAGCTGAAGTGATGTATACAAGCAGAGACTAATCAGTTAGGTGTGCAAAATCCTGTTACTTTTATGAAGGTATTTATAACTAAGAACAACACAGACAGCCTGACACGGAGTAAGATTCTTAACCAGTATAAAGCAGCACAAGCATATCTAATATACATCACTTGTACATCTAATTCATAACATTCAAGACGAATACATGCAAAAAAGGCATCCCCTTTCTGCAGAGGGGCAAATTCACTGTAGCACTGTGCTCAGCTGCCATGAATATTAAGTTTGAGCTTCCCCAAAGCTCTCCCCACACCCCATTGTCTTGGGGATCTGCTCCCAAGAGCCCTTCTCCATGCAAGCTAGGGTCAACTCTGTCTGCCAGGAACCATGTCAGAGCTTTACATTTTGTCACAGGTTCACTCTTAATGTACAGTGTCAGAAGGTAACTCTAACAAGGAGACCTGGCTTTAAGTTCTACAAACAACAAAGTCATGTCCCGGCTGCTTACCAGTACTCCTCCCCTCCAGTCATGCACTTCTCATAGACAGGTCCTTCCAGCTCTCTGTGGCTGGGGAAGATGCCCTCGTGGTTAATGATGATGGTTTTGATGACCTCATTGACATGAGCTTGGCAGGACACCGGATCCTGCCCATCTGGAATGTGCATCAGAGTGGGCCCAAAGCAGATGGCCAGGTTGTAGGGATCCATCATGTTCTCATCGCTGTACTGCGACAAGCTGCAAGCACAAGTGTTAGGGAGCTGCAGTGCTGAATTTCCCAGTTTGCACAGAAAAGTCTCCCACCAACAAACCCTCAATCCTCAAAAAAAGAAATCACCACTGAGCTGTATATCTTCCCCAACACACAGCCACAGCTAGGCAAGGCTGAGGAAGAAGCAAAATACAGCTCTCCGTGGCAATACCAAAAAGGACTCCATGCAACAAAGATAGGGAAGTCCTGGGAAAAAAAAAAAAAACCTAAGGCAAGCAGAAACTCATTGAAAGAGTTAAAAAAAACCCAGAAGACTCACTGATTAAGGAAAGCAAAAAGATATCTCATGACAACGATGACAGCCCGAGGCAGAGTGACGATGATTTGCTGGATCTGATGCACTCTCTCGGCGGGGTTCTCAATTTCTGGAACACATGGACAGAAAGTACACCTTTTAAACCATCTCAGGACCAGGCAACACAGCACCAGAGGGACTTGTTCCAGACCTAGTAGCCTGCACTGTCCCACACCAGGACGATGCTGAAGACCCTGAGCAGCAGCCTCCTGTGCCTGTAGAGCTGCAGGAGTCCCGCTCAGCACTGACCTGCTGAGGGGGCTCAGCACCACTCCTGCAGCAGCTGGCAGCACATTCCAGCCCCCAAGGCTACTTTTTTTTTAAGTTAGTATCTGCTCAATATACCACATATATGCAGTTAATCCAGTGGCTTACATTTTACAGAAAGCAGACAGTGCACCAAAGCTTTCCTGAGAGCAGTCAGCCTCAGATGCACAGAAGCAACGCTCTACTTACCATGCTGGCTCAAACTTTGACATCTGGTATCGTAATAAAATTCCCTGAAACATGTAGCTGGGCTGTCATTTGTTCAAAATTCTGAGCAAAATTTGACTTCAGTACAAAGATGGAATTTTTTTACAACATTTAACTTTGAGAAATGCATTTACCCCCTGTTGTTGCTTACTGAGCTTTCCACTTCTTTAGTTTGGTTTTACTTAAGAGGACATAATTAAATAATTTATTAAAATCTGGATAGAAAACCTACAACAATTGATATTTGTTCTGAAACTCAGAGGAACAAATTATCTTGAAGCACTTGCTTATTTCACTTAGCAAAATGTTTCAACTGGCTGCAAATCACAGGAATTAATGGAGTAATCATCAATCACTCTATAATACAGGCAAACCCCTGAATGAACCTTTACAAACAAAGTGCCTTTTCTATCCACCTATTTCTCATGCATTTGAAAAACGCTTGCCTGTAAACTCTCAGTCCTCCATAAGCAAAAGGAAAGCCAGCCTTCCATCTGCCACCAGCAAGCCTGGTTTCCCTGTGACATTAGCACAGAATGATGCAGCTCTGCAGCTTCCAGGGGCACTCATGGGCCCCGCAACATGTGCAGCAGCAAAAAACTTGCTCAGAATACTTTACCAGGAGCCAGGGGAAATCAAGGTGGCTTTGCGATACACCACAGTTGACAGCCCAAACCTCTCAGCTGCATTTAACCTTTCTGCCATAATTATAAAATGAGGCAGAACATCTTACAGCAAGCATGGCATTTACTGAGCAGTTGTTCTCAAAGAAAGGCTTTTTCAATCTCTTTAGGTTGGGACGCATATTAGACAGCCTGTACTTATGTGGCAGAAAGTCAGGTGCACTTAAGGTCAGATTTTTAATGGGAAGAAGGTACTAATTAATTTCAAATCTATCCTTAATCGAAAGGTAGCAACAGCAGCAGGAAAAGAAAGGAAAACACAAGGAAAGGAAGATTCTAGCTAAAATAAGAAAGAAAAAAAAAAGAGAGATGAGAATACTATCCAGAAAATTTAACAGATTTTGTTTGCGACAAAAAGCTCCCAAACGCTTAAGAAATTGTGCAAATTGGTGTTAATTAGAGATGGTTCCAAAGCACAAGCCTACGTGCAAGCACAGTCATATCACCAAGCACTGGGAACACTTCCTGGCACCAAAGGGGACCCTTTCCCTTCCCTGCAGGCTGTGCTCTCTCAGCTTCCCAGCTCTCTGTGCTGCAAATCCCTCGGGGAGGGCAGCTGGGGCAAGCTAAAGCTCCCTGACCAGGGCATGAAATCAGTGGAAAAGTATCTTCCTTTGCTTGCTGTGTTACAGGTGTACTGTGCTGTTTTAAACATCAACACTGAAAGGCAACAGTGAATTTCCTAAAGCTAATACATCAAACAACTGTTCTTGAAAAATAATAGCACATTCCTCTCCTCCTGGACCAAGCCCATCCCTGTCATTCCCCTCTAGATATCATCTGTCTTATTTGGAATCACTAAATCTCTAGCAGTTATGAACATTTACATTAAGGAAGGAAAGAGCCATGACCAGTGAAAGTCAAATGAAGAACTTCACACGTTCACCAGTCAGTCCTCCTGAAGCTACTGAAGACACTCAAACCCCTAAACAACCCTGACGCCTCTCCTGTAAAATAAAGACATCCAGTAGCCAAGGCACATAACACATTCCTCCATCACCTCTGAAACAACAAATTCATTCTGCCTTCTTCCCTTCCCCCTAGGGAGTAATTTTCATGACTTGCCAATAAATAAATGTCATCACTACAAGATACTGAGAGAAATAAACCCCAGCTGGGATATGTTTCTTCAGTTGCAGAGGAACAAGCGGAGCACAGAGAATTCAGGACAGAACAAGAAGCAACCAGGCTCTCCCTGACATCAATCCCAGACCTTCACAATTAAAAACCCTCAGCTTCTACCTCTGCTCACATCCCAAAGCACCTTCTCATTTTCTCTGGGACTGGAAAAGCATACAGCAAACCGCTGGAAAAGAGCTAATCAAGTGAGGTTGAAGCCAGGTCTGCAGACCAAATGGTCAGAGAAGCTTTGTGAGCCACCAAGTGTTACTGACCTTCACTACGTTTAGTGGAAGACACTGAGCAGCAAAACCCCTTTGGGTCCTAGGAGCCATGGCTGCATGACATATGATGGGCAAGCACAGGAACCACTGTTACTCGCAAACATCTGTGCAGGCAGGACAGTAGGTGACCCTGTTTGAGCAACTAATTACGGTCACGCAACCTGCAAATGTGTACACAGGCTTGCTGCACATGCAGCTCTCTGGCCTAAGCTTGGAGATGACTCTCTGATGCTAGGAAGAATTTTAAAGAACCAGAGCAAGACGTTTTACCTCTCCTTCATCTCTGACGTTGCCAATATGCACTCTTAATGTCTTTTCCTAACAGCTTCCATTGCAGAAAAAGCTGTTCTTGCAGCATAAGCTGCTATCTGTAAAATTCAGGTGTACTTGCCCCCATTTATTTGCTCTCATCCCACCATATTCTACAAAAGGAGCTTTCACGTGTACTTACTTATAGTAGATATTAAATCTTGAAACCTTTCCTTAGGAAAGAGGGGGTTTTCCAGTCCTCGGAAATACAGCTTCAAGACTCCAGCCACTGAATTAATGTCACGTTCATTTTGATCATCAGCGAGGGGATCTTCACCTGCTCAGGAAAAGAGTTTTTATTTCAAATATTAAGTTGGAACAAACACAATATGTGTTTTTTCCTAACTAGGTGGGATCCCAGAATTCCCCACAGTTCAGAAACCCCTCCTCTGTGTGGAACAGTAATGCAATGCGTTTTCCCAGCAAGAGGAGAGGTTAACAAGGTATTCTGTTACACAGCATCACAGTGAGACATGCTATAGACCTACCTACTAAAACCTAGTTTATCCTGGAAATCTTAAACCTTTCCTGAAGATGAGGATGTGATTAATCAATGACTGTAGAAAATATCTCTGGACCTACTCCTACTTCTCACACTCTTTCCCTGAGTGAGTATCCAATACTGCTGGTGACACAGAACTGAGAAACCTAGAAAGGCAGAAAACTTCCTTGTGTCTTGTAGCAGAAAGGCCTGTAGCGTAGGATTTACACAATGTTTAATGCACCCAGCACCCACTGAAACTCCCACCAATGATCTCTGCTCAGATAAAGCATCCCAGCTGTAGCTGCATATCCTGGCGACGCACCTCTCTCAAATGAATTCTTGATGTCATTGACTTCCACTTGGGAGCCAGGGACTCTGAAAATGCCCTGCTGCTGAAGGCCTGGAAAAGAACAATATTTAATAAAAAGACGTTTGTAACTGTTACACAATACTTTCTGACAAAGAATAGCAGAAAGTAGGAGTCAATGCACCCAAAAACACTCAGAGTAAGAAGGGGACAGCCTGCTACAATTCATTTCTGCTCAAATTTTCCAACCAAGCCCCCCCAGATCAAAGCACTGAAAAGGCTCCTGTTGACCTTGGGCCTGACCAAACAATTTAATCTGAATAAGTGTTAACAAGGCCTAAATATTTGTCACTCATCCAATGCTACAACTACATTACGATGTCACTGAAATTATAATTGAGCCCATGGAGCAAGTGCTGCGGGCATCTCTACTATATTTCACTGGAGGCTACAAGTACCTAAGTTCCATTGCAGATAGTTTCTGTTGATATTACTGAATCAACTTACCATACAAATTGATGTAACGAATGCAGCTTTCTACTACAAGTGGAATAGCCTGTCCTGAATCCTTCATGAAAGGAAAACAAAAAGCAAAAAGTTACTGCTTTACTGATAACAAAGCATGGGAAATGCATTAAAGATTGCAAAAACAGAGATTTGAAGTTAAGTGTTATTAAATTTAGTAAGAGGACAGGCAGGAAAAGGAGGCATTACACACATCAAGCCTTCAAAAGTGCTGAACACACTATGTGCAGCCAATTATGCACAAAAAAAGCTTTCACTAGAGTGTGTGAAAGACTGCTGCTCACTATCTGGATGAGACAGGGGACTGATGCAATGGGATCACAGCTATTCCATTTCAAAGGTGTGATGTTGAACCAAAATAAAACTTGTCCTATACCTGTCTGATGAAATAAGCTTCCAGTAAGAGCTTACAACAATATTTCCACCTAAAGAAAGAGCCACTGTCAGCAGATGCTAACAAAAGAAAAAAACATCATCAGTGTGCGAAATGAACTGCCTGTATCTGAACCTGCAATGAGTTTTGGCTTTTGTTTCAAAACTGCTTTTCTCCAGGCCCCTTGTGGAAGCTCATGAGGGAATGTGAGTTATATCTAACTTCTTAAGTGGACATTTATACTTCTTCAGGGCTTGCTTTAGTTGTTTTATTCAGCAGAGTACAGTTGCATATCTCTGGTTAATTTACTCCATCTCAAAGATGGGCCTCCAGTAAATACCTGATTTCTTGTTCGTGCATTCCTCCTTCCTCTGAGAACAAAAAAGGAAGCAGAGTGGGAAAAAAAGAAAAGATTAAGCAAAGATAAGTTCAGTTAGAGGTAAGCATCTCTTTCAGAGGCCATGAACGCTCAAATGTAATGGCAGCTTAGCAAGGTCCAATCCAGTCCTTCAGGCTCTCCCATTCTCCCTCCCAAACCCCATCTGGCACACTGCACCCAAGCCTCAGTGCCCAGCAGAAAGAGCCTCTCAGATTTCTTCCCTCCCTGAACCTGCAGCACTCGTAGGAGCCCAAGGACAAGGCCAGCCCCTGCCTGGGCACAGGCAGAGCTCCAGAGAAAGTTACTCCAGTAATGGGACACCGAGCAGGAGCCCACAACCGCACATCTCCTGTGGTGGCATGTGGTCCCTAGACTCGAGGAGAGCTCTGGAAGCACAGCACCAGCCCCCAACAAGTCTCTATTGGCACAGGACACCCATCTGCTTACATGGATCTCCACTGCAGCTAATTCTTCCTCCGTAGTGCTGAGCAGGCTGGACTTTGATGAGCATTACTTCTTTAAAAATCAGTTTAAGTAAGGAATAAGTACAAGTATTAAAGAGATTACCAGCTTTGTCAGTCAGGCCTCTATATTACTTTTGACAGTGCACTGTTTATAAACACTGCCCTTAAGCTTACGGTTGCTGTAAAAGAGCCTAAGAGAATAAATCAGAGCCAGACAATGCCTATTAGTTTACCTAATCCAACAGTTTATCATTACTCCTTCCTACAGTATTTTCACTAAAGCTTTCTTCAGCACAGGATTAAACACTGAGCAATTGAAATGGCATCGTTTCCAGCAGCCAGGCAACAGCAAAGTGCTGGATTTCAGAGGATCAGCAGCTAGATAAGTGGAGGTATCCTTTGGGACAAATTCCACAACCACATCTCCATTTTTCTCCTCAAAACTCTCCTTCTGGGTAATTTCTTGGGACAAGCAGGGCCAAATGCCCTCTCCCATTTGGAATATACTGGTATTAATTGAGTTCATCTGAGTTCATCTCAGCTTAAATGAATAAAATACTTTGTCCCACATTTATAAAGGCTGCACGCTATGCGTTACTAGTGATGGTTTGGAGGAAACCACTCAGCAGCAGTTTAGGAATTGCTTTGTTCCAACATCGGAAGCAGAGCCTGGAGCCCTGGCCAAGCACACACTGGCGCCAACATGGATTGCAGGCACTATGCAACCTGTACCATCCAGGGGCACTCAGTTACAGCCTCTCATGGGAGAGGCTCACAGCTCTGTACTGACATGGCTCTTACCTGTCCTCCCTGCAGATTTACCTTCCTCTCTGGGCTGCAGGAAAGGGCCTTCTGACTGCCAGGCAGTACTGAGCTGAACAAGATGGCATCAACCACCTATCAGCAGCCAGCACTACTATGAGCCAGCTGGGCTGCTTATTACGAATATATTTTGTTTAAGGATGAGGATGGCATGTCTACCCTCCCAAGCAGCCACCCATATGCACAGCATTTCAATTCAAGGCTGCCAGTCCTTACAACTGGGAGACACTTTCTGGAATCTTATGAGTCATT
This sequence comes from Piaya cayana, assembly GCA_013389865.1. NCBI lineage: Eukaryota > Metazoa > Chordata > Aves > Cuculiformes > Coccyzidae > Piaya > Piaya cayana. Next base: position 132,277 of record WAAB01014566.1, on the reverse strand, counting down.
TTACCTTCCTCCTCAGCCATAAGGAACACGACCACTAAAAATGTGTGGAAAAAGGGAAGATGGGGGCACCTGTTGATCCTATGAGGGTGCTGGATTGGTCTTTCAGGATGAGTGGAGGTAGCACTGAACAATGGTGATGCACATCACAGCACACACCTGGCCAGCACATGGGCCATGAGGGTCCTCAATGCTACCTTGGGATGGTACATGGTCACCTTGCAAAGTGCATGGAATGCACAAGGAACAGCTATGGAGAAAAATCGTCACCAAGGCAAAGCACAAGCTGGCCACATCAACTGGGTGCAGGGTGGACCAGAGAGACCCCACAAAAGAAGGAAAGCAGTCAGTAGTTAGGACAGGAAAGCCACCATTACATTCACAGCATTCATAAACTCTTACGGTCAGCCAGTGAGTACCTTAATGAACGTTTCCATATTGCCGTTAAAGAGTTTATGATTATAGACTGAGAGAGGCCTAGGTCTCCTCATTTTCTGTGGCTTAGGGGGAAGACATGGGGGCCTGGGAGAAAATGGAACAAAAGAAATCAACAAAACACCAACATAAATGCAATGACAGGGTGAGATCTCAAAGGTTATGGCCGAGAATAAAAATAAATCTAACAGAAAAATCCTTCTGTGAGGACTCAACACATGGCTCCATACACTCTGCAGTCACTTGTGCTTCAGTGTCCCCCCTTCCATGGACACCACTCCACCAAGAGCCAGGGCACCTGCAAAGAGCTCAGCTCCACCCCTCTGCCTTGAGCATAACACCCATAGCTCCTGGAGACATGCCTTTTGTTTACTCCAAAGTCCTTTCCAGCAGCCTGAGGTGGGCTACCTCAGCATTAGCTTGGCTAACTCATTTCGACGCCATTGCCATGATGCCCTCTCTTCCGCAGGTCCCAAACCCCAGGCTGAGCCCAAGTACAACTGGCAGGTGTCTAAACAGGCAGCAGAGTTAAGCTGTAGGCAATCCAGAGCTGTTTATCTTATGCTGCCCACCTAACTGCAAGTCAAAGTCAAGACTGCAGCCCCTACTTAAGTAATAAATTCAAATTGATCTAGATAATAGAACTATTCAAAGTAGTAAGACAACCTACCCATTGCTTTCCATTCCCCATAATCTTTCAGTATTTCCCTATTAGACTCTGACCTCAGCTGCAGCCACATATAGCAATTTAACTAGCTGATCTATGAGCTTCTTGAAGAGTCCTAGTTCCTACTGTAAAAAGCAGTCATCTCTAGAACTCTGACAGTGACAGAGCAGTAACTATACCAACAACCACACCTTGAATGAATAATGGGTGATCAGGAATGCTCCTAATGCAGAATTTGACTCATTCAAGCCTCCTAAACATAGCTGATCACAACTGTTACTGGTACCCATGATCTGCAGATACAATTCTCCCCCTCTGATATGCCAAATATCAAAACTGCTCCACAGTGTTTGTGCTAGTGCCAGGGATGACATTTTGGAAGTGCAATGAAGGCATTATGCTCAGCAAGATTTTTAACACCTGCCTCCTATCTCCACCAGTTCAGCACTCAGTCAGCCTGAAAAAGCACCAAGAGCAGCTGAAAAGCACAACTGATTCCTTAATATATCCAAATAAACCACAGTTACCCCTGGAAAACACTGGGTTGTTCCTGTTTATTCATAAATGGACCTCATTCTCCTCATAGCTGGCCAGAAAGAAGAAAGTGGGAACACATCCACCTCTCTGTAGCTAACTTCTGTGTGGGAGACATTCACAGGAATGTGAATGGTCTTCCATTTTTTCTGGCAGGAATTCCTAAAATTCAAGCTATCAAAGAAAAGGGTGGGTCCAGTCAACACATGAGCAAGCCCACCAGCAACTCTCTAAGAGCAAAAAAGGAAGGTGTGCACATTAGGAAGCAGTGTGACCCTATCCTTACTAGCTAGTGACTGAGGGCCCTTAACAGGCATGGGGAACAGACCTTGAATCCCCTTACTTGACGTCAGTAAGGGTAACAGAGACCTATTGCTTCTGAAAAAGAGGTCATGGAAATACATGACTTATTTCAGTGCAGTGATCTGAACTTTAGAGGGTGGAGGGCTGCTTTCATTAGTGCAATTCACAGTTTGATTTCTTCTTCTGATAATGAAGGACATTAAGACCCAAGTGCCTAGATAAAGAAAAATAGCATAAAATCTCTAACCTATTTCTGATCTGTCCTCTACCTCCAGGCTATGTGGATGCCTGCAGAGGACAGATCATGACTGCCAACAAAAATGAGTGTTAGGAGCCCTCATGCAAAAGTTCTCATAAAGCACAGTTGACTGGACGCACACAGTTTACACAGAGCTATGATGTGAAGGTGACAGTTGTGATCTGCTGGTTCCTTAATCTGATGCCTTTAATTAAGTAATTTGACTTTACACTCCTATAGCTTCTAGCCACTCCTTTGACTGGTAACCAAGGAGCAGAAATGACTGCTGTCCATGTAAGTGCCCACCCAACTCTCAGCTGAGCAGCCCTGTGCTGCAAACAAGACACCCAGTGCTGTTTGCTGCCATGTAATCTCCCCTCCCCAGGTGATGCCCTGGCACAAAGTGGCCATAGCAGCCTGGCCTTCAGCTATATCACGTCGGAAGGTTTTTCTGCCTACACTTACAGCACTGCCTCACACAAGGAGATTGTCTTCTGTTTGTTTTCCTTTATGAAGTAAAAGCAACTGCTGAAATAAAAGCAAACAGAAGCAGCAGGCAGCTGTGCCATCATCCCTCATGTAGGAGGCTGTTATTCATTCCTTTGATTGTTTTGGCCTGTAACACCACCACCCCAGGAGCACCCACTCCTGACACACAAAGTACTTGAGAGCAAATTCTCTCATGATTTTATTTTACCTAGTCATTCAGGCGTGCTTTCCTTGACCAGCTCAGCAGGTAGGTCTGGCTGGCACACCCAAAGGATCAGAGCTCCCCTCACAGGTTGTGTCTGTAGCCTCCACCAGGCATGTGCTTCCAACACCCCTGGGGCATCAAGGGCATCAGGGTGCTGTAGGGCAGCTTCCCTTGGAACTCACAGCAAGAGACAGTGATAGCAGTGGCTGCCACGACAGCAGATCTGAAGGGGATCTGGGAGTACAGTCTAGAGCAGCTCCCTGGAGCACATCAACGCATTGATAATCTGTGCAATCCCCCCTCTCTGGCCTGTGTGAGGCAGGGAAGGCCCATCTTCATCCTGATGGCACCTCACTGCTTTGCACCACAGCCCCAGTGGGTGCCCAGCTCTGACACCACTCAGCCTGGTGCCAGCAGCACAGTCCTCATCCAGCCAGAAGGTGAGAGAAAAAGCCACCCTGCTGTCCTCTGCTAAGGCAGCCTTTTTCCTGCCTGGAAAGGCAGCCCAGGCTTCACCATCTGCTTCAGCATTTTTAACATGGAATGGGGTTGGTTTTGCTGGTATTGAAAATTTTATCAAACACTGAAAGAGTTGTAAACATATAACACAGAGAGAGGTTGTACATCCTCTGGGGAGACGTCTGGGGGCTTTGCTGGCACATATCTTACTGTTAGCAAACCAAGACAATAACAGCAAGCCACCAGAACTCTGTGGAGATGCCTTATGGATTGGACACAGCTCAAAGCCTCCCCCTGTTACATTCACCCCAAGAGATATCCCCCGCTGCACAGGATGAGAACCTGAACACAGCCTGCACAACTAGGCAAAGAAGCCAGAGCTGGGAGAGGCTTTTGGGGACATAACAAAGTCCTGAAATGAGCAGTGATGGTAGAGAGTGGATGGACACCCTTGCACTGTCTGAACACAACCCAACCTCAGCTATAATACAAGGCATCGCACAGCACCGTGCTGATACAGCACTTCCAGGCACTTCAGAATCAGCCAGCTAGAAATTACACTGCAGCAAAAACAAGGGCTTGTTTGTCATCACCCTAATTAATCCACTTGAAGCAATGCAGCTGAGAAGCAGAGCAGTGATGTGGGGAGCATGGGATCATCTGCCCTCTGGCCTGCCAGCACAGGGCAGCTGGGAGATGGTTAAATCTGAACCCCATTAAGCTGTATGAGGAGCAAAGCAAACCACCCTTCCTCCCATGGCCACCATCCTCCTGCCACATCAAGCCCTTCCCCAAAGCAGATGAAGTGGAAGAAACTGCTCACCTGGTTGTTCCGCATTCAGCTCTTTCACCTACGAAGAAACACAAGTTTCCATCATCTATCCACATTAGTTACCACCAACCAACAACTAAAACACATTTCACAGGCACTCACACACTCACTTCTGGTTCTGTAAACCCCAAGTTAATGGCAAAAAGAAGCTGAATGTGCCCAAGAGCCCCACAGGTTGGGAAACACCATGTTGGTTGCTGTACAAGCCCCAACTACTAAAATACATATTAGAAATCCTACTTAGCCATACGGGAGGGAAAGCATCTTCAGTTTCCACTGATATTAAAGGTTTACTTGCAATATGAAGCCAATCATGTAAAAAAGATGTACTGTAAGTCCTCTGCAGTAGGTGCTCATTTACACTAGCTAGGGATTGGCCACACCCAAGCAGGAAAGGGGCAGTCTGATAAGGGCTGAAGCCCCCCAGGGAGGCCACTGAGATTATCTGACTGCCTCATGGAGGACCACTAATAGCACCTGAATGCAGTACAGTATTCAGTTCCCCAGCTTTTCCTGTGAGATAACAGCCCATCTAATCACCATCAGGCAGACTCTATTCTGGCTGTCAATATTCTCATTCCTTTCGTCTATTTTTAGTACCTGGATTTCATATAAATGGCAGCATATCACCACTGATAAGATCTGTTTGTCAATCCACTGAAAAAAACTAATTTCACATGCTGTTTGTGCCTTTCTCCCAAGGCCACGAAAGCTGATTTATTCTTCCTTTTTCTAAGACACACAAAAGGAAGCATTTGGCTCCACATGCCTCCTTCCTGCTCTCCCTTGGCACCTGCAAAAAGCAAGCTTGCAGCCAATTCCTCACTGAAAAAGAAAAGAATTCCACATAAGTGTTTTGCAGACCCAGACTACTTCCTAATGAGAATCGGCTCATGCTGAAACGCAGCATTTGGCATTTCTGAGCTAAATATTTGCTGAATGCCTACACTGCAGGATGATGCCACAGCCTGGGAGAAATTCAGAAAGTTTTCATGTGAAAATCTTCCAAGGCTGCTTTTGTACAACTCTAGAGAATTAAAATGCCTGACCCGGCACTGTTCCTCCTAAGTATGGCATTAGCATGGCTCCTGTGTGAGAGACCAGGATGGTGACTAAATTAATCTTCATCACTTCTTGCACTAATCCATAGGAGTCTCTGCACCATATCCAACACGTCTTTTCTGTATTAAGATTTGTGATCTCTGAGAAGAGCTTAGATGGGTTCAGTTTCCGTGGACTGTACACTATCCCCCTTGCCTATGTCAATGCCTGAGCTCAAGGACCCAGCAGCAGGAGCCGCGGCTGGCAGCGTGCAGCAACCCCCTGAGCCTCACACAACCCCTGTCACACTGGTATGGAATACAGGGCTGCCACTCACCTGCTATGCAGGGTGATAAGAGGTTAAGGCAGCTACAGGAAATACTGAAACTCCTGGGAAAAGAAATATGTAAATGGAGCCCTTAGTATCTACCCTTGCAGCCTTCCTCGTGTTTACACTCTGTGCCTTGACTTGGCTCAGTGTTCACTGAGTGCAACATACCAAAGGATCTAATTAGAAAGTGGATTTTAAGGTTAAATAAATTTGGCAGAGAAAACATGTTTGGAAAAATCACCAACAAAAAGCTATTCTTTTAATTTTTCTTTTTACTCTAAGTAGTCCAATTTTTGTACTGTTAAAAAAAACCATGGACCATTCATGTATTTCAATTTAAACATGCTCTTTCCTGTTGGAAAATCAGGATACCAATTCATTTCCATCTTCTTTACACTGAAAATAATGTAACTTTTTAAGACCTTTTTAAAGAACTAAAATCATCTCCCAGGGACATGGCTGCACATCACCACCCCAGCAGTGGCAGACCCTGCCTGCAGCCATGCACTATTAGCCTCCCTCAGAAGTTACTCTATTGTACAGAGCCTGTTCGGGTGTATGTGCTCCAAATCAAATTTGTGAAATCATCTGGAGTAATAAAAGCCTGCTATGAAAAAGCTGATTTTAAAAACAAGGATGATTTTGCAGTTCTGGTTCAGAGCAAATCAAAAACCTATGGCCAAGGGGGCAAGGAACCTATTAAATCAACAAGGCTGCTGACAAATCTGTTACACAGAAGCACAGCATCAAGGACAAGAAAATACAAGTGTTCAGGGCCACACTAAGAGGGGGAAAAAGAGGGAGAGAAAGGAAAAAGGCAGAGAGCTGGAGTGGGTGGGAATCTCTCTGCTGCTGGAGAAGTAACACAGCATTTTGGCACGCAGTATAAGATTTAAACAAATTTCCCTACATGCACTCGCAAAGAATGGTGGGAAAAAGAGTAATATGCCAGGGAAATAATGATTAAACTTAGTAGTAGCAGCCAACCACAGAAGCCATCAGTCACTCAGGAAAACACAGAACACAAATATGATTGAAAGATGACACCTGGTTTTAAATTATCTCATGTGATAGGAGGTTCCTCCTGGACCTAACCCTCCAGCTCACCTTCTCCAAGAGTCTGCTTCAGCAAGTCATGTTTAGCCTGGAGCTTCGTGATAAGGTTACTGCCATTCAAATACTCTTTAAATTTCTGGAATTAAAAATAAAGGAAACAAGATGGGTTAAGACTCTTTGCAAAAACAGTCTGTGATTGATGTACACTTTTGCCTGGGGGGCTGCTGGAGGGGGGGGCTCAACAACCCTGACAGACTAACAAAGCAGACATCAGATGCACCGCAGGGCTGAGCGCGGTCTAATCACTTCTCACTGCTCCAGCCACAGTCCTGATGGTCTTATTAGCCCAGTCTCCTTGGTGCTGCACCTTCTGCCTGGGAATGCGAAGAGGTCCAAAGAAAAAGAGTTCAAAGAAAGCTTTCTTTTGTCAGGCTTCTGGGAATGGCCCAGAAAATCAAAGAGGCTTTCCCTCTGCTGAGGGCGCTTTGCTTTTGTGCAAACAAGTGATGCAGAGCGAGAACTCCCAGTGCATGAGACCTTCACACTGTCAGCAACCATCAGATGCTTTATGCATTTTTTTGCACTAACTGTGCAGCACAACTTCTCATTTCATTGTGTCTGACACCCAGTAACGCTCAAGAGCAAGAAATCTTACAGATGAGAGGGGTGAGGGAGACAGGGATGCACATAAGACAGACAATGAGAGATCAAATTCTTATAAAAAACATTAAAAAGCCCACAAGCCTAACTCATACCAAAACCTGCAATATTTTCCATACTGAATTGGAATAATAATAGTTAAAAGAAAGTAGAAACTTTTCTGTGTGTATGTAATACATCAGAAGATACTATTACCTTTAGCCTACTAATCATGCTTAAATGAGGGATACTTCTGCTGAACTGATGTCTTATTACTTATACTTCAAGCACTACAACAGAGGACCTTAGATTTGCCTGGAAGTGAAGTCCTGAAGTGAGGCTGGAGGGGAGACACAGCACAACTGCCTCTACCCAGCACGCACACAACACTGAGGTATTGCAAAGCCAGGCTGTTGCAGCTTCCTCCAACACTTCACATGTGATACAGATGACCATTTAGTTCAGCCATGGATGAAAGGCAGATTTTAGCCGTGTAGGCCAGAAAAAGAAGGTTTGGCTGATGGTTCGGAATTGCACAGGCCTCTACAGTCGCTGAACACTGAACACACTGTGAGGGTGGTTGGAGTCTGCTTCCCTGTTCTGAGCCACTCCTACTGATTTCTGTACGCGTTTGGTCACAACTGGTTGTTCCAGTTGTTCCTTCAAAAAGAAGAACAAGGCAGGCACTCGACCGTCACTCCCTGTGCACTGCCCTGTCACTGAGAAATGCATTCCAACTCCAAATCAGATGGAAGACAAATACCTAAAGAAACTGAATTGGTTCTGCTGTTCACTAATGAGCACTTAAAATAGGACTCAGCCCTAGCAATTAATGCTTTGTGTCCCGTATCGCATGAGATGAGACTCACTGTAAAATAGAACATTTCAGTTTCCTGCTGGTTGGCTCTCCTCTTGGCGATGTTTATTTTACTCATGTAGGTCTCTGATGCAGCTGATTTGACCGACTCAGTGGAGCGACTATGCTGGAAGGCATCTGAAACATCAAAATCTTCCACCGTCAGCATGTCCTGCAAAGTCTGCATTGTGGCATCCAGAGTTTTTCGTACCTATCAGAAATAGACGACAGCACAGTTTTGAAGCAGACTGGGACAGTGACACATCTTGAGCCAAAACAACTGGCCAACAGGCAGCTCCTCCTGGGCTTGTTCTTGCGCTAGATGCAGTCAATGTGAGTTCTAAACAAAATCACTGGAAGAATCCCACACTTGAGCACTCCAGGAAACCCCTTGCACAACAGGCAGAAGGCTGAACAATGCTGCCAAGGCCAAACACGAGACGCAGAGTGACTTCTTACCTCTTCATTTTCTATCTTGAGGGTGGCTAGTCGCGACTGCAGCTGGTGGTACCGCATCAGCAATTCAGTCTGCACAGGCTGCTGGGCACTGACCTGACACACCTGAGATGGGAGCAGTGTCGGAAAGAGACAGGAGAGCACTCAGTGAGTCATGTGTTGACCAGACATACACATAACAATATCTAAATTATTCTCCCCAGTACCCACAAGCTCCTCACAGCAGGGAGGCAGCATCACCCAGTTTCTAATCAGGAGTGCCCTGGACCTGGGTCAGCGCAAAGCATTTTCCACGCAGCATCTGAAAGCTGCACTTTGAAGCTTTCCAATTACAGCAGGTAAATCAAAGCTCCATTTTACAAATCTGTTGGGCAGTTCAGCTGAGAATCAAACCACAGGCTTCCTAATTGGGAGAGATATGGAGCAAGAGGGAGACTGAAAGGAGGAGCCCTAATGAGCCAAACGTCTCATTAAGAAACAAACACTAATAGCAGCATGTGAAGACAGAATAGAGGGATAAGGAAGCAGAAATAATTTAACAGTGGTGGTTAAGAAGAGGAGAAAGCCACACTGTGAGGCACTTCTGTAACCCCTCAGGTGAGTACCCTACCTCATCCCCCATGTGAGGCTGGAACTCGAACTTCAGTGGAGGGCAGAAGACCTGGTTGCACATGTCCATGATGGTGTGCTTGTCGCTCCGCGCATCCAGGTTGTCCACAGCATTCTCGATGATGTCCAGGCCTTCATGGCGGGAAGTTTCCAGGTTGTACTCAGCTGAGAGGTATGTCCTGAAGGTCCGGGCAAGGCTGGCATGGAATCCCAGATCACAGCACTGAGAAACACCGAAGAAGTCTTGTCACACACAAACCCCTAACCCTTGTTCTGTAGGGTAAGGCGTACAGTGTTTTTGGGGAGATTTAATGTATGTCCCAGAGAAACAGCAGCCCTATTGTAATGTGGTACATTTAAGAGCAGATTGCAATATCATTTGAAAAGGCAAGGAAGGAGGAGAACTGAAGGAGAAGATGTATCAGGGAACAAAAAGCCAGACAGTATAGTGACCCTGCACTAGACACTTGCCAAAGCACCAGGGTTTAATACCTTTCATTTCATTGGGAAGGGTGCTGGATCTTCTCAGACAGGAGAGACGAAAAGACATCATCCAAAAGCACAGTTTTGCTTGGCTACCAGCTCAGTCCCAGGGCCAGTGTAACTGCAGGGGCCCCACTGATGGCAGAGCCTGTGTCCTACGGAAGCCCTCGAGAAAGAAGTGGACAGAGGGCCTGTGCCACTGTTCACCTCCAGTGCTTTCTTTCCTGCCTTGAAAACTGCCCCGCAAGCACGTCTTACACAAAGAAATCATTTCCTAAAGTTACCAAATAAAGACGGATGTTCAAGCAAGGTGAAATACGTGCCCTGCAGTATGTGCAAACTCTTTTATCCTCACTAGGAAGCTGCCTTCCTCCCTCACAACGGAGCAGTTTCTCATGCATAACAGATCATTCTCATGTTCACCTTGGGGAAAATGATAAAACTCAGAGCTAATTGCTGCCAAAATACTGTACATTAGACAAAAGGCTGTTTTTAAACTCTCTTTTCGATATAATTGAGTTTGGCATGTTAAGTATAGCAACAGCACAGGGACTTGCTGCTATGAACACTTAATCACAGTTGAGAAAAAGCAACTCTTAGCAACTCTGCTCTCAGTCCTCAACAGGAGCCCTGATAGTGCAAACCTCCACAGGGCTCTGCTCTGCCTGGTGGTGCTGCTGCAAGCAGGCAGCCCCAGGAGTTGGGGGCAAGGAGAAGCACCAAAGAAGCACCCTAAACTCAGAGGTCAACAGATGTTGTTCTGCAGGGAAAGGCAATACAGAGAGGGTGATAGAAGCAGAAGGACTGCAACACATCAGCTTAAGCCACTCTCCTGGGGCCATAAGGAGAACGCAGTGAAAACAGAAGAGCTGCAGTCCAAAACTGAAGCACATTTATTTCTGCAACATAAGAGAGAGCTGGAGTTCCTGAGAGAGGACATAAAGTTAAATAATTATACTTTAGATTCTGTGAGGAGTTTCATAATCGTATGCCCCCAGTGCACTCATTCCCGTCTGCTGGCACAACACAGGAGCAGCTGTGGGACACAGCATGGCACACTCTGGTCAGCATCATGGTACACTCGCTATCTGAAGCTGTTCAGGAACCTCTACACATAAGCACCACCACCTGCAGAGAACCGCCCAGGCACAGGAGGGCCATGGGTCACAGGGACACCTCTGTGGGTGAAGCAGAGGGATCCCGCAAGAAGTACCTCCCACGACACACAGAATCAAGCTAACCAATGCCAGTGAATTACTCTTATTACATGAAAACTACCACAGGACAACTTTTATTACAGAGTTAAGATGCTTTGCTGCCACACAGATTAAAGAACAAGTGGGAAGCCCTCACTGTGTGAGTTATAACCAAAACCACACTGGAATGGCATGGGCAGGCCAGCCTCAATCCCAGTGCAGCCTCACCAAAACCACTGTCAGGAGGACCACCATGCCACAAAAAGCTACAGGAAAGAGAAGAAAGATTGATACTTTAATCTAAATGACTCAAAAAAGACCCAGCTTTTCCAAAGCAGCAGAATTCCTGTCGGTAGCTAGCATTTCAGAGGCACCTCCTCCAGCTCTACAGCATCCACAGGCATTACGGAACCAATGCAGAAAGGCATAAGAAGTGATTCTGCATCAGAACATCAGAATTGATAAACTCAAAGTGAAATATGAAAACTCAGCTGGTGCCACAAACAGCTCCAACGAAAGAAGGCATCGTGTGCTTTCTGCTGATCTGAAGAGACAACCCTCAGCTCAGATCAAGTCACACACAGAGCTGTATTTGGTTTAGTCTGTCCTAAAAGCAGCAGCAAAACCACAATGGGCCAATTCCTGCTCACAGATAGATGACTGCAGCCTGCCTATCCCCATCCAGCCTTTTAAAGTAGTGAAACCACACATACAATAATGAGGATTTTTACAGGAAGTACTGAGTGGTCCTAATCCACCATTTATCCTGCTTCTAATCTTATTAGTTGAAAACATGGGCAGTTAAGGACGAGTATAGTTCTGCCTTCATAAATCAGCAAGCAACACAAAAAATGAGGAATTGGGGCGAAGTCACTGCTTGGGGCGAAACCTTGTTCTAGCACTGCAAGTCTCTTCCAAGAGACAATTTTAGCATGAATGCCTGTACAATCATTCCAGGGATGCAAACAGAAAACCATGACTTGAGATAATGCAGCATCACAGCTGCCCTGCTCTTCTGAGCCAGTTTTCAGTGCACCTCAAGCACCCTGCGGGCAGAACAGCCAACCCTGGTGGATCCAGCCAGGGAAGCAGCAGTCATGGTGCCCCAGGCAGCTCACAACCACAGGGGATGAGAGGGAGGCTCTGTGCCAGGACCATCAGTGTGGACCTGGCCCCCACAACCCACCCAGTTCAGCATGGGTCAAGGGGACTTCCAGGCAGGCAAAGCAGGGTTCAGGGCTAAGACCCCTATGCCAGTGTTGGGGGAGGATCTGTGCTCCCACCGCAACCAGCTGACTGAAGTTCTGTGCCCTCAAAACAGGTTTGTACACTTTTCTCAGCGCATCTCCCAACCCCTCACTGTCATTATCCCACCCCCTTGGAAATTATTACTACTTGACTACTGAAAAATGACACTAGGGGAAAATATTTGCTACTACTCAAGCGTAGAAATTGCCAAAGCACACAAAACCAAACTATTACAAAGGAAAGATCACTGAATGCTGCAGAATCCAAGGAGACAGTGTTGAGAGTATTGCCAGACGCTTTTGAGAAAAATTTCTACATGAAATCTTCCCTTTACTTTGATGCTGAACTCACACTGAAGCTAGCAGTTCTTTGCAATACTCAGAAGTCAGCTGATACTGAAAACGAGGGCAGGCACTTTCCTAACACGCTACAGCCCTTGAAGTGTCTGGTCATTAGCACTGTGCCCACTGCTTCACACACTGGTGCCAGAGAAGACAAGACAAAACGGGGACTTCCACAAAATTCCCAGAGAAATACACAAAAGGGAGGAGAAAAGTTAAAAGAAAGAAGAAAAAAAAAGAGAGACTTCAAACTCCTGCTCCCAGCTCCAGAACAAATGGCATTTTCTTACTCCTCACATCCCTTTGATGGCAAATAAATTAGAACCACAAATAATAACCCTTAGCCCTTCTGCAATGCCTTTCATCTGCAGAGCTCAAAGCTCTTCGTATATTAATTCATTAAGCCTGGTAACACCCTTGCAAGGGGTGGAAATATTACAGCGTTCAACTTGGGAAGTAAACCGCCACCCTAAAGCTCAAGCAAGCTGGTTTTGTCCAAAACGCTGTGGGAGCAGCCCAATACATGTATGTGTCCCCACTCCCTGCCACACAGCTGCACCAGAGGAGGGGTTGGGGGCTGCAGAAGATCACCGCTAGCCAGTAACCCCAGTGCCAGTAAACCCATTTTAGATACAGGAGTGCAAAGAGAAAGATATTAAAAGATTCCTTCAAAGCCAGGAGAAAAGCCAGCAAGACTCCAACCTCACACAAGCATCTCAACATCTTCCCCAAGCAAACTCAACTGGGCAGCTAAGGGAGAGCCAGCTCTTCCCTGGGACATGGTCATGCTGCTGTGCCAAGGGCAATTTCTTTTGAAAATCAGGCCTGGATGGTCTAAACCATCAATGGGGCAATAACCAAGCTGTGTCACCAACCACAACTGAGGAACCCAACTGCACCAGTATGGGAAAAAAAAGCAACATTTCAAGAACAATGCAGCACCCAATGGGTGGAAAATACAGAAGTCTAAACCCCTCTGCAGCGCAACAGTGACCTTCAGTCATTCCTCAGCAACAGGCAGAGATCTGCCCTCAGGATAGGCAGACGTCCCCATGGGACTTGAAGATGTTCTGGCACAGCCCTGCTGCTCCGTTCACCCTCCTCACATATTCAGGCATGTTAACAGCAGCTCCCCCCAATGCACCAAGCCAAGTCCTCCAAGCTCTGTGAGTTAAATACCATCTTCACAAGAGAGCTGACAGCAGTGAGGTTGGCAACTGGTGGATCCAGACAAATCTGACAGGGCTTAATATGAATGATTCTGCATAAACATAAAAAAGTTCTGCATAAACACTGAGGGGTTTTGTGTAGCCAACAGTACTGGGCTCCAGAGAGAAAAAAATGCTTTCTAACCTACCGATGCATCTGTCTCACTTCATTACTGGTTAAATAGTTAAAAAGATTTTTGATGCATTTGTCACAAAGCATGAAATAATGTTTTACGAGGATAATGCTTGCACTCAGCCATGACAATGCTGGGTACTATGTCAGAGCCTAAGTCATCTTACAGGAACATTTATTTGCTACGTATTAAATATGCATAAAACAAAAAAGTCACACCTTTGCAGCCTGCAGTCACAGCACTTCCCCCAGAGCAAACCAGCATCAAAACAAACCCTGTCACAATAGGTATTACAGCCAAGGTATGACACAAGCTTGTAAAAAAGCAAAACTCCACCACAGCGAACCGGCTCTGCACACTGTAAGATGGATCCAGGCATCAAAGGAAATGAAACCACACCAGAAGAAGGCAGAAAGGGCTGGGATGCAGCAGCAGCCACAAGTAATTGCTCAGAAAGGACGGGAAGAAGAAAATAAATGTGAGGGCTGTCTCCTTTTGATGAATATTACCCCTAATATTCCCCTGCGGGTTTGATGCTATCAGGGATGCCAACAGTGCTGGGATGAGAAGGCACAGCAATGGAGGCACTCACCGCATTGTTCCAGGGTCACCAAACTCATCAGCACTGGAAAGTTGGGCACGGCCCTAGAAAGTGCATTGCTTTAAATATAAAGGTGATATCCTCAAGACTGACCCCATCTCTTAAGCTTTAGCAACCTGAGGCCTATCCAAACTCATTGAGAAGCTCCTCTGCCAAATGAGGAAGATGCTGGGGGAAACCAAAAAGAACGCAGGTCCCCTCACTATGCAGGGATCTGCTACAACCCAGCAAAATCCTACCTCTGTCCACAAAACGCCAACAACGGCATTGTCCCAGAGACATTTACCATGCGAAGCAGGCTCAGCTGCAGCTTCCGTTTCAGGTGCCAGCACTGCAAGGGAACAGCCACACATGGCAAGGATGCAACCAGTACATCCAACAGTGTGGGACCAACCCCCTGGGTTCCCTCCATGAGTTCCCATATTTCAGACTTACAGCAAAACCATGCGTGCTTTTAGAACACACTACGTAAACAGTCAAAACACGCTACGTGAGGGACTAGCAGGTTTTTGTGGTTTGGAAGCAGGAAGTCCATTCCATAATATCAAGGGGATGCGATGTACGCTACCTGGCTGGCTTTCTCCTACAATCATTGACAAGTACAAGTTTTTAAACTGAATTGAGTGAAGGGTCCCCCACACATGCCACAGCCTGGCTTGTAGCACTCGACACTACCATAAATCTCTTCCAAAGGAACAGTCTTGGTCCATCAAGTTCAGTGTTTTGCCTGAGGCAGAAACCAAGATGAAAGATCTCCTGAATGGCTGATTTATTTTTAGCCAAACAAGGAGTGATGTGTGGATAAAGCAGGGGAAGGACAGGATCCTCCCCGACCCTTGCAGTAATCAACTCACGCCCTGAAGCATGAGATTCGATTATTTCTAATCAAACATTCCTTAACTATAAGTATTACACAGCCAAATATTATGTAGTCCCTTTCGAATTTAGCTATAGTTAATTAACTCTATGTTCCCTGGAGTAGGTCTCTTGTTAACCTGCATCTAATTTTGCTCTTTGGTCTTTCTATAGCAACTCCCTCTCCCATTTGTATTTTCTTAGGGCTTTTTAACACGGTTTGGGTTTTAGGGAATTAGGGAGTTTATTTGGGTGGTAGTGCCTTGGTTTTTAAGATGACTCCACTGCTAAGTTAATCTTTTAAAGGACATTAAGACCTTGAGGCTAGACTTTCAAGCTACTGGGAAAAGCAGCCCCAAGTGTCAAGAAGAAATTCTTTTCTCTAAAGGAAAGTGCTGTTGCTTTTTTGTACCAAGCTAATAAGGTCTATCAGACGAAAGCTGATCACAGCCTTCAGGCAGTAAAATTTACAGACCATGTGACACTTCTAAATCATAAAACAAATCAGGACATGTGCTTAATTAATTTAGCAAGCCAACCCCAATGTCTGTGGTATCCATGTTGTTAACATGTTGTTTACTACGTGCAAACTTGGGCAGGGAAAAAAAAAAGTAGTTTTGTCATATTATTAAAGCCAGGTCTGGCAAAATATAGGAAATGTGAATTGGTTGGATTCTTTCAGTTTAATATAGTACTGTAAGAACAGCTTAGTTATTAAAGTATGATGATTTATGGTTCCTGCTTACAAACAGGTAGCTACTATTAATAACCTGCATACAGAAGAAGAATAATATAAGTTTACTAAACCAGGGTACTGGTATATGAAAAAATTATGCTGTATTTCTGAAAGGAAATCAAGCAAATGCACCTCCTTCCCCTCCCCTCTTTATCCACAGAAGCTCTGTGTTGAAAAAAGATTATATAGATCCAATCCTTTTTCTTCCATCTATTCTCCTAAAATGCACGAAGCTTTTAATGGCACATGGATATTTCTGGTTTTATCACCCATTTCCACTGACAACCTCTGCCCTGCCAAGGAATTCACACATCAGGACTACTGCCTGGGGCTCTCTGCAAGCTCAGGCATGTTTCCTTGAACTCACAATAAAGCTCAAGGGTTAATGCTGCAACCATGGCAGCTGAGGTTTTAGTTATTCACTAACTCAGGGCACCCCAGAGAGCCGTGCACCATACAAGGGTGACAGTGAACGTCATGGATGGTCACCAGCACTCACTGCAGCCTCCTAGCACAAAGCACTTGCACTCAGGTGGCTGTGTGGCACCTCTAGTTCCTCAGCTCACAGCTCTCTCCAAAGTTAGTGACAGCATCTCCTAAAAGCAAATATTTTCTTTTTCCCAGGGTTCCCTCCCCAGCAGCAGGGAGAGCTGACCCTGACCAGGCTGGGTGCTGTGGGCCAACAGTGGCTTTCCCAAACTGTCGCCTCTGTGGAAAACCAGGCAACAGGGACATAGCAGCCATGCAATAAAGAGCACTGAGCCTCTTGAGACAGCCTAATTCCTCCTGATGGAGGCTGTTTATTCTTTTTATTGCTGCACTGTTGACTTTATTTGAAATACCCTGAAGCCAGATCTCCTAACTGCAAACACAGAGCACAATAAATTGCTGTACAGGCACTTCTCCCTGGGAGAGAGCACAGATTTTGAGGTACATATGCTGCTTCACATGACAGTGCAGTAGCAGTAATGCTTTGCATGGAATTTCCATGATATAACATACCTGGCTCTTAGGGCTATCAGGAGCCCGGTGTGTGGCGGAAAGCCCACGCAAAGGACAGCATGGGAGCAACCTCTGTGCCTTTGTGGAACGGAAAGGCTCTTCGTGCTGAAAAAATTGCTTCAAAAATCAGGGCAAACCCCTGAAAAAGACCCTCTGCTTGTATAAATCGGTATCTCTACATTACAGCTAGTGGCATCACGCAGAGCTACTGAGGCCTGGGGCACGACCCTGCGTAATCACACTGGGAAAGCGCTGCACACAGCAAAGCCGCTGCTGGCTCTGCAGGCACAGACGTGCCCAGGCAACTACCCACTGATGGAACCAACAATGACATGAGCTGCAGGAGGTGCCTAAAAATAGATCCTAATAAAGCAGTCTGTGGCTTCACCACTTTTGAGTTTCCATCTTCTTCTGAAGGCTGAACCCCATAAATGAAATACAGTGCCTGACTGCCCAGCTCAGCCAGTCCCACCACTGAGGCTGTCGGCATGATGCCAGCCTGCATGCCTCACCAAGCAAGTGGCATATCCCAGAGTAAAACCCGAGCATCCCAACTACTCTGCCATTAACACTTTACTTAACCAATAACAGCAGCCTTATTTCCAGTCCTCTACAGTACCCAGTGCTAGCTGACAACAAACAGCTCTCCTATTTGCTCAGGTGTGCCCTTTTTCCCCCCCCACATTTTGTCTTTACCCTTTCTTTAAAGACACATTATGCATTTATATGTGTATTATATTTTCTGGCCTCTACTCTCTTGACATTGCTGCAAAAGCCTAGACCTTTACTGTGATGTAAGTAAAGATTTTTAGCACTTGATCATCTGAAAAATGACAATGCCATCAGCTAAGTCTAGAGACTGAACAATTTGGCAGTAACATGTAACACTGAATTCCTCAGTATTCCCCTCCTTTACTTGCTTGTTTGCCTTGGAAATGGTAAACACACCAATCCATACAGAAGAAAGCTGCTGCTTCTGAAGGATTTACCAGAGACTGAACAAGTTTTGGTGAATCCACACATACTGACACTGACTGTTAAATTTTACTCTGCTAAATGTAGTGGTATCTTTCATGTGACCACTTCAAACTATTTTGCAGCCATTTCACACAGAACTCCAGAGGGATGGATAAGCAGCTTTATCTCTACTTCACATACACGGTCAGAGAGATTAAACTGGTCAGATAGTTAATGACAGAAATGAGAAATGAACTCAGGCATTTTAATATACACACACATGCTTCTTCCAGGGAAAGAGGCACAACCATGTACTTTAAATCCAAGTCCAATTTGATTGGTCTCTATATTCTTTTCCTTTCTAAAGGCCAAAACAAAAGGGTCACTGGAGACGGAGGGATAGATGCGCTCTGTGCCACTTCACAGCTTCTCTGATCAGGTTTTACATTTCTCATTAAAACCACAGCCCTAGGAGGACTCTTGTCCCTCTCCCAGAGCAGCTGAGACCTTCTTTCTCACCAGAGCGAGAGATTAGCAGAATGGCTTTGTTATAAAAGTCACTACTCTGCAGTGACGCTGAGGGCACATGAAATGTCAAGGCTGTGTGTGCCTAATAGATGACACTGAGCCATCTGGGATTTGGGGGAAATGCTAAATTAGCTGCTCCAGTGTCCTGACGGTTCAGATTTGTGTGCAAATCAAAAAACTTCACAGGCAATTTGTGCTTGATATGAAGGGTGTGTGAGAGCACCCCCATAACCCCTCCCACATCCCAGAAAGACAGCATGGTACATCATTTATCATCTCTGTGAATTTGCACATTAAAGCATGGCCAGCAAGGTTTTGAGCTAAACAAAAACGCTGTTCCTACCATGAAGCCCATCTACACTCATTCTCATCCTGCAGATCTGCTCCTCCTATTGGACGCAGCTACATACACACACAGAGACACCCGAGACCCTGCATCACCTTGCGCTGCTCACGCTGCTACAGCTGACGGCTCTGCTGGCTCTCAAGCAAAGGCAAAACTAAGCTTCAGTGCTCAGAGTGCCTCTGCTACATCCCAAGCGAATGCAGGGCTGCCCAAGGGACAGTACCCCCATCCTGCATACAGCCATGGTACTATCCCAGTGTTTGCAAATGGCACCATTGTTCCTGAGAATGAAAGGCACCATCTTCTTATCGTTGTTCAAAGTACCAAGATTAAAACATTAACTTATCTGGTTAGCTCATTTTCCTTTATGTGGATTATACACCTATTGGAAGTCCAAATCTCTTGAATCTGATGGCTCTCTTTCCATTCAACCACTTGCAGTACTAGTGGGACACAGTGAGCGGGATCTCCTTCTCAAGCGTGCTGAAACAGTTCTTGCCGTGCTATCGCAAAACATCGAATTTGTACAAAAGTCTGTTCAAATAAACTGCTTTTCCTTTAGGGATTTAAAATTAGGACACTCGTGTGCTGCTCTCACACCCAATATTTTGTTTTCTTTAGTGAACAGAATATATAATTAGAGGAATGTAGTGGCACAGAGTTGAAGACACTTTAAAGTCCCCTGAAGGGATTCCTGGAGTGTGGAAGAAAAGCCATCTGCCCACTCCAGTGGAAGTGTCAGCAAGGAAATAAACTTGGGAGGAATAATATAAACAGCTGGAACTAAAACACTACTCAGAAGTTCTCTAGGAAATCAAAGTCCCCAAAACTCCATGAAAATAACTAATTCTTTAAATAAATGAGAAGGAGAGAAAAATAATACACACAAGAAGCAGGAACCCCACAGATGCATCAAGGTGTTATCATACCTTGCTGTTTAAATGTTTCCATGATCAAGTTATTAGGTTTTTTTAATACGGCTGAATACATCTTAAATAATAATGAGAACATAAAGGACATACTGAGAATATTTTATTATATCTCAAAATCCTGAAATTATCAGGGGTTCTGCAATTATTTTAATGCTTGAAAGAATAAATATATGTCAGTGGGTTAGAGTAGGAGATAAACACTCCAGTACATTTTTAAATCATACATTTAGGTAATGATGAAGACTAACATGGTACTTAAAGATCAATTATTTATGTGCTTATTGAAGCAACTCTAGCAGGAAAAAAATGCATAGCACAATCTATACCACTGTGAAGATGCCTATTAAAGGAAGAAATGGAAATCCCTTCTCTTGAATCATTTAAAAGCAGTTCATAAGAGTTGCTGATACACACAAATTCCTGTTCCTACCATCACTATAAAACCTGCTTCCAGCAGTTCCTGCCCTGAGGCTATTGCATACAATAAGTACTTCAGATAGAACTCAGCAAGCACCTTCCCTAGCTGGGAAAGCACTTCCACACGTGCTTAACTGCCACCAAACTTAAGGAGAGCTAAATGCCTGCTCATACTGATAGAAACTAAAGATGCACATACTAGAAAGAAAAATCTTCTGTTTCAACAGCAAAACAAGGATGTATCTGAACTTCATGAGTTTATCTGTTTCAAAAGCAGACTAATTGATGGGCCAGGAGGACCCCTCAGGCTCATCTGGCTTGCCCAAAGGAAAATTCTCCTCCAAAAGCCCTGGAATTTGAGAAGCTCCAGCTGTAGGACATTCTGCTGTGGGGGAGCCACAGCAGATGAAGCTGTCATGTTAATGTGAAGGAAAGTACCACATCTGCATGGTTCTGAGGGCAGAGCCAACTTACACCAACAATCAGACCTTATCATGCTCATGATACAGCATGAATAGTGCAAAAACCATTCAAACAGTTTCTTATTTGTAACTTTATTAGACATGGTTGAACCACACAGCTTAATTCATCTCCGCTGCTTATGCATTCTGGGAAGTTTTTAGTTCAGGATGGTTCATACCCTGCATTTACAATGAAAAATTCCACCTTTTTTTCCTGACATTCATGAAAGAAGTTCACCTGTTGCATAAATAAGGATCAACTGCTTTGTCATGTGATCACGTGGCCACCGTAAAGCTCAAAGGCAGCTGACTGAGCATTGCCCAGAGAAGCTGCAGATGCCCCATCACTGGAAGTGAACAATGTCAGGTCAGATGGGGCTCTGAGTAACCTGATATAATAAAAGGTGTCTCTGCCCATGGCCGGGACTAGGCGATCTTTAAAGGCCCCTTCCACCCGAACCATTCTATGGCTTCCATATAATGGCAGTTCTAGTTCTACATCAGCGGGGATGAAAGTCAAACGCATATGTCACTGGGAGGAAAAAAAAAAAAAACACCACAGGGGAAAAAAAAAAAAAAAATCTAAATTTACAGCACATTTTCAGGCCCATGTTAATTATATTTTAAAGCTCCAAGAAATACCCCTTCCTTACCACCACAATAGAGTGCATTTAAGGACTAAACCATGCTTAAGGTTTAGCTGCGTGCCTATCAGAGGAAAACAGGCAGGATGCACACTAGGGAAGAAGAACTTACATCAATGAGGTCAGAGACATCGTGGATGTAGTATTTACTGACAGCTGCGTTGGTGGCTGCCAGGTTCAGCAGGTAGTCGTTTCTGGCTTTAGTACACTTCAGTTTGTTTTCAGAATATTTGGCTTGTCTCTGAAAAAGCAAAACAGAGTGTCAGAGCACAAATAGGATGCTACTTTCACAGCTTCTCTTGCTGCAGGGCCCCACAGCACCTTGTAACCTGGGTGTGACATGTTAATTAATAAAATTTGTTATAAGGTATGAAAACAGGCACTTTTGCCAGGATTGAGAAGATAACATCTGAACATCCCTGGTACAGTCAGCCAATGCACAATGAGCACATTCTGCTCAGATGTACCCAGTGCATCCCAAGCACAGCTGCTCTTCCTTCATCTGTGCATTCGTGGAGCATTTGGCATCAATCAAAATTAAGAGGGCCAACTTTTACTCCCAGATACGCTGACATACATTTGGACTTGCTCCAGATTTATGCAGCTGTATCAAAGTGGAAGCCAGCCCAGAGGCCCAAACTACAAAATTCAGAACAGGACTCGGAATTCAAAACTGTAGGAAAGCAGATGTGCTCAGATCTGGGGCATTTGCTCAGGCAGATCACTAGTCTAAAGGTTTAGCACAAAAGATTAACCCTTCAAAAAGGCTTGCCACTACATCAGACAACATCTTGGTGCTGAGTCAATACGCCTGCAAAAGCTTCCTGGCTAAGGAAGCCACTGCTTTTTCTCTGCAATTAACAGAAAAGTTACAGTTTGGGAGATCCTGAGATCCAGGGAGATTTGCTGAAGCTGGAACAGAGTTAAGTGTTTTGACTAGCAAAGCCAACTAAATGCTGCACTTAAACTCCCAGACAGTCTGTGGAGGAAGAAACACTGTTATTCTATACATATCTAACCCTTCCTTTTGCCTGCCACCAGTCTCCGTCTGAAAGAACCCTGGGACAGCTATTGTTCATTGTTAAAAGAGCCTTTTTTAAAAGTAAATCATGAACAAACCACAGTCCGCTGTTGCAGTCTGTGTCTGGATCAGAAAGCATCACTGCACCAAGCCAGGCGTATCAGTGCGCTGCCCTCGGTATCAGCACAGACTCTTGGTTCCCAGCCAGGGCATGGTCAAGTCCTCAGTGAGATCCACAGACCCCAGCACAAGCAGTTAGTGGAGGAGCACCTCACACCACCTGTCTCTGCCATGTTTTCTCATAGCTATCAGCCTCTGAGGCCTTTCCAGCCACCCTTCTCAGCCCCCTCTTCCACAGACCCAGCCTGAAAGATGTCACAGGTGGCCACATGGCTCCCATGAGGTCCACCACCTCCTCCGAGGCTGTACTACCTGATATCCCCTGGTCACAGTTTCTCACTGAGCAGTGCCAGCCCAGCTTTGGGTCAAATCCTCACGTCTGGCCTATTTTGGCATTTTCTCTAAAACAAGAAAGCAGCAAAAAGATTCATTATGGTCTCCTCAGACTGCCCTTCAGCAAACACACACAAGTTGACATCCTCCTTAACCCCTTCCCAG
Organism: Piaya cayana; assembly: GCA_013389865.1. Lineage (NCBI taxonomy): Eukaryota > Metazoa > Chordata > Aves > Cuculiformes > Coccyzidae > Piaya > Piaya cayana. The sequence goes on along the minus strand of WAAB01014566.1, from coordinate 109,402 downwards.
GAATATAGAAGCAGCTGCACAGAAAGAGACATGGACAGAGCCAAATGCTCCTGTCAACAAGGAGTTGTGATCCTAGCCTGCCTTTCCCTGCCCTCTCACTCACCTTCTCTTTCATCTTCTCAATCTTCTTGACGGAGCTCCGCCGCTGAGGCCTGTCCTCATGCCGCAGGAGGTTCACGCTGATGTCCCCGGACTTATTGAACTGCTTCTCTTCCTGCTTCTCCGCCTCCTTCAGCTTGCTCTCAGCACTGATGCTTTCTGCATGATACATGTGGTAGGTCTTCATCACCTGAGTAAACAGAAACTTGTGAATCACCTGCCCCCACAACCACACAAAGCATCAGTGCACAAAGAGAAGGTGATGGCCATGGGCAGCAGAGGAGTGGTCTCAGCTGTGCCAGGGCTGTAGAGGCCACTAAGGCTTGAAGGAACAAGCTGGGAAGGAAAAGCCTATAAAATTAACCTCATCACTAGCCCTGTTTTGAAATGGCACAGAGTTGGTGTAAGAACCATTATTCCTGCTTGGTTCCTGCTGTGGGGACAAGGTGAGGCATGCCTCCAGCACACACCTGCATTCAAAGAGCACTGTGTGTCTTCCTACAGGGAAATGAGAAATAATTTGCAGCACATCACAGCTGGCATAAGGACCTCCATGACAAGGGACTGAGAAGACCAAAGTCAACCTGAAGCCACTTTTGACTCAACCTCTCTGATCCTACATTTGAACTTTCTAAGCCAATGCATCAACATAAATCCTGTTTTACCATCCTGACAGTAAATTCAGTCTTGAAGGGCGAGGAATTGCAATTTCCAAGCAGAAATGGAGTCTGTCTCCTATCACCACTTAATTGTCCTCTTGCTGCTGCCGGTAAGCACAGTCAGTGTCAGGATGGATTGCACCTTGTCCTTTAAATTCAAGAACATCATCACTGACTCTAGATAGATGATGCTGATCTTACTGCCTGGAAAACTCCTGCAGGCAAAACTTCTAACATAGCCTTCCACTGCAGACATAAAATGCCCAAAGGGCACATTGTGATCATTTTAATGGAGCTGGCAAGAGGAACACATCTGCTCCTCACTCTTTATGCCTTTAGTCATGTTGTCCCTTTTTATCATCTCCCTTCAGGATTTGGATGTTTTATTTCACATTGCCCTGACAAGGCTTGAGATGCCTGACTTCTCGATGAAGATCAGTCTCATGCGAAGTCCCTGGGTACTGCTCGCAATGGCACTGGGACAGGCTCGCCTTGAGGCTCACGAGTTAAAAAGGAGCAGGAATCCACAAAAGCAGAGTAACTTTGCACAAGTCTTAATGAAGAAAATACAGTTTTCCTCAGCTGCAGTTGTCAGCAGGAACCAGGAGTGTTTAACTTGGACGAGGTTTGGGTGAAACGTATGATCTCTCCTCTTGCCAAGCACAAACATCAGCTGCAAACCAGCCTTAAATGCCACATTGAAGCCTGCACAAACGTGCCATCCCTGGGAGTCAGAATTTTAAGCAACTGCAAGGAATAGCAAGCAAAGACTTGTGCTTTGTTTCTGAGATGCTTTATTTCAAAATCTTGCAAATTGTTACACAGACTCAAGCCTCATATTTCAAACTGCAATTTCTGCAGTGAACTTCACAGGAAACACACTAAACAGACCAGACAATTTCTAGGTTTTTCCTTTCCTAAGCAGAAAGACTACAGGACTTCACAGAACCCTCATCTTCACTGTCTCCATCTTTTTATGAAAAACTCATGAGGAAACTGAAAAAGAAAGTCCTGCACTTCAGCACAGCCAGACAGTAATGAGGGAGGTTTCCCCGGCACGCAGGTGCAATGCAACAGAAAGGTGCAACAATTGAACAGTGGTCCAAATTGCATGAATCTGAAGGTTACAAGCCTAGCCAGAAAAATGTGAGTGCAATTCATTAGTTGCCTCTGTTCACCCGTGGCTACGCCGCTCTGCTGCAGGCACACGGACACACTACTGTAACACCTTTTCCCATTGACTCCAATGGCTCCCATGGCTGCAAGGGGAACATCAGCAGCCAGACAGGCAGGATTCCACCACAGTCTTGAAAGGGGGGCCCCAGCCCCACCACAATCTGGTACCTTTGCACAGGCTCTTACTGACTTATTTGTTGGTGACTGAAGAAACTTTCCTTAATGAAGGTCCTTTTTCCTCCTCCATATTTTTTCCCTGCTTGAACCAGAAAAGGTAACATGGGAACTAGGTCTGAAAGTCTCTTGGAGTGCAAAGGACCCAATAACCATTAAAATATTTTCTCCAGACTTCAGCATCCATCTTGCTGAAACAGATGACTGAAATGGCTCACTGTGCCAACCATGTTCCTCATCAGCTGCCATGCCACACAGCTCATGCTTGGAAATTCAGGGGCTATTTCCGTTTGGTTTAATATCTGCCTTAATTTTGAATGAGGACTACCTACACTGCAGCAATCAGCCCTTTGATCTGCAATTCCCCAGTGCCTTCTCAGCACTTGCAATTGAGTCACATTGTCCCTGTCTTTCACTATTGTTTCATAAAGAAAAACTGCCACAGCTGTGTCCCTGGGATCTTTTCTGCAAATAAGTTAATTAGCTGCAGTGGAGGGAGAAAAATATGCTCCAACGTTCATTAGTTATTTAACAACACAAGTTGTGTTTTCCAATATTAATAACACGTTCTGGATAAAGGCCATTGCCAAAATACCACCCATAAACAGTACTGTTCACTGTCTTCAGCTAGAAGTGATTCCTATTTCTAATTAGCTCATCATTAAGGTTCTGACCTAGCAGAAGAGCCAGATCAGAAAACAATTGACCTGCATCAAGCATAGGCTCAGGCCCTCCTGAAATAGTGGAGACCAAAACACAAGCCCAGCACACAAGGTGAAGCAGAGATGAGCACAGCCATAGGTGAAAGCCTGCTGAAGCCTCTAGTTCTTTGGCTGGAGCCTACAGCACAACCTAAGTGACACCCATAGCATAAGACCTAACAAAGGGATAAATCCATTAGCCCGATGGATGCTGAACTCCGTCTCCCTGGTCTTTAAAGAAAACATGAAAGCAAAACTGCTTTAAAGCATTTCCATGGTATCATATAAAGCAATATATCAACACATTTCTACTGTGTGATACAGTCAACGATTTCTAACGCAAGTGTCACACTGAAAACACACACTAACCACAAAGGTGTGGCCTCCACTATTGCAGCATTCCCAATGGAAAGGGAAAATTTCCTCCAGCCAATTCATATCCTGCTACACAGGGAATGATACCTACTGCTATTGTTTTTAACCTGGGTAATGTATCTGTACTTATTATCCTAATTAATGCAATTTATTTCACTGTTATTAATCCAATTCCATACTGCCTTGTTACAAAAAATAGCAGTGGTTCACTTCATAATATTTTACAGACTTTAACATGCTGTCTCTGCATTACGGCAAAGAGAGCCTGTCTATCAAATAGCCCACTCTTAGTGCCACACCACAAATCACACACCATTGCCAAAGCTTACAGAAAACACCACCAGAACAGTGCTCTGGGATTACTGTTTTTGTTACACTAATTTGGGCTTGACTTCTTCAGACAGGAACGCATACAATACAGAAAGGGACCTGCGAGCAGAGGAACAAAGCACCTATGATCTTTATGGACTTCAATCTGATATTTGTATGATCAAAAGAATGAAACAGGTTTTAATTCACAGCTAAATTATTTCTATGCAAAAGTTTTCACAAGCAACTCCTACTTCAGAATTGAAGTAATCTACTTCCTTTCTTAGTTCAAATCAGCATGGGGTTGGGTTTATTTCTTTCCACAGAAAGTCCACAGGGGAACTTGCATCAAAACAGCAACAAGTCTGAATTAAATAAATCTAGTTATTTTTGCTTATGTTTGAGACAGTGAATGCCTGAGAAGCCTGGAAAAAATCATATAGTTGCACACAGTGCATGGAATTCCACTAATAAAGACCTAAAGAGCAGCCTAGCCAGGGCACAGATGCACTATGGAAACAAGGCTTGGCCATAGGCAAGATAAACAACTTCCTTGCATCAACAGCAGACAAATGACATTTTTCACGAAGCAGCTTGATGTCCTTTGAGCCATTGGTCCCGATTTTGTCAGCAGCCACGATTATCAAATGTGCTGCTCCAGGGTACCCAACACGTTGCAATGAATACGCCAACTCCATGTCAGTCAGCACACTGAAGATGCCCCATAACAACCCAGCCTGCTGGATCAACCTGCAAGCCAAGTATGCGATTAAGCCTGTTTCACCTGATGTCTCAAGGACAGCAAACTACTGACTGGAGGGGAGCTGGTTTGCACTGAACAGAGTTAAGATGATCTTGTTTGCCTGACAGTGCCTACTTTTTCTTCATGTTTCATCATTTCCAAAATAAGCATCTCTTCCCTGCTCCTTCCCAGTGCATGACACAGTTTGTTATCTCAGCAGCAGCAAGGTCAGTTCAAAGAAAACAAAAAGCTCTTCCAGCCGTTCCAGTCTGCTTCACCATTCAAACACATTCTGTTCAGCATGTGGGAGCAAAGCAGTGAATGGGCTGAAATCTCAGTTATAGTGAAGGCAAGCTTTGCTACACGCTCAGTGGGAACAAAATTACTCTCTATGTTCTTCCTTAGCCAACTGCAATGCACTTTGGACCTCAGACCACTTCTGATCTTCAAGCTGACTAAGCGCATCCTTCTGGAGATGCTTCTGTCCCATGTTTGGGTTTGGAGTGCACTGGTCCACAGGTATTAAGGTCAGCCCAACCCTTGTTAGTCTTCTCTTATTTTCCATCTGTCATGCTGCTGTTGTAATTAATCTTAGTCACCACCACTAACACAGCTCCTGACATTCAACCGTCAGTAACACATTCGCAAATTGCATGCAGGCTTTTTAATCCAACCTGGCTAACCACCCACACTGCCAGCCTCAAAAACTGGATCCTTCAATAACTAATGTAGAAACAAACCTCTTAAGAGAAGATCTATGGAAGAAGTTTCAAATAACAGCATTCATATTCTTTTGTTTAGACTTATTTATCAAGAAAATGGAATAAAATTACTGTTTAGGAATAAACTACTGCAGCATTATTTAGGTACCAGTAAGAGATACAACTGAAGAAAGCAAATATATCATCTCAATTTCCTAACACAAGACAGACTTTTAGGATTTGTAGATCCTAAAACTCAAAGTTAAAAAACCCCAGCTGCCATGGGGCAAGAGACAGTAGCAACACAAAGACATTTACAGCCCTGTTATGAAAACCTGCTTGAAGAGTGATGTCCTGAATAACTGGGTACAATTCCGCCTGGAGGCACAGAGAGAGGTCCGCAACCAAAGCATTCCTCGGAGCAGGGAGCTGAAGATGAGCACACATGAGCTAAATGTTTTATGCATTTCTCAGCAGAAGGGTGGTATCAGCCATCATGCAGAGGCCACCAGACTCACATGAGCAGGGCAGGTTTCAGTCACAGATCGGCAGTGCCAACTCAGAGCACAACTTCTGAGCCATTAGTGCCTGGCGCAAATCACCAACCAAGTGAAAACAGAAAGGAGCCTAAAGGCAACACAGTGTAGAAGGCCCAGCAGGTGAGAGTATTATGGACACCAGGGACTGCACCGGATCATGTCCAAACGTGCCCATTTACACTTAAGTAAAACAGTTACAGCGTGTGATCTGTTCCCTGATATGGTCACAGAAGCCTTCACAGTAGGACCGCTGGGAAATCCTCCTCTGCTGCCGTCAAAACCAGTGAAGAGTGAAACACTCCTAAGAAATGCAAGAGGAACGAATGGGCTGTACCACAGGAGGGAGAGCAAGCCTCCTCAAATCACTGAAACATTGCACAGACATTTTGTTCTAACAAATGACATTGCCTACATTCCCCTCACTGCACAGGCTAGGATCAGCTCATTACTCACCGTGTAAAGCTCGTTGGTGACTTTCAGGAGTTCTTCATGCATCTGTAAGCCAATCTCCTTACTCTGGAAGACAAGAAGAAGAGTTGAGATTCCGTTATGCTCACAATATGCATTTCTGAAAAGAAGATACATTTTGGAAGGACCAGTAAAACTGTATGACTGCCAAATACTCCACGCATGTGCATCTTAATCCTTTCTCCAAGCCACACTCACAAGAGCAGCCTGCCCTACAAGAAGCAGTGAGTTGTTATATGTTTTACTTAAACCAAGCAACCAACCTGATCCCGACTTGTTCCAAGCCCTTCCACCCCTGTGCCCAACTGGATCCTGATAATGCCCAAAGGCTTTCACATCCATCCCACAGAGAACAAAGCCACAGCAACCTATTTCTGCTGCCTATCCAGCTACATTTTTCACATTGCTCTCATGCCTGTAGGGTTTTTTATTTCCTCCTCTTAACCAACAATAGAGTGGGTGGATCTTGGCAGCACAACTGGCTTCTGGTAATGTCTGTTTTAAACACCTTTTGTCCCCTTGGAGATTTGCCCTATCCTGGCTTCCCTGCCAAACACACGACTCGGCATTCTTTGCTCTGCAGTGGTGTTAACAAGACCATGTACATTCTAACTCTACATATTATTTTAAAAAATAAACAGCCCTGAAGCATAAGAAATGGTCCAGGGCCATTATTTACACCACTTCAGGAATCCTGTCTAATATCCTTCTCACTTTGGAAGCTGAAAAGACAGCATCAACAGGGCTGCCAATCCACATCTGGGCTCTGTTTCTTCCATTTCTAAGCATTAAAATCAAAATACAGATGGCCTCCTCTTCCAATCTGCCTGTGACAGTGAAATTTAGAAGTAAACTAGCATTTTTATTTCCTCTAATTTTCTACAAATCCTTAACAAAATAAAATGTGTGATTATAAATTTGAGTACACACAGTACAGCAAATCCTCGTGCTATTTCAGAATTGCTGCATTTTTGTTTGAGGTTGATGTTTGTCCATGGATCACTCAACCTGGGTTTCAGAGACCACGATGAGGTACATCACAATTGCCAAAAACACACAGGGATGAATCTAGAACTATAGACAATATTGCTTTGTTGGCAGCATTTATGTCCAACCCACAGTCAACTCCCCATTTGGGGGACTTGTTTCACACTAAGACTGGCAGAATGCTAGAAACCCAGACCAGCTCCATATCCATAAGGGTTTTATAGCTTGACTTTGCCTATTTTTCAACAAAACCTGCATTAGTGGATGTGGGCAAGTGGTTGTTGCATTCTCTGCACTAAGCCACTTTAGCGCTAACACACAGCTAACTTCCCTGTAAAATTAGAGTAAACGTTTGCAGGTACACAAATTCCCCACATTTGCATTCTACAGTCACACAGTATCATTTGTGAATCTATCTCAATTTGATAGATTTATCAAAGATCCCTGCTGTTGGTTGAGATTTCCAATCAACTCCGATATTTCAGAACATAGATTGAGGACTTCCTAGCCCAGCTATTTCAGGTTTTAGGTTCAGCTTGACCATGACCCACCCTCCCCATTTTGTCTTCAGTAGCTCCTGTTCACTATTATGACCTGAGTAAACCAAAGTCTCAAGAAGAATATTTTATTATGAAATAGCTATACCACAGTTATATAATAAAGTTTCCAATTTCACAACAGCAACAGCCAAAGTTCAGCAAGCTTAGGAGACAGCTCACTGCGCATGTAAGAACTCATGGCATCTTCCTCCCTCTGCTACCCTGTCTGCTCAAATCCTATTATCAGTTTATGTTTTCACTTTTCTTGCCAAGCAGGATGAAGGAGATCCATTTGCCTACAGAACGAACATAGAATTTCATGGAAGAGGCCACAACTCGGGGAGCTGCTGAACATTTAGGCTTGGCTGCAGATCAAGTCAACTCCTCCTTAGAAATGCAGCGGTTGGATGCTACTCCAGATGTGCATCCACTATATTCCTGCCTTCTTTGTAATTACCCCAAATGTCTCTGTGGAAGCTTCTTGGTTAGGAAACATTTATTGTAGCTTAAAGATGTGTTTAAACTAAGTATAGACATCCTCTTCCCACCAAACAACCACCAAAAGAAACAAATAATCAGTTTCTCGCAGATTTCCTCAAATAACTCTATGTTTTTTTGTGCACACAACAGAACAGGATAAACAACATCCTGCCAGCTTCTTGGGTGGGTGGCTAAAGAAGCCCACAACACAGAGGAGTCTTCCAATCAAAGCTAACGGGACAACCTGCATATATGAAAGTTTAACCGTACTGTGTTAAAAGTTATAATTGAATGCAGAGAGTCAAGCAAGGAATATAAAAAGTTCTCTGCACGCAGTGAATATCCAGCAATTACAGTTTATCTGTGGATTAGTGTCAGGGTATCTGGAAGAGTCGCATCTTCAGAAGGCACAAGTGATGCACGCTGCTGCCATTCTTATGTGCGTGAGATGCCAAGAAGATGCCAATTACCAGAAGGTGCTAAGTACCCTCAGCCATCTGGAAACCTCGTCTGTTGGAATCCCCAGTCCTTCCCCTCCCCATTGACACCGGTGGTCACTAGCTGGTCTTGAAAATCTCACTGTGTCTCACTAATAAGCAACAGAACTATTGAAAACACACATCCCTCCCAGATACATCCAGAACATAAGTTATTTAAGTCAAGGTGCTACAAATGGGGCTCTTGGGTCCCAGAGGCCCAAAGCTTCTGGAGTTCAGAGACACGTGGTACCCCTCTAGCTAACCCTGCACTTTCATGAGTCAAAGCCTGGGCCCTGAACCGAGCCTGTTCAAAGCAATTGAAGGAGGACAGGCCCATGGTAGAAGCAATGGCCCACAGTGAGCCACAGCACTTGCCTCTGCCCTAGATTTCCTATGCGGTGGCAGGGAAGACCACAAAGCTGTAATTTTCAGACCTAATTTTAGACTCCTAAATAGAGAAACAAAAACTAGCTCAGTTGTTAGCAGTGTGTTGTTCCCATGAGTCACACTGACACAGGCGACCACAGGTGGGTACTATATTTAAAGACCCATTTGCTTACAGACACTATACACCAAACACCCTGGATCCTGTTGCTAGAGACCAGAGCGGTCTCCACCATCATCAAAAGTCTCCTGAGATCCAAGAGCACAGCATCCAACTCTGCGATGTTGGAGTCTTTTCCAAATGCAGGCAAGAAGCTGAAGAACTCACCTCCCCTCTGGGTTTGCTACCTCCCATTTTTATAACAGAAGAATTACACTTGTGTGTTTATGGTAAACAAAGCCAAAATGTCATTCCAAATCCCTGGCACCATCCACAAAATCCAAACTCTAATTTAGCCACTTGCTTTTTGCTTTCCATTCCTACAGAAAAACACAGGTGCTTGCTGGGATATCAATGGCTTTAGTTTAGCAGGTTTATTAAAATTCCTGCTGCTGCAGACAAAGTAAGGGGAAGAAGCAACACAAGCTACTGGCAAAGAATGCTTATTCCAAAGACAAAGGAAAGAACTCCCTTTCAGACAGACATCACTTCTTCATTATATCTCCATCCAGGGCACTGTAGTAGGAGGCACAATTAAATTCACTGTCATGAAACATAATTAAATCTCACACTGGGGAATAACACAGCATGGTTACTTTGGACATAGCAATGCTCTGCCTCAACCATATAATTTCCTCTATTCCACATTTGGAAGAAGCAGCAAACTTCTATCCTTTTGCCACAGGAGGACGTAAAAGGGAAGACAACACCTGACTGGCTGAGGGAGCCAGCAGTGCATCCCTCACCCAGGGTTTGCCTCTGTCAGGAAGACACGTGAGATTTCATGGTGACAGAGATTTAGTTCAACAACAGATCAGGTTAGACCTCTGTAGTGATGTATGTTAGCGTCTCCATTTATTGCCTGCCTATTACCAACACTAACACTTGCCTTGATAATCTCCTCCTGAGCCAGGAACGTGACTCTCACTGGAAGCTCCAGGGAAATTTGCTCAATTGAGTTTTCTTTCCTACTTTCCTCATTAGCAGGACTTGTCTGTCTGCTGGATCAGGCAGGGAAGCCAGCTGTTCATTTCAATTGCACAGGCTAAGCTGCAGGCCAGAGATGCTTGGTCTGCCACTCCCAGTGCTTGTGAATGCTTTTCTGATGGAAAACAACTGCAGGACATGGCATGTGAGGTAAAACGAGAGAAATGGGCCTCATTGGCCCCAGTTTGGCATCTGCAATGTCATGCCTGCAGGTGAGCTACCCTGGCTTGCAGCAGAGAACCTGGACAGCTGAAACTCACTCCATCCCAGGACAGGCAATCAGCACAGGCCAGAGGGCATTTCAGACACACCCATCTCCCCACATGAGTCCAGAGAACCCACCCAAATCCACAGCAGAAGTATGAAGGTGAGTGAAGAAGATGCACCCCATCTTTCCTGTCTTACACTGAGAGATTCAAAGCAGGAGACATTAGGATTTCTTGGTGCATTTTTAACCATGCTGACCATGAGTCCCAAAGGCATCTGCAACCATTTAATCAGTGACAGTGGCATTTCTGTAAGAAAGAGCTCCTGCTCTTCAGATGACATTGTGGCCAACTTGAAAACCTCTCTGCAGAAATGTATTACTTTGCTTTGGAGAACAGTAGTTTCTGTGCAGCAAGAAGCAGTACCCACTATAGGACAATTGCCCTCTGTCACTGCAAGGATAACCAGCCAGTGCAACAAGTAAATTATATCATTATTTGGTCTTTTCATAAAAGCGTGGAGACATTTAATATCCCTGTGGGCTTCTTTGCTGCAAAAGCCAACAGCAGCACAGCCCCCAGCCTCGGTATCGCTAATAAAAAACAATGGTCTTGGGTTTCTAAGCTCCAGGAATCTCCCATATCTGTTGCGGCATATCTATTGTGGACCACAGAAGCAAGGCCAGGTGTAAGGAAAACACCCCATCTACATCCCTATCACTGTGCTCCCATCATCCACAATGATGGGATGTAGCTGATGCTCTCAACTGTAACAATATATTAAATACTGAATTCTGGAGCATTGCCTGATGACAGATGCACAGTTGGTTTAACTGCTGGGCTAAAATACAAGGTAGGGGGGAATTACAGCTGTGTAAAATTATATAGCTTCAGTGTGCTGGGGTTCATCTGAACCACACAAGTTCACAAGGCGAGTCTAATAATACCCTGGTGCATTCAGATCATCAAAGCCAAGAACTCCTATATTCCACACCTGGGAAAGGCAGAAAAAGAAGGGGAAGTAAAAAAAGAAATCACTGGATGGGAACAACTGTTCATTTTGTAACAAAAGAGCTATCAAAGCCCAAATCCAGATTCAAACTCACATTTTGTAAATGGTTCCTGCCTTTAAAAATATCAGTTATAACCACCTCCACACTCTGCTTCAAGACCACCTTTGGATGAATTCTACAGTTCAGTACAGGTATTTAGGAAGACATGAAGTTTCCAGATTTATAATTGGGATTCCTTTGGTTGAGATTCAAAAATACTTGAAAGATCAACAAAAGGGCCGTGGATTGCTTAACCGACATCCATCACTGCGCTTAAACACAAGCAATGGCAAAAGCATCTACAGACTCTCTTTCAGACAGGTAGGTTTCTTCTCTTTAGAGTTCTCCAGGTCCACTCCCAACTCGGCTCTACTCATGACAATGCTGGTGGATATGACAGCACCACAGAGCAACCCCTGTCAGCTCCCATCCCTCAGGGTCCCTTTGGTGTCCCTGATCCAAGGGCCAAGTCTCGCCAGTCAGACTTCTTGCATTACCCATCGTGTTGGCCTGGCTGTCCCTTACCTGCACACCACAAACCCACTGCTCTGCCTGATTCCATCCCACCTGAGTGTCCCCTGCTAAGTATCAATGAAAGTGTCACAACACAAAGTCACTTGATGCCACCAAGCATAGTGGCAGTGTTGGGTGGGCAGAAACTAAAACACCAGGACTTGAGATGAGGGTATGCCGTGGATCCATGAATTTGTGGGGGATTAATAAGGTTTTCTGCTCTGTTCCCAGTAATTCCTAACTTTTGACTTCCTTTTTGCCTGCTTCTGTGTGCTGAGCTGCCATGCTCAGAGCCCGATGCTTTAACCCCACATCTCATCTGAAATGTAATGCAGAGCCCAGCCTTATGCATTCAAGTTGGAAAGTTGCTTTTCCTTACATTTATCACTTAACTGTCTAGGTGTGATTTTGTGCACCACTTTATTACTAAATTACTTAGTAGCACAGAGAGGCACACAAACACGCTCAATATGCACATACATAACGGAAGGCGTGTCTGAGTGATGCACACCAAATGCCAGGGACCATACGCTGCTGGTCACCAGGAGGGAAAAACACTTCAGTGGAGACAAACAAAACACAATGCCTCAGTTTACTGATGAATGACCCCCACTGCTGCCAAGCGTACACAGGGAAGCCAAGGAGAGAAGCAGCTCGGCACCCAGCATCTTTCCTGGCAGATTACCACCGTGCTGATCAATTGCTTCTCAATTATGCACATCCTTGTACCCCAGATAGTAGGTCCCTGCTTCTTTGCTGAGATTGTTTACATTTACATAATGAAAGCACAAAACACAAAACCTTCCAGTTCCTCCGTGTACCCACAGCATGTCACAACCCATTAATAAATTCTAGACAGGAGAAATTAAAAGTGACATCTCTGGAAAAAAATGTTACCCTAATTTACCATCAAAGAGCAATCAACAATAAAACTAAACAGCTGAACCACAACTGCAGATGCCTTTAACCCTTCTGGAGCTGGTTTATTTGCTCAACAGTTCTATATCCTAAAGCTTCCCCAAGAGGAGTGCTCCAAGCACTTCACTCATCATCCTCAAAACCAGACCGGATAAAATAGTGAGAGATACCTTATCTGAGTAATCACATACCAGCTGCAAGGCTGGACTGCATGTCTTAAAAAGCCTTTCCCCAGGCTCATATTGCTACACATGTGCCTAAGGCTTCACATCAAACGCACATGCAGAACAGGAAGCGCAGCCCCAGATCCCTTTTGGGCACAGTGTGCAATAGGTTAAGAAAAATAAATAACTTGAATATCCCCAAAAGTGGCAGCAGCCTTATCCATATTAAGGGCAAATAATGACACATAATAAGCTTCTTCCATGATTTAGCTGACCATTATTTCCAGGGGCAGGTGAGTCCTTCTGCAATTTAAACCTCAAGGGACAAATGCAAGTGAAATGACAGATCCCCATAACTCCATTGTAAAGCTTCCTTTTGATTAAAAGCAGGTGCTGGCTTTGGCAGCCCCAGATGGAGTCAGTTCTTCCCTCTCCTGGAAGAACACAGGGGAGAGAGAAACAAGAAGCAACAATTTCTACAGAATAGATGTTGTGTAAGTTAAAATTTAAATTTAAAAAACAGGAGAGAGGGAGAGACACAGGAAAAAGCAAACACAAAGAAATAATTCTGCTGAACGGATTAAATACTTCATCATCTTGTCCTGACTGAAAATTGACTTACTACAAGAAAAATACTTCAAATGCTCTATTCACACTCTTGTTGACTGGATTTGTGCTATGGTCCAAAATTAGCTGCTCACAGACAATTTATTTTTTTAATATATATATATTTAAAAAAACTGTTTCAGGGTAGAATGCAAATGGGAAGGAGATTTTGACACTGAACTAACAGAAACATCCCAACTATGTCCATTTTCTGGAAGACAGAAAAAGGGATGATGTCCTGTATTAGACCAGTAAATTCAAACCTGATCTTGAAGTTTAATTTCTGGGTCAGAAAACTAGAGGATACTAGCCATAAAAATATCACAGTAAATTTAGTCTCCAACTGGGCTTGTCTTACTGATTTGAAACCCCTTCTCCTGTTTGGAGAGAGAGGCATCCCAACAGGCTCACGCTGCTCACTAACTGCAGTTCTGTAGTTACCCCTGTTGAAAACAAGTGACAAAAATTAAGAAAAACACAGCCATAAAGGCAGAGGAAAGGTCCACCTAGCCCAGTATGGTATCCCTGAGGGCAGTCATTAGCAAATGCCCAGAAGAAAAGTGGAGGAAGAGGGCCAGTGATGCCATTGAGCACATTCAGGATGTGACAAGCTGCAGGACTGGGCAGGTGCAACAGGGAACACCCCTTCACGTTCATGTGTCTGCCTGAGGAGCCAAGTTAAACATCTGGCTTTCAAAAACATTGTAAGATGGAACAAATATAAAACCATAATATTGCAAATATAATATAATATATAGAATTAATGACATCAGACATTCATTTTTACCTTCTTTTTGTGCCTGGTGCCTGCTGACCACCCATGGCTTACAGTAGCATGAACTATGAGGTCCTCCTTCCTACTCACTTCCTACAAACTGCCTGTGACTTTTCATGCTTTTATCACATTACATTCTCCACCCTAATTTTCAACTGAAGAGTCCGGGTCCACCTCACTGTGAGATTCTTGCAAGAATTTGATGCTCTTTTTTAATTTGGTTATCATTAATAATTCTGTATCATCAACAGACTTTGTCATTTCACTCTTCATCCTTTTCCCAAATAATTTATAAGAAACTCCACTGAAATTCTCCTTCCCTTTGTTCCCTGTCTTTCAAGCAGTCATTAACCCAGAAAACAACCACTTCTTATTCTTCAACAGCTTCTTTTCTTTAAAGGTTTCAGCAAGGGGCCCTTTCCAAAGCCTGTAAGACACCAATTTATTCACATGATCATGTGATTCACTCCTGGAAATACCTCCACTAGATTTCCTAGGCATGACTTTTCCCTTCAGAAAGCCATACTGACTCCTCTCTTGTACCTCCCTACATCCCTGTCATTCTGTTCCTTACTAAAGTTTCATCCAACAAATCTGTATTGAAAGTCAGATGGCTGACCTGCTCTCTGAAGCCCTCCAGGAGTCTTAAAAAAAGTAATCACACTTTCCACCTTTCATTTCTATGGAACTGGTACCAGTTTAAGCATGAGGTCACACCTCACTGCTGGTCACTTAACACTTATATGTCAGTTTCTTTAAAATTCTTGGATAAACATTATCTGGTAAGACTTAAGTGACAGTACCCTGTACTGATTCCCTCTGCAACATCTAATGACAATTCAGTTAGGTTAAGGTTCCTGAGGCTGGTACTACCTGCCCAAGAAAATCTCTAGACTAAGCTTTGCCACAACAGTTACCAAGACACATGGCCTTTAGCCATTATCTTTTTGCACCTCGGTCATATATTCCCCTCCACATTCTCCAGCAGGTTTCTTCCTTGAGATTTTTGAGTTTTTGTTAGCTTTATGTCTTTAGCAAGTTGTCTCTGAGAATTTCATTTGGTCTGTCTTACTATGGTTTAACATTTTCATTGTTATGTGGGAGAGTAGCTTTCCCAGCAAGGCCACCGTTCGCTCCAGCAGTTACTAGATAACTCCTCTGTGTAGCAATTTTGTATATCTTACCACCTGCAACATGGCAAGGCCAAGATGCCCCTGCTGTACAACAGGATGCTAAGCAAGAGATACTGGG
Organism: Piaya cayana; assembly: GCA_013389865.1. NCBI lineage: Eukaryota > Metazoa > Chordata > Aves > Cuculiformes > Coccyzidae > Piaya > Piaya cayana. The sequence goes on along the minus strand of WAAB01014566.1, from coordinate 93,958 downwards.
CCTGGGAAAGGAAGAACTTAAGACACAACAGTAGCCTGCAAGTAGAAGAACATGTAGTCATTATTTTTAAGAAGTAGCCAATTAGAAGTCTGTTGTTAGGTAAACGCCTCTCCTATGTCTTGTTAAGAAAACTATATAACCTGTACACTCTGGCTAATAAACTGAAGCTTGCTTATCAATCATACTGATTGTGTAGAGCTTCCCTCTCCGCGATATTGTTGAAACTCCTCTCTAGTTTTTTCATTAAGATGTGATGTGTACTTCTTAGAAAGCCTTGCTACCTTTCTCTGCTTTTTAACGTCAGCTTTTTTATACCTCTTTAGACTTTCGTGAGGGCACAAGTCCACATTAAGCTGCTTTTTCAGAACAAAATGCAAGGATGGATCCTCACTGAGCTGTGCTCTCAACTGCTGCTTTGGTTACCTTTTTAAAGAGCCTGATGACATCCTCACTGATCTGTGACAGCCGGACGATGACATTGTTCATGAAAATGTCATTCAGTGTGGCATGATCTCTGCTTTCTCGACGGGTCTGTGTCAGAACCAGGTACCAGCAGTTCACAGGGGAAAGTAGGTGCTGATCTTTCCTAGAGAATTGTAAAAAAAAAACAAAAAAAAACCCACAAAGGTCACATGAACAAATCAAAAAGGTACATAATTTTCAAATGAAACTTGAGTCAGATGGAGACAACACAAGAGCTCATCCCTTGCTCCAGCTGGGCTGGGAACCCATCTATGGCCCTGGTCCAGTTTTTCAGGAACCTCTTTGGAGTTTCTTTGAGCCCTTCCAGTGATTCCCTGCAGGGACATCCACCGGAACACATGCACTTGTACCACATCAGACCCTTTTCAGACCAGGAGCTCTGGAGGACACAGTGCAGGAGAAGAGACATCTCTGACAATCCCTTCAACAGTCTGCAAGGGAGAGAAAGTCTTGCTTCCTTTTTCCAATTTGCGCTATTAATACAGCTGTCACTTCCATTTCAGAAAGAGCACATTTGCCACGCAATCTGTTTTACCACATTTAGTCCACTAAAGAGTGCTGGAGAAAACATTTTGCATCCAACATTAATACTAAGTGTCTGCGCACAACATGAATACATTCATGTATGCTGAATATTTGCAATGGTCCTAATCCAACTCACACTGTAGACAACAAAGAGATTGCTATGAGTGGCAATAGGCATCCAGGTGGGTGACCTGAAGAGTCCCCAGGAGCCATGCAGCTTCTTCAGAGTGAGCACGTCCCCATTCAGTTCCCCTGGCGAGACCCTCCCAAGGGGCAACTCAAGACCCTGACTTGATTAGCATTTAAATAATTTTGACATGTTCCATCTCAACACTGAGAGAAACCTGCACTACTTGCCATGTATTGCTTTTAGTACTAAAGCAGAGTAACCAAAAGTGAAGCAAATTTTCTAGGAATGACCCAGCTGAAATAAAACATTTCACATTGTCCAACTGACACACTTCAAGATAGATCCTCTCAATCATGCAGCCAAGTGATTAGTTCCAAATATTTTACCTACACCATTTTCTCTGGTAAAATGAATCCTTTCCTACAAGATGTGCTGGTTCCAGAGAATCTGCTCCTTTTAGCAGAGACCTCTCCTGCTACCACCCTGCCTGAGCAGGTTTCCCTGTATACTGACAGCCATTTCTGATGGATGCATTCAAGCCCCAGAGGCTTCTCCCCTCGCAGCCTGCAAGCTGCCTGATGAGAACCTGCAGCTTCACCCCCAAAGCCGCCAGGTCTGCTGTGCACCAGGCTTGGCAGCCTTGACACAGCAACAGCACTGGCAATGCAGCCGTGATGGACACAGACCTCAAAAACCCCTGTGCTTAAACAAGACTATCCTTCCCTAAAAGTTAGCCCACATTTGTTACAGCTATGCTGAGCAACAGAAACCTCTAAACACGTACTCCTTCTCACCCATGGAGAGGGAGGTTCAGTGACTCCAGAAAAATCGCTGCACACACGTGCAGACAAAACAACAGCACATAAAAGCATGAATGAGTCTGTCATCGCAGAATCACCACAAACAGCCCAGCAGCAGCACTGCAGCAGTTGCCACTGTTAAGGGCTGGGCCACAGCCTGCTGCACATGGCTACACAGGGACAAAGGAAGAGCTGAAGACACCACATTTCTTAAGAGGGTCAAAACCTTATCAGAATAATGACATTCATGAACAAGCTGGGGAAACACAGTGCAGATAAATCTGCTAAAGGGTAGGTACAAAGCAGTCTGAAGAAAAGTATGTTAAGAGACATTCTCTAAACACAGAGTGAGACAGTGAGGACTCAGCAGAAGTGTGCACTGAAATCAAGCTGACTATTAGTACCATCACAAACACCAGAAACTTGTGCCTGGGCATTTTGTAGAGGTGGAGAATCATCACCACCTGTAGACACTGCATAATACAGAGCATCCCTCCAACACTGCAAGCACAGAAAGCAATGGGAGAGCCTCGATGCTGATGGGAGAAGCACGTGGAAGAAATAAGCCTTTGTGGGCTTCATCTCTGAACAAAAGCACCTTTCCAAGCCCATACTGGCCAGTTGCTTCGCCAGGACAGTTATCCCATATGCATGACAAAGCAGTGTCAGTCCAGCACTGCACAACTGACAAGCAACTGTCAGCTGCAAAAGAACAGACAGCATTTGAATGGCAATTCACTCTGAGCAGACTTTTCCCTAAGACAACGGTAAAGCCTAGCTCACTAGAGAGACCAAGTAAACAGATTAAATGAGGTTTAGTAATATGGAATAAATAGGATTTAGTAATGTAACTGCAGAAATAGTTGCTCTTGCAGCTGAAACAGGAAAAAAAATATCACAATAGGTTAGACAAAAAAAAAAGAGACTGTAAAGAGACAGAGGCTAGAAAGGCTATGTGCATCACAGGCAAAAGCCTGAGAAAGAAGCTAAGCAGTAGCTGTAGTCTTTGGCCACAGAACTGAACAACAGTAGTTTCATCTCGAGTAAAAAGCAAAATCCCAGCTCAGAGAATATTTCATGGCCAGGGGGAAGCAAAGGTGGGGAACTTCACCTGGCACACTCCATGAGAAACAGTCAGGACAAGCATCTGCCTCCACGCTGCAGGTGCTACTGCATGTTTCCTGGCACTTAGGTTCTTCCAGCCACAGCTTGGGCAGCATCAATCGCTCTGGCCAGCAAGAACTCTGCACCCCAAGAAACGGCTGGGGAGAGCCATGGCAAGGAACAAAATGAACAGCGTGAAGGAAAAGCCTGGCAGCTACTAACATACACAGACAGACACTGAGCATTAACCCACGGTCCCCAGCATGATGCCTCCAACTGGGCACCTGCAAGTGCATCCAGAGAGCAGGGACCAGCTTCTCCAACAGTGATGGGATGGTGACACTCACAAGACCCTTGAAGCTATGGCCACCAAGTTGACAGTCTAACAGTGCAAGCTACATATTCTTACCACAAAAGCACCACCTCTGGACATAAATTCTGCCTTGAGTTTGGTTTGTGGGGTTTTTTTGATCCTTTTTGTTTTAGCCAAGCTTGAGAGTGTGGTTAAACTGAAAAGAAGCTGTTTTTGAAAACTTGCACATGTTCACACATTCATGGATTTTACAACTTTCATCATCAGTTTGAATTTCACACAATTCCAGCATCCAGCTCATACATCCTATTTCAAAGGTTTGTTTCAAAATATTTCCACTATGGGTTTGCCTGATTGCAGCGCTGTACGGGTGTAAACACAGAAAACATACATATTTCATTTTTTTAAATTGCAATAAATTAGATTTCCAGAGACTGCTTCCAAGTCTGAGCCTGTAAGAGGCTGAATTCAAGCAACATAAAGAAAACAAGGGGTTTGAATACCTTCTTGTCCCTGAGCCATATTTTTATTGTTCCGGTTGAAGAAGTGCATAGTAAGTCCAATTCAGGCAGCACAGGTCAGTAGTGCTGTGAAAGTCTTGGGAAAAAAGCCATTTCAGGTTCTTTTTGTGAATGCTGCACAGCGATAAGACAGACAAGGTCAACATGGATCCTATTTAGTTTGTTCCACTTTCGGGCTGTGCATCTACAAACAAATATCTACTGCTCCTGCCAAGCTCTGGCCCATCATTCTGCACCATTTTCCCCCTGGAAACACCTGCTTACTTGAACTGGTGCTCTCTGGAGCTGCGTATCTTGGAGGAGAATCGTTCAGCCAGTTTCTCCAGGCTCCTGGAATACTCTAGCTCAATCTCAGCCTTCCTGCGGAAGAACTCCTGTAGGTCCTGCAGCAGTTGCAGGCGTGATTCCGACTGCTGCTCCAGACATTTAAACTGCTCGACCAGCTGAGTTCGGATTTCTGCATGCAAACAAGAGAGAAGAAGAAGAAAATACAATGTCAGCAACACTGTCCTGGAGGGTTGCTTTCCTTGTCTCAGAGCAAACCAAATGGGCACTGCTAGCACAGACTTCTTCACAAACCTCAGGTTTAATTCAAGACTTGCTAAAGCAAACAGAATTTTTTTTCTAAGTGAGAGCTGAAGAATTTCACCAGTCTCACATTAAAATCTTGTTCTTTGTCAAAATAAACAGCTGTGTAAGTACACAGAAATCAACCCTGAGAGCTTTTCAATTGCCTTTTCGAAACTAGAAAATGATACTTCAATTCATCTAGTACTACCTGAAATCCTGTATTCTTTGCATGCAAAGTAACATTTCTTGATAAATGATCATTTGCATACCTACAGGATGGCTGAGAAAGACTTGAAGGAAGCTGGCACAGTAAATGCATACTCCTGTCACCCACATTCCCCCAGGGTTACCTGGCAAATCAAGCTCGTCTTTGGCCCAAAACCCCTCCAAACTCCTGCTGACAAAACACCAAAGACTGTTCCACGCTTTTTTGCTTTCTCATAAGGATCATCAGATGCTGTGACAGATACACCACAACCCCCTGCAACCTGTACTGAATAGGGGCTCTCCAGTGCCTGGAGGATGTCTCCATGGAAGTGGGAGAGGAGCCTTGGACAACCTTCATCTCTGCCACAGCATCACCAGGCTGCCTGCTGCATCCTACAGCAAACATCCTACAGCAACCCACAAGCAGCACACAGACCTGTTCTCCATCACCGACCCTTATCTAGCACTGCCAGTAACCAATAACCTCTGGCATGCTAAATTTGGTTCAGTGTATTCAAATTATTGGAAGACTGTTTTAGGTTTCTCTTTATATGTTAAAGATATATTTTTCACCTTGCCCAGCCCCATTTTGAGGACTTTTTCCAGCTCCCCCTTCCCATATAACCCAGTTGAGTCTGCAAATCTCCAACACAGAGCTTATCTTGGCAACACAGGCAAGCATTGGAGAAGGAAATGCTGCTCACAAAGCACAGTCAGATCCTTTGTCCTCTGCAAGAGGAGCAGTGCAGCACCTGTGGCATGCGGTGTGGCAGAAATACACCTTCCAAACCACTTCCCAAACGCAGGGAAGGTTTTCAGCAGCTCTTTGAAGCACTGCACAGGGAGTGGCTCTCTCCTGCAAGAGCAGCAGCTGGGTTCTGCCCAGCAGGAAGGGGAGCCCCATGGGGAGGGGACATGTGAAGGTGGAAATGGGAGGAAAAAAAATGAGACTAGATGGTGGAAAAAAATATACAGAGTGAGAACAATCAGACTGAACAGACTTCCCAAGGGGCAAGTGTGCAGCAGAGGTATCAGACAAGCCAGAATCGCAGAGGCTGGATGATGAGACAGGTCCATGTGATAACTGCCTGTTCCAAGACCCCACAGGGGAGCATCCAACCAGTTGAGTGGGTCTCCTCCAGCAACAGTGTATTACTGCATGGGCTCACCTTGAGAAACTTAGCTTTATCTGCCACAAAAAACGTACACAGAAACGCACCCTGTTGAGCACACAAGACATTTGCACCATTTTAGTGTCTTCACAGAAATAGCCATTTTAATGCTATGAACTTCCTAATGAACAATCCATTAAATTTGTGGTGTAAGGCTGGAGCAAACTGAACTGTCATTGTGAGCAACAGGAAGACTCAGCCTGTACTAAGAAGGAAGTCCTAAAATCGGTAAAGCTCTTTGACAAGAAGGCTAGACCTCATCCTTGCTTCCTTCTGCAATTTAGAACGGCAAGACGACAAATGGTAACTTACCCACAATAGCCACAGCACACTAAAAATACCTGCACTGCCTGAGCACATGCACATGAAATGACTTTATCACAAATGGGAAGTTCAATGGCTTGAGCCAAGACAATACTGTAATTTAAATGCATAAAATAATGTTGAGTATGCACATGTGTGTGTGTTTATGTACACACACACACACACAAACATATATATTTACACAAGGCAGGCTAGTTCTGCTGGTCCCCTGCCAGTACTAGGCTGACCCACAACTTCACAGCTACAGCACGGTCCTATCCTGACAATCACTACTCCATACTGGATGTTGAATTGATAAATTAAGTAACAATCATGCAAAGCACTGACTGAAATCACAAAATATTTATGGACAATTTTAATCTCTTGAAATTTATGTGGATCCCACACATAGGGAGTTAAAACTGCCATTATAAGAATCTTTTTCAACATTTCCTCACAGAGCAACTATCACATGAGGCTGAGCCACTAGCAGGCTGACAGGTGAACTTGGAGAGCTGCAGGAACAAGGACACCTGCAGTAATCTCATTACTGGGTAATTTAACAACAGCAGTAATGGGACTGGAGGCTGCAGGCTGCATGAAGGTCACCTAAAAAGCAAAAGCTCCTTCGAAATAATGAATGCTGAAAACTCCAAAGTTAATCTAATGCGGGATCCTCTGTAGGCACTGCTTTTACATCATCTCCTTGATGCTGCTGGTACTTTATGAGATGATAGCACAACTGTCATAAAAATCCTCATACAGAGTCTTGGTGAGGGACTCTATGCACAGCACTTGGCCAACAGCAAAGCTATTTTCCATTCCTGAAGCCTGCCTGGACAACCATGTAGCCATCCCTGCAGTAGTCAAAGCACTCTAACTCATTTCTCACCTGCATTCATTCATTCTGCAGACACAGGGACACTAGACACAGGAGCCAGACAGACCAAGACCCCAGGCAGAGTACGAAGGGTGACATGCAGCATCGATGCTCAGCACAACTGCCTCCACCCAGCCAGTGCTGCAGTGTCAGGGCTCCCCTGTGACCTGGGGCATCTGCCACACACAAACATCAGCCCTCATCCACAGCTGAGCTGCAAAACACCCTGAAGTGAAAGACCATTCCACTATATAAGCAATGCTAGAAATACCCTTTTTATTAAAAAAAAAAGCTGCTAAAAGAATGGAGAAAAATAAATTATCATTGCAAATGAGGTCTCAATATGATGGATGTCAGCATGCCTTGGTCTTTACTGTTGCATCAAAATAAGCAGTATCCTACCCCTGTGGTAGCCAGCACCATGCCAAAACAGAGCTGCACACTTTGCGAACAGTGCTGCTTCTCCATCCACTCTTCTTTCTGTTGGCACTTATACATAGAAAATAGATCTATTCCCCTTGCAAAGGCACTCTCTTCAGGGAGAGAGGAAGGATGCATTAATGCCGCATAGCAATATTTACCCTGGTTTTGCTACAGAAATGCACAGTAATGCCTGGAGAAGCTGAATGACTGTCCAGAAAGTAGTATTCTGTCAACACACCTGAAAGACTGTCCAGTACTTGGTAGCTGGGACTCCAGCATTCACTGAAAAGTCTAGGCTTTAGAGAAAGATCACGTGTATGGAACATTGCAGTTTTGATTTCATCAGGAAGGCTGCTCCTCAGGGGCTCTGTGTTGTGCAAGAGCTACGATGCCTTATGGGATCAACAGAGACAACCACCTACACAGTCATGGTTTCCAACAGCTCCCTTGCTTTCCACCCGAGCAGAGCCAGGATGCGAGATGGCAAGCTGGTGCTGTCATGCACCGAGCTCATCAGAACGGCTTCCCAGGGTATGGCATGCCTGCTATGTTACAGTACGGCTTCACCCATTTTGAAGTTGTGTCCCGTTACATGCCTTCTGCAGTTAACGATAGCATCCACTGGAGCCAAGGGTGGCAAAGAGCAATCATCTTTGAATTAAGCCTCCTAAAAATCACTGCTACATTCCTACAGGATAAAAGGTACCAGTGTCATAACAAAACATTTTTAGAACCTCCACATTCCCCTGCTGACAAGAATTTCCTTCCCACACAAGGTCAGTGGAAATTTCATTACATCCCATATGGATTTTAAATTCCCACTCCTGCTGGTGCCAACACAGGACTTGCTTCACAGCTCTCTGCTTTCCTGAGCAAGTTTGATATAGATTCTTTTCAAAAATTAACACAGATTTATCTCTAGTTCTCTTTTCACCATGGATTGCAACCTAAGGTGGTCTCCAGAACACCTCTTGACAACCCCAACAATGCATAGAAATACAAGTATATCAATACCACTTGTCCATTTTTTTCCATTTCCCACCTCTTCCAATTTTCTTCCAGATCCAAGCTACTGTTGCTCATCTGATCTTTGTGCCTGGCACAAAAATTTCTCCTTGACTCTTACAGGGGTCATTCAAGGCAGCTCACTCAGCACCAACAAACAGACTCGCCAAGGCTCCCATCGCTTTCACCACATCCTGCTCCCAGTAACAGGATTTCATGGTCTGTGCCCATCAGACCCACAGCCAGCAGCCTCCACCACAAGCTCAGTGGAGGTCACCACCTCTCACTGACATGCTCACAAGCCTGGTCAGGCAGGCAGGACCCAGTCCCCTCTCCCCCACTGTCCCACATGCACTGGCTCATCCAAGAGTCTTGGTACTAAGGAACACTAAACAGTGGCACATCAGTCCCACCAAAGGGTGAGGACACTCTTGGACACCCAGGCACCTGAAAGGCACATTTTTACTTTGGTCAACAAAATTTCTTTGCTTCACCCACTCCTGTAACATGCTGCTTTGACACTTTTATGTCTCCTTGAGAAGTTCAGCCAGGGCAGTACCACCTAAGCGCACAGAAGTAAAGGGCAGTCTCTCCAGACATGGTGAGCCTGTCAGCAGTGACCCTAAAGCCACTCTGCTACGAGCAGTCACACAAACAAACGGAGATGGCCACTGACCCCAGAAGCTATTGCTGCATGTTAAATGGAAAAGGTTTGCAGTAGAAAACAAAATTAAGGGCTGCTGGCATTATTAATGCAAAGACAGAAGCAGTAACTGAAAAAATGACATTCTTCAATGCTCCAGAGGTCTCTGTGAGTCAGCCACTCACAAACAGCTCCGACAGTGCCTGCATTGTCACTCCCCTGCTTCCATAGTTACTTTACTGCTGAATTTAAGAGGCACCCTCCTTTCAATTAAAATGAACTTGCTCTTAAGTAGCCTTTTCACAAGATCATGACAAAATACAGGCAGGCAGAAAAGCCTTTTTCCATCCTTCATGCCTGCTGCCTAGGGAACGGGCAGGAGCACTAGAAGAATAATCCATTTTCTCCTGCCTGTGCAGTGGAGCTGGAGACCAGCCCCACAAATGGAGCAGCCACCATTTGCTGTTTGATCCTGACAACCTCCATCCCCCCCCTTCCCTGCTAACCCCACCTGCTCATGCACTGAAGGTGGAGAGAGCAGATCCCCAGTGAAACCAAACCCAACTGGCCTCTACTAATGTCTGAGCTGCCACCTCCCAGATGGAAAGCTACCCCCATCTTAACCAGCGCTGTTCACCAGCAGGATAAGCATGAGCCACATCAGTCATGTCCGTCACGGGGGCATTAACAGGCCTTTAATTATAATCATCAACCGAATGCCAATTACATTTTCCATGACAGACAAATACCTCTTGAGTGCCTGACACCAAAACCTTAAACCCTGGTAGACAGAACTAGAAAGCAGAGGATACTCAAGAGGAAGAGATGACTAATTGTGTTTCTGTAACTGCAGGGAGGGGAGTAGTCTCCAGGCACTCTGACATGCCTAGTGAAGAGTTGGCTTTTGGAAAGGACTGGAGTGAGACAAGCCCAAAACACAGGCAACTGGGAACAGAAAAAGCTCACAGTTTCTTGGGGTACAGTAAAGCCTACAAAGAGCGAGCTAAACTGTTAAAAACCTGATGGGCATCTGCCATCACTCAAGGATTAAACTCTACATTCCTGTGCTTTGGCAGAGGGTGTGCTCTCAGTTGAGGGTTCAGGCAGAGCTGCCTGTACAGCTGGTGCACCTAGCAGGACAGACACAGCAAGCCTCGAGCAGGTCACAACCACTGCCCATAGCAGAGGGTCACGTAGCACCCACCAACTGAGTGGACTAGAAGGACCTTCCATCCAACAACACCTACAGTAGGAACCAGTAACCTGAGCACTGACACGGTCAGAAGCAACCCCGTGTCTGTTCCCACACCATGGGAACCAGCACCCCAAGCACTATTGCAGCCAACAGTGATCCCGTGTCTGCTCCCACACCGCAGGAACTGGTACCCCAAGCACCACAGTGGCTGGGTGCAATCCCTTCTCTGCTCCCACAGTGTGGAAACAAGCACTCTGAGCACCACCATGGCTAGGAATGATCCTTTGTCTGCCTGCTGTATCACAGGAGCCAGACAGGGTCCCTGCCTCTGCATCACTGTTACCTGGCCAAGGAGCTGCTTTTTTCCTCAAATAACTAGAAATAAGAAACTCCCAGTTTTACTCTGAGTGATCAGCAAAGCAGTGCAGCATTTCCAAAGGGCACCTGGAAAAGAGTGGTTTGCTTTGGCCACTATAGAGAAGTAGAGGGCAGCTGGAAATGACATCCACGTCCCAAGTTTGGACTGCAAACATTCAGTTGCACCCCTTTTCCCAAAGTTTTAGAATGAGCCGTTATCATCTAATGGAACATCATCTGTGGTCAACCTGACTGCTCCAGTTTCATGCTTCCTTGTAACTGTAAGAAGTTGCAGCAACAGGGGAATTGCTTCTAGTCACAGCTGAAGAGAGATGTACAGGAGACACTGTTATACAGTGGCAGGTTGGCAACTCCTGGAATTCACATAACATTGTCAGATCCTTATATACACAGAATAAAAAAAAATATGGCAAACTAAAAGCAAATGGGATGGCTCCGACAGCAACAGTAACAAGTTATTCTGTGAAAACTAAAGGTTGTCAAAGAAATTACCCAAACTGGGCTCAGGTCCTTTCTTGGTTCAACTAGTACATATGTTTTTAATATCCCATGTTCAGAGGTTTTATTGCTAGATTAAAAATAAGCTCCTTGCCATGATGAGCAAACCTCACTAGGAAAACTCTCCAATCCTGGCTTCTGCCCAGCCTCACCAGGACATGAACACTGGTCTGCATCAGGAAAATGGCCACCTCATAATCTGTGTTTCCGAATTTGGAATTTATAGGAACTTTTTATAGAAATAAAGAAAACCCAAACAACGAACCCTACCAAACTGCTTTAAGAATAGCTGAAAGCAAAACACTGAACAGAGTTGTGTAGCTGATCACATTTCCACAGCAGTTTGTGTAAAATACTCCCATGATTTAATTCACAACATATGAAATCACAAACACTGCCAAAGGAGAACAGAGCGAGCTGTTCTGCAAAGAAAAGTGCTAAAAAGCTCCTTGAGTCCCTTTGAACTCTGCTGGACAGACGGCTATCAAGACTTGCTGCTTTTTTCCCCTAGTTTGTCTGGTTCTGTTCATAGGAAAGGAGTTTCCAGTGCAAGCACTCCTGTTATTATGGCAGAAAGTTATTATGCAGTATCAGAGGTAGAAAATGCAAGAAACATGACTTCCTCAGCTCTTCTGAAACACAGCAGTGGGGATGTTGGAGAAAACAAAATTCCTTGGCAAACTAGGGAAAGCAACGATGCTGAAGACAGACTGAGGGACTGCTAATGCAGCCAGGAGAGAGAACATCTGTAATCAGAGGATCTGGGGATTTGGCTTTTGTAAATATTTTCAAGTCAATTAGACGATATCACAGACAATGACTGCTCGTTATTCTTAGGCCACGCACATAACCACGTGAGATGTCAGCAGCAATCAGATTTCCCGAAGAGACACACTCCAGCCCTGGGCCCAGCAGCGTCATCCCAGGCAGGGGGTGAGATGACAACCAGCACAGCCTCCAGCACCATGTTTAGCTCAGCCCAGCATGGTGGAGCACGGCCCTCCAGAGTCCCAACAACAGACCCCACCATCAACCCGGACTACCGATATCCCAAACACTGCAAAGTCAAAGACCCCCAAGAATGTTCACATCCCTCCAGAAGACAGAGAAAGGCTTCCAAGTGCAACAGAGGGGACACAAAAGGAAAGTGAGTGTGACCACCATGGTCAGCCCTGCAACACAGAGCACTGTGCAGTAGCTGACACACTTGAGTAGGGACACACCTGCTGCAAACAGCCTCCCACCACCAACAGCCAAGTGGTACCTGAGCGTTTCAGAGACAGTGTAGAGATGAGAAAAACATTTCACATTCAGCCTTTGACAGGTTTATAAATAAGTGGCAACATTTAAAACATGGGAGAAAAAAACAACCAACAAAAAAACCCACCTTAAAAATTTGACAGAGCTATTCTGGTAGTTGGTAACACCATGAATGTGATAACTCAGTGCTGCTTATGGCCAACAGCTGGGTGGGACGACTGGGCAGCCAGTCCTTGACAGCCCTACGAGCCAAGGCTGGAGGAATGGGGCTCAGAGGCAGCATGTTTTGACATTATGGTTACTACAACCCAAATACAATGCTGAGCCTGGCAGAAATTCTGTGCCTGTGGTTTGCCGCTAGACACTGTGCTTCTGCAGACAACTGCAAAAAGCTACACAGATAAAGTAATCGTTTCAGATGGGTTTTGTAACATTGGGCACTGCTACCCCTCCCATACAAGATTTACAGCTGTTCAGATGGTGTTTTCTTATAAAACATCAGCCTCCAGCCTGTGAAGGTAGTGCTAGGAGTCAACAGAGAAGTCTGCTGTGCAAGGTGCCAGAAAGATCTCTGGAGAAAGGTATTTTCTAGATGCTTTGGGGAAATTTGCAACACCGAGCCCTGATACGCATGCTCACTGCCCTGCCAGCTGCAGCTGAGCCCTGTCCCCCCACCAAACAAAGGGGCTGCAACAGAACAAACCCCTGGCTTATGGCATGATGCACACCCCCAGGAATGGCTCATGCAGTGTACTGAGACAAGCTGAATCTCAGGAATACTTCTGCTGAAGTTCTGAAAGCACAAACCTTCAGAAACACTGGAGTTTGTGTAGTCACCACCATGGCAAGACCAACTCTCTGACCTTGAGGGAGTCCAGCACCTGGGTTGGAAACTGATACTCAGCAGTACTCCAGTGAAAAACCAGAGTGAAAAGATTTCGGAAGTGCCTTCAAGATTTCATGAAAGTGCTGTTTGGGTTGATGCTGACATCTTGGCCAGTAGATCAGGGTAGGTCTCATTTTTTCCTTTTCTAGGCTGCTCACCTCATCCATTCTCCAGTGAGGACAATGCTGGCAGTTACACACAGAGCCCAAGAGCAATTATGCGTGTCCAAATAGCATACTTCTGACAACACAGATGATGTAGTGCTTTACAAAGAACAAAACTATTTGGGACAAACCGTGGCCAGTTTGAACACTCGTATCAGAAGTAACAAGCTTATGTAAAGAGGTCAAGACAAAGACAGCACAGTCAGCTCCAGTTCATCATTAACACGCTGCTACTTCAACCCATCCCACCCCTAGCTTAGTGAAGTATATTTTCCACATGGTCTCATTTTTTAAATACAACAAACTCTAGACAATTGCCACTAGATCAACACAACTTCTACTACAAGTATTCCCTATTAGTATTCTTCACTTATTTCTTACATCCTCACACAGTTCACATTCTGCTGGGCAGGAGAATCTCTGAATTTCAGGCATCTACAAATACCATGTTGAAATCCTGGCCCAGCTGAGACTGTGGCAAAACACCCACCAGCTTCAATGGAGCTAGGATTTCATCCTTTGGCAGTACATGGAGTAAGTGAGACAACTCTGTTCTCCACCAGTTATTTTGCAAGTATTCCTCTCTTCCAGTAACCTTTGCTTCCAGTACTTCTTACCTCAAATGCTGATAAAGGTCAAGCTCCTTAACTGGCATCAACCACAGTGACAACCAACACCAGCAGAAGTACAGTGCTGATTAGTGGTGTACTGCTGCTACAGAAATACCCTTCTCCACAAACATTAAAACATCTTAAAAATCAAGCTAAGTTTGAGCAAAGCAACCACAAGCTAAACAACAGAAGGTGCAATGGTTCACAGCTACGTTTACTTCTGTTTGTCCCATCATTGATCAAAGCACCACAGAAGACAAACAGTGGCACTTTTTGTTGCTGTACCTTCAATGTGATGCTTGCAGCCCCAACACTGCAGCTTTACAATAGCCCACACTTACTCCAGGAGCAAAAACTCAGGTGGGTACCAACAGAGCCTGTTGCCAGAAGCAGCAAGACTACATGTAGGAGCCAGGACCAGCCTCTGGACATGTTGCAGAGTTCACATATGGGCATTGCATGACAAGTTTAGCAAGGGCTTTTATTTAATAAACCAAATTCTACATGGGCAAAAACTGGTGAAAAACAGATCCTGAAAAAAACCCGGATGGTTGAGACTCATGAAGGTGCACAGCCTGAACTGAAACACGGTACCTCAGGAGTCAAGCATGTGCCAGCAAGCAAGAAAGCCTGAGGCCATATGGGAATGTAGTGATGCTCCAGCCTGCACAGTTGTCCAGCAGGAGCCTGCCCAGCTCTGCACACCCCAGCTGCAGCTCACAGCCACCCCCCAGCAAAGCAAGCACTCTCCTCCTCAGGGAGACAGTGGTTTTGGCACACCACCCCCAGCCCCACACTGCAGGGTCCCACCAGACCAGGGCCAGGCTCCGGCTGCTCAGACAGGGACAGACAAAAGAGAGGGTTTCTCTAGCAACGGGCTGGGATGAAAGCTTTTGGAGGCCTCCTCCTCGCCTAGCAGTACTGCACACTCCCACAGGCCATGCACAGCCAGGAGAGCAGGATTGAGACTGTTGCTGTCAGCCTCCAGCCTGGGGTTTTGGATGCAGCCGACCTGGCATGGGGCTGGGTCGAGAGCAGCTGCTCTGAGGATGCCGAATTATCTGTCCAGGAGAACAGTGTTGTCAGCTGATCTTCAAAACAGGCAGCCTAGGACAGCCATCCCTCTAACATATGTTCCACCCCACTGATTTGTGACAAGTGAGAAAATATGCTTGGCAACAAAAACAACATTATTTTCCTCACAACTGGGATTAGACCCAATAGTTTATTGCAAATATAGCATGGTAAGTTGGACTCAGAGGAGAATCCAATTCTTCTACAAATATGGAATACACTTAGAAGGCCGTTTGAGTCACCAATTTCTTTTATTTCCCCTTTCAGACTATTCATGTGCCATCTTTACTAAAAACCCAGCCTTCTCCACTGCAGAATAACCTCTTATGTGTGTTCTAGTGCTTTGTCATCCTCTTTTTCAACAATACGTGCCACTTCCCTTGGGAGATCCCTCACATACACACCTAACACACCGCTAGCCTTGACTGATGATTAAAATGGCAAGGGAGTTGTTACACCAAACCCCTCCGCCCCAGGCCAGGCAGCTGCCAGAACACCCCACAGCACAATGCTCCACAGTTACATGTGTATGAAGAGCATTCTGTGCCCACGGGATGCTCCTACTCCCCAGGACCTCTGGTGCAGTGCTTTTCATCCACCTGTCTCATGCTGCTCTGCAGCCAGCTCCTGCTGTGGCTCAGGAACAGCAGCAGTTGAAATTGAGGGATGGTGCTGTCAAAGGAGCATCTATCTTGTGACAGCTGAATCCAGGCCAAGACTTCAGCAGGTCCCAACAGTGACACTATGCAGCTTAAACAGCCAAGGAGCTACAAGGACCATGGACTGAAGCATCTCAAACAGAGCTTCAAGTTAGGCTTTCTCCTTCCTGTCACGTAGGTCCAGTCTGAGGGTACCCTCAGTAGTGATGAATGCATATGAAAGCTTCAGGGAAGGCACAGAGCAAACAGCCCAAAGCAAGCAAACAAGCCTCCCTCCTCCCCTTATGTGTCATTATTAACAAGCTTGTCCAGAAGAAAAGAGATTTGGCCCGTAGTAAAACGAGACAAGGTTTTATCCAAAACTAGAAGATTCAGATTTTTAAAAAGACATTAAAAACTCACTTCTCTCAAGTCTGAAAACAACTCATGTTGCATTAGCTTTTTAAATGCTTTTCTAACAGAACACATCAGGAGACAGCCTGCTCCCAGATGCAGTGCCAAACCAGAGGCACTTCCACCAAACAACCTCGGTTTTGCCTTCCTACCCACACTCAGCCCTTACAGCCAGGCGAGTAACAATGTAAAGGAACCTCTTAGTTTGTGCCTACTAAAAAAGAAAGTGAAAGTGTAAGAAATTAGATCTCGAACTGAGTTATTTCTTCCCCCTCGGGAAGCCCCTTGTGCTGGAAGGAGCCTGGGGCAGGGCGCCAGGGGGAAAACTGGGGCAGCATCCCTCAGGAAGAGATGTGGGGCCATGAGGTTTGGAAGCCTCAACTAGCAGCTCAAGTAGCAGGGGTCAAGAAAACACTATTTTAATTTTGCTGCTAACCAAGCAAGCTTCTGGGTCTTCCAAGCCCCTGCTCACTTATCCCTCACTCCTGGAGTGGAGACCATGACCAGGTCCTGGAGTTTACTGCAAGCTAGGACCAAGCATCTCAGTTCATGATGGGCTGCCTACCATGCCTGCAGGGGAAAAAGCAGCCAAGTGAAGAAAAAGGATTCAATTTCTATAGCAGCATTTGCATAACAGTTTTGAACAAGAAATCCTTCCCTTCACATTATCTCCAACCAGAACAGCATGATAGAAATGAACTGGTTGTGTTGGTACCCTTGAGAGCAGGGCACGGTTACACCAGAGGGCAGGTGCCCAAAGCTGTGCGCACCTCCTCAGGTCCATACAGTAATCCCAGTGCTGCATTACCCAAATGCCTATTGCCCTGAAAGCTTCACACATGGCCATACCAACATCAAGTGAGGAGGAGAAGCTGTGAAGGTTTCACCTTCTCCTCTCACCCATGCACTAGCCAGGCAGGAGGTTACTGCATGGTGACTTTACTCACTTTGGCAGCAATGCAACTGGAACATGCTAGTTACTGCTCACAGGTTAGTTTTGTCAGTGCTGCTCTCTTCAGTTAACTACAAATTCTGTTTCTGATGAGCCTCCCCTGAAAAGCCAACTCACCCACGGAAAAACGGATGGGTAAATAACTTGTCTCAGCTTTTTTCTGCTGGCCCTGTTCGCTGGACACAGCAGCCCTAGCCAAGACAGGCACACACTTGGCTGGAGGGTGAATGGGTACACACCACGATGCACTGTCTAGTGTTTTACTGTCTTCCATTAGGCTTCTTCCATTAACATTTTAATACTGTGGTCAGCCCATCGTATCAGTGTCTACAAAAATTATCTCTGCGTGCATCACCTTTGAGAGGCCCAAGTGGAATGTGGGTAAAAATGAGTTTATAATGGCTTTCTAGCCATCTCCATGGAGCGTAAATCCCATCTACCACACTGCATTCCCGAAACAGCATCCTGGTTCAGTCCCTACAGGCCTGGGCCTCCTGATCCCACAGGAACTCGGCCAGACGCAGAAAGCTGAGGCAAGGGCAGCAAGTATTATTCTTTTCATGAAATGAGTTTGCTCCTTTATCCCAGTATGAACAAGCTTTTGTCACCATAAGTAACCACTGGTCAGAAGGATGCAGTAACGCATTTGTTCTTTCCCTAGCAGAGAAGCCAATGACCTTGCACAGACACAATAAACAGCAGTTTTTTGCAAAGCAATGCAAGCCAAAGGTTCCCTTATTACACCTTCAGTTCTTCCAAGCAGTGGCACCTTAACATGAAAAACCATAAAGCAGAGAAAAGCCTATCAGCCAATTCAGCCTCTTTTTCTTCCTACACCTGCCCCCAACAGTCTGCAGAAACCAGACCAAGAACCTGGAGAGACCAGAGCAGATACCAGCACAGTGGTCTGGAGAAGCATCGAGTGCTTCAGGAAGCACCAGTAATTGCTCATGGCCACCTCACTCCCCACTTCTCCTTTCCAGACCACAGGGTCCAAGCTGGGGTCATGGTAGAAAGCAACCATGTGGAAAGAGGAGAGACAGGGAGGTGGATGCTAGAGCAGAAGAGTTACCCCATCTCCTCTCCTCTACCAGCACAGCATACAACCCCCTTGCATGGAAGATTCAAGCCATACAACAATCATGCAGCTACTCAAGGCCATAACACAGGATGTAAATGGGATTCTAACAGAGAAGAAACCTTCCATGCAATAGTGTCTGAACCCCAGGGGGTCAGCCCACCTCACCCTTAGATTAATTGCAAAGCCTCAGTTCAGAGAGGGTTCTCCCAGCTCACAGCACTGGTGTGGTTGTTCTACACTGAAGGCAACACTTTGCAGCGTCTCTCAGCTCCACACCAGCTACGAAAGAAACCCTCCCCATCCAACCACTTCTCCTTTTTAAATGAAGCACAGGCAAGTTACCCTACAGCATCCAGCACTTTTCTCAGGAAACTGTTGTAGCAAGTGCAACAGGTTACGGCAGATTTAAGAAAACACTAGTAATTTAATTTTTATTATTTTTCACATTAATAAAATGCAAATGAAAACCTATAAAATTTCAAAACCAAAGACATTGAATCATTTTTCTCTTTTACACTTTCACAACGCAAATTAGGAAGGCATCCTTCCTGAGAAAAGTAGATGTAGGAGTATAATAAATGTGTCCAGAAATAGGTTACAATCTTCCAGTACTCTCTGGTGAGAGCTAACACAGCTATTTCCATTCTTCTGTTCATCAGCACTTCAGAGAGGGGAATTCCACCTCACTAGAAAGATACTTCAGAACTACTGTATCTTTCTCGGTCATAGAAAACCTTCCTAGGTCACAAGCAAGCCTACTCCTACAAAATAATTAAAGACAAAATGCAACTGCTAAGATAGCACAGGCTCCCACTGCAGGAGACTGTACATTCTCATCCAGGTATTTGCTGTTATGCAGTGCCCATAATGAAAATTATCATTGGCTTCTTAATTAGTCAGCGGTACAGCGAACAAAAGGGGAAAAAAGACCACTACACAGATGCAATAACTTTTTTCTAACCTATACACTGAAAATTTCATGGCATCAATCTTTTCCTCAAGACACCTCTCAAATCAAGTTGGTCCTGGTTTAAGTAGATACCATGCTTACAAAAGCACTGAATTTAGCTTATGGTTTAGAGCTTATGTAATGTCCACTTCCTATGGCCAAAACGTGCTGTAAATAAACCTGTGGGAATATCTCGAAGCAGCCACAAGGCAGCACAGCCAGGGGAGAGCTCCCTGCAGTGCTGTCCTGTCCCACACCTCCTCACTCCATATTTAGTACTATGCTGAGCCACACTCCTGAAGTTTGAGTGGCGATATCAGCTCAGCCTTGATAAAGCAAGGGAGGTCCTATACAACGTGCCCTGCCTGCTGCAAAGAAACAGCTTCTACCATGATGCCACCCACAATCCATGCCAGCTGCAAGCCCTCTCACCAAACGTAGTAATAGCTGACAGAACCATTCATGTACCCAGAACATTACCACTTTGGTAGAAAAAAATCTGAAAATCCAAGGTTTTGCTCAAAACAATGTACTGGAAATGAGCCACAGCATGGACAAGGTTGAACTATTTTGTTTAGCGTGCTTGCAGGATGAAAGAAATCTTAAAAACAACAGAATTATTTCCATCAGCCTCTCCTCCCCATCATGGACAGCACTCCACCAGCAGCAGTAGCAAGACTGAAACACATTCGAGATGTTCAGCCCACGTTTATTTGGAGAGATCCTCCTTGCCTGAGCCACTGAACAGCCCCTTGTTTTATGTAGAAAGGAAAGCAAGATGAGGGCAGCTTCTGGATGCCTGAAAACAAAGATAAAAGCTGAGGTTGCAACAATGAAGTCTTGAAATAATTAGAAGATAAGCTGGACAAGCACTTAAGAACAAATGAGCAAAGGTTCTCCTGACAAGAGCCTCTTCAGCAGCAGATCTCGTGCACTGTTATTTACACACTCCTATTTCCTGACCCACACACATAATGGCAGCTGCTTCAGTTGGTGAGGTGGCATCACTTGGCATATGCTTTTGTGATCCAAACCTCTAGAAGTTACTGACAGTGTATTTTCCTTGCAAATTGATTCTGGATGCAGAATTGGAAATGGCTAGCCTGGCTCAAGGACAGGCACTACCCAGCAGCAGGGAACAATAAGCAATTCAGGTAAAGCACTCAATTTTCTTCTATCTGCACACAGCATTACCAAAGCTCAGACAACTCTGCCCTGCTAGGACAGCCAATATTCCTTGGACAGGAAAGGGAAGAAAACCAAAAACCAAACAAACAAAAGAACCCAAACAGTATTTATTCTTAACTTCAGCTGAGCCTCAAAACCAAAACTTTCCACAGCTAAAGTCTGTCTGACAACAAATATAATGGTGTGTTGCAACTATGTTAAATTTAAAAACAGAAACAGAACTTAAAGCCACACACGCATGGACCAGATGGAAGTGTCACCCAGGAGAACCACCCAGACCAGACACTGACAGGCATTTCTACCATCAGCTGCAGCTTCCAAATGCTTTGGGAACACCAACCACAGCAGAGCGCAGCCACCTCCCCAGGTGCTCTAAGCATAAAATAAGGTGTCATCAGGGGATGCCGTGCTCCATCCTCTCGGAGACCAAGGAGAAGGCAAGCCCACTTCCAGAAGAAAGGACCCAGTCAAGAAAGAAAAGCTGCCATGGCATGGAGGCAGGCTGAAAAACAGGAGAGGTGTCAGGGGCAGTACGGTTCATGCTGCCTGGCTCTTCTAGTCTACCACAGACAAGCATTTTTGATATTGCCTATTGACTATAAAAATTAGTAAAGGGAAATCAGTTCTATAAATTTAAAAGAAAAAAAAAAAGCTGAATTTGAGTTCCAGAGTCAAAACATCTTTTCCTAATAAGAAAAACAAATTCAAGTGTGGCCAAAAAAACACCCAGATAAATCCATAAGCAAGACTCAAGTGAATTCACACTCAAGTGAATGTATTGCAAATTTTTCCATGGGGCGTCAGCAGCCCTCACACACTGTCCAAATGCCAACACCTAATGAATTCAATGCGCTGATGACTGCACTGTTTTCTGAAGAACTTGGCAAGATGTTCACCATTATTAGAGAAGAAAAACAAGAGCAGAATTTAGTCATTTAATACTTTATCTTCCGATAACTGAAGCAACATCCCAATCCCATCGAGATAGTTTCAACAGATCTGTCAGAGGCAGGATAATGACACAGGAAGGACTGATAGGAAGAATAGCCAAGTTTAAATACTTGAGTTGTTCTGAGACACACGCAGGACCTTGCAGTTTTCACTAGACCTTAGGAAAGAGCCATTTTTGTCCTGTTTCCAAGCAAGGACTCATTACCCAGAGCTTCGCACCAAAGATCGAGTAGTCCCAGGTTAGCAGGGATGCCAAGGGCCAGGTACGGGCTGGACAATGACTTCACACAAAATTCAGGAGTCATAGATCCCATCTTCTCAACTCCTCCTTGTTCAGGTGTCTCTGGCAAAGACCTGTATTGGTTCGGTAACTCTTAACACATCACTTTTCATTAACCTGCCCAGTCACTTGCTGGAATAGATTAACTTCCAGCCCGGAGAGGATTCCACAGCAGCAGCATCCTGCTTCCACCACTTCAGCTTCCATCAGCCAGTAACACCATCCTTTCAGGCAATACAACTTTGTATGCCAAGAGAGACAAACTGCCAGTGTGCTTTGACATTTTATTCCCTTTAGAAGAAATCGGATCTCCAGCCTCCCTCAGCCACATGAAGACCGACACTGATCTCTGGGTTGTTGCAGCATTACCAGGTCTGGTCTTCAAAATATGATTTTCAGCAACTAAACAGCTGAAATCTGGATGGTAACAGGAATTTACCTTCACTAGAAGGTCTTCTCTTTGATTTCAGCCTATAACAACCTTTGGCCAAGGGTTTTGTGAACAGTATAGAAAAGCCAACCACATAGTATCTTAAAAAACAT
This sequence comes from Piaya cayana, assembly GCA_013389865.1. Lineage (NCBI taxonomy): Eukaryota > Metazoa > Chordata > Aves > Cuculiformes > Coccyzidae > Piaya > Piaya cayana. The sequence continues at coordinate 71,817 of WAAB01014566.1, read as the reverse complement.
ATCAGAACATTGAATTATCCAAGCAGAAAAAACTCCTATTTTTCAGAGTAAATAATTATTTTTGGACAATAATTATCCTTCTTCCTTAACAAAAATTGCCAGGTCAGATAGCCAGAAATTACTCAGGATTTTGCAACAAGATTCTAGCACAGAAAGTACAGACTGTAATGCAGCAAGTAGGAGCAAGAGTCAATATGCGTACACATGCGAGTGTTAATGTGAGTGTGTGTCCCTTCTTCTAGGGGTGGAAATAAGGAGGCAGAACATCCAATTCCTATGGAGCACACAAACCAGATCTACAGGTGAACACGGGCAATGGGTTGTCAGATCTGTCAGGCAAGGGCATCCACTGTCATGAGCAAGGACACTGCTTGCAGCACTGCTGAACAGCCATACCTGACAGTCTGGAGAAGTACACTGCAGGGCACAAGGGAACACAATCTAGGATGCCCCAGTGAAGGCAGGGGTGTCCCTTGAAATGATGGTGGATGAAGAAACTAGAAATACATAGTTGAACCGAGGAAAACACAGGACCCAAGTAACAAACCTGACAGCCGCCATCAGTGTTAGTTTTGGCAGAAAGCCTTAAAAATAGAAATTGTGGTAAAAAGCACAATAAGTAATTCAGTGCCCCAAGACACTTACCACCTTAATTAGCTAGGCTCTAACACTTAGAATTAGGAAAAATGGGGTGCAGTCCACCTAAAACCACCACCAGGATTATTCCAGTGCTGCTGAAGGTAGAATCCACCCCGAGAGAACTGCAGCAAGAACATATTTAACTAGCCTCTTAAAATACACCTATTTCTTACATTCACCTCTGAGCAGTATGAAACATAAGTTAGTGGAAATGTGACTGGCTAAAAAGAAACAGGCAAAAGTAGGAAGGAACCGAATGAGAAATAAAATCAGCGCCAACATGCAAAAGCTGGAGCAAACCCACGAGTTCTGTGCGGATGGCAGATCTGCTGGAAATGATGCCCTGGCCAGCTTGGGCAGCTGCGTAGCCAGGAGGCACACAGCCAGCCCCGGTTCACAGTGACCGGGTCCAGAGAGCCTGCTCTGGCCAAAAAAAATATCTGCAGCAACAGAGAAGAACCTGTTCCCCAGAGTGGCTTCTCAACAGAGCTTTGCACTTTTCAGGCTATTTAGTAGCAGTATCTGAGCTAGCTTTCTCAGACCTCAGGTCTGTTTTACTTCACTCAGTACCACAGAAACTAAGTGAATTAACCCAAATTGATTCTCTTCCCTTTCTTTATCAAAGAAAAGAAATGCATGTGCAGTTGGAGTCCTTGCAGCAGGTATTTATCCATGTCCTGGTCAGAGAGATGTTGGCCGTGTGGCTGACCCTCACTTTCAAGCTGTGGTTTAACCACATGAGTTGCCACTGGGACCAAACATTCCTCAGAGAGCAGCAGCAAAGCAGGTAATAACCAGACACTGCTTCACTCGCAGCAATTCACCCGCAAGCCTCAGCCCAGATCTCTCCCATGGCTGCAGTAAAAACGTCTGCCAGCAAAGTGCAGAGAAATGTAGAGGAGGCAAGTACTGCAAGACTCCAGGAATAAAAAAAACTGCAAAAGCTATTTGGTCACACATTTTTTTTGCTGCATCAGCAGATACATTAGACACTGGACAGAACGACAAAAGCTCGCCTTTATTAACACCACCCTAAACTGCACAAAGAAGCAGAGTAGTGGCTGAGGTCGAGTTAGAGCCACACAACATTAACTCCCTAGTCTGCCAAACGCAGAGGTCACCTCTGCTTGCAAACTCTATCCAGAAAAAAAAAAGAGTTAGACAATAATATCCCCATGACACAGCCACCCATGAAGTGCAGCATGGGAATAGCATGGACACTCTCCACCTCCTCCTGCATCCAGGCAGCACAGATGTACAGCAGGTGCAAGAACATACATACAATCTACCCTGATTGTCACGTATGCAATGTTTAAGAGAAAGAAACAGATCTGTTGTTGTGAAGCTAAAAAGATTCAGGCAAGTACAGATACTTAGGATTAATTTTATAATTTCTCCATGAATATACAGCCTCATTCTTAACAAGAAATGTTTTCTTTCTTGTGGAGAGTCTTATATGGGAAGAGGAAGACCAAATTTCCATAAAAGCAGTGGGTACTATTCTGCTGTCACTATTCATAACAATCCTTGCATGTCACCAGTGATTTAAGCTATGATACATTTTGGTTCCCAGACTGTTCCTGACATCTTCCCATCAATTGCTTCCACAGTTATGCTCCCATACCTTAACATGGAACCACTGCAGGGGCTCACCAGCTCCAACAGCACAATTGGACACAACAAAAGAGATACTCAAAATGGTGTAACACAGAAATAACCAGAGATCTGCCTTACTCTACTTTTTCCATTTTCAAGCCCTAATTCATATCTGAACATAAGTTTAGGAGACTCTTTGGAGAAGCATCGGTCTCCACTAACGTGAGGGGTCATGCTCTTCACAGAGCTCTGATACCACCAGTTTTGCAACTAACAGTCATTGCAAAAAGGAGGATTAAAATGGTGCAATAGCATAGAAGAAATCGTTCAGTGAGAGTCACCTAAGAGGAAGAGTCAGCTGCTTTCAGAATGAAGCACCAAGCCAAAGCCGACTTTGCAGGACTTCCTGCACGAGGCAGACAACCTGTAAGCACAGACAACAGAGTAAATACCAGGTCCAACTACCAAGCATAAGGACTACCACAACAAATTAACTAAAATTTTGAACACAATGAGAACTGTAAGCAAATCCCCTTACTGCTGCCAGCTACAAGACTGTTAATGATCCATTCCAATCACACCCTTTCTTGACATCCATGCTTAACTTTTCTTTCCTTTATTGAATTAACTAATCCATGTAGTCACTCAATTTCTCCATATTTTCATTCCTTTAGTCCTCTTCTTCCCAGATTTTGTGAGGGTTGGGCACCCAGCCCCAAGGACACATCCACAAAGACCACAGCAAAAGGAATTGTTCTTTCTACATGAAGAAGCATTCTCTGCCACCAAGGGATATTCTGCATTAAAACTTACAGATGCACATTATGCATTTGTGTAGATGAGCAGCCCAGTTATCCTCTGAATTACAGCAAAGTTACACATAGGCTGAATGGGTCACATTTGTCTCCACTTTTGTCTGACTGTAAGCAATACCAAGGAAGTAAATCTCATTTACTCCGTGATACATCTCGTTGTCGGGGCTACACAGCCCTGTGTTGATCGCACTGGTACACTGGGAGGGATAATTTATAAGACTGAAGATGGAATGAGCCCAAGGAAATATTTAACAGTGCAACAGTTTGGTGTGGTTTGGTTTTGGTTGGGTTCATTTGGGCTTTGTTTGTTTGCGTTATTTTTAAACAAGCCAAACTGCAAAGCCATCCATTCCAAGCCTCCGGAATCCAGACACTACTGGAAACCCTCTGCTGCCTGTGTCTTTCAGGGGATAACCACATCCACCAGCACCTTCTGCACCAAGTGAACCAAATGAACTCTGTCTCTAACTGCTTCCTAAGCAAGAATAGATAAGATGAGAAAGAGGGAAAGTGAAACAGCTGGTTCTGCTGGGTTTGTTCCTCCTCTGTTCTTTCTTGTTAGGCATACAAGGAAAATACAAGAAATCCTAAGAACCAGTTAAAGCATTAAAAAGAAAGAGCCAAACAGATCTACTGTTGTGTTTGTTCAAGATTTAAAAAGAACAAAAGGAAGCTTCACAAAAACAGATGGTGGGCTTTTTCCCCCAGAGAAAACAGATATTCTGGCTGCCCTCCTGCACCAGCTCCAGAGGCTGGATCTGCTCACTCCCTCCAGCATAAAAACCACAGCACATTCAGTGCAGGGCATTGTCTCAGTAGGATCAGATGGAGAAAGTCTTTTTTATACACTGAATGCCCCTAAATGACGTAACCTAGCTCTGTGTTTTGGGGCTATTAAGATGCAAAGAAGAATGTATTCAAACTCGGAGAAGGAAAGAGAGCTGTACAAGAATGTGAATCAAGCCCTGAGTCACTGAAAGGGAATAAAAGGAGAAGATCATTAAATGGTTCACTCCAGCACCTCACATTCCTTAATCCCGACATGGAAATGTTTCACAGATCATTAAGAGAGCAAAGTTTTACAGTCTGTTCCTAGAGTTAGCCTTGCCTGTCCCCACCAGCCACACAACTTCTTAAACAGCAGTAACAGGATAAAATATTATACACAGAAATCAGATTACATTATCCAGCAGCACCTTCTGGCCTGAAAAATGCGCATTTGTGGAGCCACCACACCAATTCTCTTCCAGAGTAATGCTTTACAGCTCTACATACATTAAAATATACAATAATTCCTTTAAAAGCTTTTCAACAAATGTCTCAAAGCATCCTATAAATTGTAATCACACACCTCTGAGAAAGAGGGAAGGATTACCACGCTAATTTTACAGGTAGGTTAAAAAAAGTCCTTCCTTGAACTTTGTTTGCCACTTCTCTGTCCCACACCATGCCATTCTGTGCTGGAAACAAGCTTGAACTTTGCTCTAAGGCCAAGATGCTCACAATCTGAGAACACCACAAAAATTATAAGTAAAACCAAATTGCAAAACATTTAGGAGTGTGTAGAAATTGGTATGTCTGACAACAGCAGTGTCCCGGTTTCTTGTATTTGCTTCATTTAATACTCCTAAAACTATCACAGACAACATGCTCCCTAACGACTGCACCCAGCAGAGATGTACCAAGCACTCCCCACAGCAGCACTGCCAGCTCGGTGTCAGCAAGCTGCGTGCCACATCCCTTCCTACAGCTGTGGAGGCTTCCTTCCCCGCCTTTCCTACCTCTTCAGCTGCCCCCATCGACACATGATGGGCTGGCCCCAAAGTTAGTTGGAAAGAGGACAAACCTAGCTAAGAAAGGCTTGTGAGGTTTTGTGAGTTCAGGTCCAAGGGTGGACATGGTCAAGGCGAGCGTGTCACAGCTGATACCCATTACAGTCAGCAAGCGAGCCTCTGCCGAGGGGATCTTCAGCCCACAAATCAGCACAGCTCCTCCAACTGCAGAGTACATTGAGTCCCAGGAGGGTCAGTGGAGTCAGCTCCTGCAGGAACAGGAGAAGCACCAGGCAAGGCCACTCAGAGCACACATCAGCCCCTCTGCAGGCATCCCCAGGCTACTGAGCAGCCCTCACACCATTTGTTCAGGGGCCAGGCAGTTTAGTGGCACATCAGTTATATCTACTCTACAGGGCAGAAGCTTACTAGTTTTAAAGAAAACAGTCACAGACAGTATTCTCAAAGCTGCACATGAGCAGGAGACAGTACTGCAGCACAAGGCAGAAAGCAGTGTTCTAGACCTACTGCTCTGTGTGGATATGATGATCCCATTGCAGAGGTTGAGCCTAGTTCTATAACACTATAAAAGCAGCAGACAAAAAGCGGGGAAAGCCAACATGCAAACCATGTTAGCAAAGGTTCAAGTTATCCTTAAGTATAGAGAAGTCTGAGAACGACTGCCCAGGAGAATGCTGTCAGACTCCAACAGATCACCAGAGCACTCCGGTTTCGAATTGTTCTTTCTACATTGCAAGGTACCTTATACATCCTATATTTTGCCTCTCCATACAATCCATCACTCTCAGCAGGCAGAACACCACATGTACTTAAGGCTGCCTAGCACTTCCCATTACAAATGAAAGAATGAATGAGTGAGAATACACGGGAACACCCCACATACGCATCCTCTGTAAATACTAACCAAACTGCACAAGAGACCAATTGTTTTCAAGTCTGTGGCAAGCTTGGATGCCTTGAATATTAGGTCACAGCTCATCCAAATCCCAAAGTTTGTTACAATTTCTCCTTAGGGCATGGAAGTGTTTCCCCATTTAAAGTTTCAACATCCCATGACCTCTGAAGGGCTAAAGGCAATGTGTGGGATCAGGTGAGTTCATGTCCTGAGCCCACTGGGGCACAGGGACCACACCAGTGTGCACCAAAGAGGAGACCAGCAGAAGCAATGCCAAGGATGGGACCACTCCATCCACAGCAGCTCCCCAGATCACCCCAAGACACCCCAGCTATGACCTTGTGCTGTAAGGCTGGAGTAAAAGTAGTCATATGAGCAATACCTTCAACTACAAAGCAATGTTCTCTTCCTGCAGCAAAAGGAGGTGGCTGTGATTATCTCACTCTGCTTCTATAATATAGGAATCTTAATTAAAGCATGAGATGTCCCACTGAAATGCCTGAATTGGTGGCATTGTAACACAGACTCATTAGAAATGAACATAATCAGTGTATCTTTCAGAGAGAGTTAAACCAAATCACCTGAAAGTGTAATTGCTCAGCAGACCCGTGCAGGGGAAAAGCCAGGGATGGGACAATACCAAGCAACACATTTAAGAAAAATTGCACCTCCAGACAAAAACATCCTCTGCATTTCCAAGGGTTGATTGTGCTTCACTTGAAGCACATCGTAATCACCTAGGAACACTGCTTTTCTGTGTCCTCTTGCTTAATTATCCCCACTGTGCATTTGTAATTCTGGCATGGAAGAGATGGGCTGAGGGCAAGTACCGCGTGCTCTGCCTGCTGCCTTCATCAGCACACAGCAGGGGAAAGCCTCAGCTGCTGCCAGGGAATCAATAATGCTGCTTCCTCCAAAGCCTCTGCCTCAGAAATACAAAAAAATCAGCCAAACGTCAGCCCTAGGATGACACTCCACTCCTCCTCCTTTCCCAGAAAAAGACATAATATTGGAACAACAAGGGAGAACTATGCTGTGACCAATGAAAGTACATTGTCTGTCCTCAGATCCAGCCAGCTTGGAAACTGGCAGAGCAGAAGCACAAAGATAAGGAGGAATTTCACCTTTCAGTGCCTCTGAGAGGCAAAAATCTGTACAACCCTCCCCAATGCCTGCAAACCCAGCTTCAGATTGCGTGAGCACAGAAAACTCTGGCACAGGAGAGAGAGGGAGGGGAGAGATCTGTTTTGGACTTCACAAAACTGAATGAAATGCAGTTTTGATTGGGGCCCTGATCTCTTCAAATCTTCACCCCGGGTGTATGGACATCTATACTTCCACGTATCCAGAGGAGAGCAGCACCTGCTCCCTGTCAAAGCTGGGGTGGCCCTCTCAACTGTCACATGAAAACAGAGACCCCTCATATCCTCAACTGCATCTCTGGGCAGATGTTCACACCAGGGGCAGCCAAAGGACATCTCGTACACCAAATATAGCCTATGGGCCTGCCAATCACAATCCGTATCACAGAGATGCAGTTAATGGATCAAGAAAAATCATCAGTCATCTAAGTCAGCAGACTCTTTAAAGGAAGGAAAAAAATTCTGCCAGAATGGGCAGTCAGCACAGACCACAGCACTGCACTCTGGAGTAGTTTAATATTTGATGAGACAGTTTTGCTCACAAAATTGGGCCATGTTTGGGTGCCCAGTCTCATGCATTGGTCTATTTTTAACTGCATTCAGTTTTAGCATGCAGAAAGACCTGCTGTATCTTACCACTGCACTCCAGAAGGACCACGTGGATATTCAGAAGGTAAAGAACATGCAGTGGAGAAAACTAACAACTGTGTGGAGACAATCTCCAAAGAGCTTTCCATACCAGACAGGATCCAGCCAAATACTTCACAAGTTCATCATCTACTACAGACCTGGAACACGTTTCAGGCTGCAGACAGCTCAACTTGTGCCTAATAATATGCATCATGTTGGGATCACTGGGCTGTGCAGCTGCCACCCACAAAGTAGAGATAATCACCCTTGGTTGTTTCATTTCCTTAAGAGTCATTACATCCTCTGGTATGTAGTGATCACATTACTGTCTTCTAAAGGAAGAAAAATCAGTGTAAAGCGTATTGTTTTCTCTCACCATCTTCACCAGCATCCCAGGCTTTTTTTATTAGTGGGCATGGAACCAGATGGTTTTAGATACACAGTACAAATGAAACCACAGCAATAGACCGTTGTAGTATCAGAGTGTTAAATTCCCACTCTGGAAAATAAGAAAGGGCATTAGTGCTACAAAGGTATTTGAGCAGCTCACCAAAGGAAGCATGTCAGCAGGCAAATGCAACTGATGTGCACCAATGTATGTGGATTTTTCCTGAAGCACCATCTGAACAGAAGGTGCCCCCCAGCAGCTACAGCTCTGGCTAAAATCAGCTGTCTCTCCAGATGTCCATCACTTCTAGACAATAATCCCTCAAATATTTCACTTTATTCCCTTGGTATGCACATAGCCAGATTTTCTGCATTGCTCTTTCTGGAAGACTCTTCCACCACACTTGACCTTTATCACACCTGCAAGAGACACAAGATTCGGATGCAAGCATTCCTTCTGTTAAGGCACTGTTTAAATAAAAAATGCCTTTCCTGTTTTCTGCTCACAATCAGAGCTGAAGAATTCTCCAATTCTTTGAATTCATATCCCTTTATACAAGGCAGTAATACGGGGCTCTCGGGCTGACTAAGGCATCAAGCACATAACAATTGCCAAAAAAAGTAACATCATCACAGCAAGGTGAAGCAGATAGACAGCTGAAAATCTTGATTTATTTTAACTGCTACCTACCTGGAAACAGATCTAACCTTTGTTCAAAACTCCTCCACAGTGTCAACTGGAATGTGTCTGTCTCTGATCAATCCCAAGAGTCAGCATTCCCACCTTAGCTGTCCACTCGGTGAGTGTGACAAGGTGCTGCGGGACATGCTTGTGCAGCCTGTGCTCTTCATGCCTTATGTAGTCTTGTTTGAACCTCCAGCTACGGACATACCTGCCTCTCCTGTACAGCACTGCTGTCACATATCCCATCTTTTATCTGAGACTGTGAGACTGCACCTTACATCTAAAGTACATCAGAAAAAAAGCAAGCCCAGGAATTCTCATATTGTGCTGGTTGTCAGCGAGTGCAATCTGCAGAGATGTTGCAGAAAGACTAATGAACTGCTCACCCACCTGAAATTCAAACTTTACAAAGTCAGCCCTAAGAACCCTCACCGTGCCACTGCCACCCCGTGCTCCTCACTCTTAAGATGTGAACCCAATTCAGAGACCCAGAGAAACCTCAAGGACCCAACAATTCAACATGGAGCAAAAGGAGAAACACCATGCGGATGTCAAAATTCACAGATTTTGGCACATCAGCAGAACATCCTGTTTGTATCAGAGCCTGGCTGGTAGAAGCCATGGTGGCAAAGCAGATTCCCTGTGTCTGCTGGGAATGGATTTAGACCCCCAGCCAAGAGCAGGGGGACACACAGAGATTGTTCCAAATAAAGCAATTGATTTTTTATTTCAAATAAGTACTGAAATGAAGACTAAAGGGGAAGCAGAAGAAACCACATCCCTGCATCACCCAGGTCAAAGTGGAGAAATCAAAGGGAGGCATGTTAGCGAGGGGTGAATTAAACTGTCAGCCCTGGTTTCTGCAATTCATCTGAAAAATATGGCTGCAGATGTCCACTCCAAAGAGACAAAGGAAGCAATTATGTAAACAAATGTTCTTACAAATAAACATTTCGTGCAACGCATTTAATGACTTTATCACCAGATAATCTTCAATAGCAAAGCATATCAAAACACTATTTTCTCTTTAATCTTTCCAAATTGTCAGCTGTGACTGTGACAACTTCAATGCACCCCCACCATCCAGCACTAAGGCACTGCTCCAAAACTTCTGCCAGTCACCACTGCTCTGAGACTGCCTTCAGACACAAGAACACCACTGATACCTCCATTTAGCACTCTGTGGGAGGATCAAAACGTTTCACACTCATTAAACTCCATGATGCTCCCATGGCCCAGAGACTTGCTGTCACATCAAGGTAAGGGAAACTCAAGCATGAAGCCTGTAAGACCATTATTTCCAAATTATCTGTGATACACAAAGCATACACAGTTATATTCATACAGTAAGCATTCAGTGAGTACAGAACAAACTGTACACATAAATCAGGTCCCATTACTGCATGGTCATGGGAAATGCACACAACACATGCAGAAGCAGACACACAGGCAGCCACAGGCACCACCTCACAGGTATGGAAAACCTGACAAATATTCATGCTAAACTTGGGCCACTTGTATAGCAAAGATGCAACACCACAGCAGGGCAGAACTGTCATGCCTTAGCTACAAGGCTAGTGACACCCACACTGCTCTGTCACTGTCTGGCTGAATTGCCTCTCTGCCTACCCATACACAAGGACAAGACAACCTTACTTTCAACTTTTAAGTTCATAAAAAAACCCAACAAACTAAGAAAAAATGCAGTAGCTTTCCCCATAAAGAAAAGCCGGGATAACAGAAGAGCAAGTGTCTCCTCCAGATGAAGTTCTTGGACATTAAACAATTCAGCACCCAAGGGAGGAGAATGCTATCTGCATTAGCTGCACTTTACATCACTGACTTTCCCCAGCACAGATCTTCTAGAAGAGCAACTAACATTAAAACCACTGCTGCCCTAATCCTAGCAAAGCTCACTGCTGTTTCGACCCTATGCATTACTGTTTTTAAGATCACAGTGCTTCCAAGAAAACAAACAAACAATAAAGTCAAACACGTTCCAGCACTGGTACATCTCCCCAGTCTGCTACAGCAGAAATCTGAGCTGTCACAGAGGGCTGTGCTCCAGCCCCCAGAAGACAGCTGCAGAACACAGCCCAGCAGTGCCATGCCTCAGCCCCCGTCTCCAGCCTCCCCTGATGCATTTTTCCAGGAGACTACACAGCTCCCTTCCTTTCTCCCTGACTCCTTGCTGCAAATACAGATTCCAAGCCTTAGGGATTAGCCCAAAACGTTCACATTTATATCACATTCCATATGCTTCATTGTTTTGCTGTGTCTTACTGAGAAGATTCCTTTCATGGATTTCCCAGTCCTCTACCCTACTGAAGTATTTCTATGGCTTCTGCTTGCTTTTCACATGTACGTTTCCCATCACTGCTGCCTCATCTACAGCACACACAGAGGTGACATGCTGGGGCCATGGGTGTGCACTGAACACAGCTAGCTCTCCATGAGAATCTCGCAGCAATGACAGATAAATGAAATTCTCAATCCTGTCACCTTTATTCACACAGGCAGCCTTTTCTGTGCTGTCTGTGCATGGTAAAATCAAGGAATCAAGCCTTTAATCCATCCATTCCTCCCCTTTCAGCTGAGAATGGAGTTGAGCCTTCCCCACTCTTCCCTCTCCATCCCTGTTTTACACTCCTCCTGCACTCTCTATTTCCCAATGTCCAGCTCTTCTGCTGCAAGCACTGCTGTTCTGGCACAATTCCTGCTGGGAGAATAACATTCACTGGAACCCAACATAGTCTTCTCTGACATCTTTCCCATTTACCCTCATCTGTTTGCCAGGAATAATTAAAAGATTTCACATCCCGTCATTACTCAGGTTAGACTTGAGGTAGGGAACAGCCCTGTAGGCACCTCTTTAGTGCTGCAGTGACCTGGACCTCTGCTGCCTTGCTTGTTAGAAGTTTGGGTGAGCGTAAGTGCAGCTCAATGCACCTTGAAGGTGGACAGACCCAAAATTTCAAATCTCTGAAAAACAGCAAGCGTACCTAGTTACTGTAGAATTTCAGTTTTAAAACTATGTTAAATCGAGGGCTTATTTACTGCTGTGAACTCTCCTGCCAGAGTGCTGGAAATACAGATGTAAAAGCACCAGCATCATTGCACTAGGGCTTGTGAAGTCCATGGGAACTTCACAACACCACCTGCAGAACTGAAGTACAATTCTGAGTCACCATTTCAGTCTTTTCATTAATCCAGCAGAGGATCTAAGGGAAATCAACTATTTAACTCCATGCTATGCATCTTGAGAGCACCTTGTAATTACCCGTTCTGGCTCTCTTCTATCTGACAGCTTCCCAAAATACCCTACAGATCTCTCTGCACATCCCAAAACCTCCCAGCTCATTTCTTCCCTGCTATCCCAGCTGCAGCATCAGCTAACAGTATTTATATCCCCTCTCTCTGCTGATTCACTATTGTTCCTTGCTTATTTAGAAGCTGATTTAACTAAATTTGCTTTTGACAATATCACATTTATCACTCTAATGCATAATTCTGACGCTCAGCCCTTCCAAAACCGACATGGAAAAGGCATCCTTTGCCTTTTTTAGTGTGGATGGGTGGGTCGTATCAGGTATTTCCTTGCGGTGCACTTACCTCCTCCACACTTTAAAAGTTCAAAGGAACAGAACCTGGCTAAATCTGTTAGAAATACTACCAGTTTGGCAAGAGACCTGGCATCACATGAGGGAGCCAACTCAGAACATGCCTGGGTTGAGGTAGGGGGCATTTATGAGCAGATGCAAAAAGCCACTGAGCTGCTGTTCGCTATTTCAAGCTAACGGACAGTTTCTTTTCAACCCTCTCACCTGTGTATCTTTCTATCTGGTCTTAAGATAATATTGCTAACACAAATGTAGGCTATCGGAAAGAGACTAAAGAAAGCAATCAGAACTGTATTACAAAGAGATGAAGTATCTTCCACAAGTTGGCCAATTAGAACTGATTGACAAACATCATGGGGTTTTTTATCTGTGTATATATTTGTATTTCCTACATATTCATGATAACAAAAAATGGTCTGCTCAGGAATGTTTCTTCAACAACCAAATATTGTTCAGGTTGAAACATCCAGACTCCTTTTTTGGAGCACAGATTAGCGCCTATTAAGAATTCTCAGGAATTCAGGATTTACAACATATGAGTATTAATACTTTGTTAAAACATAGTTGGGCTAGGTATCAGCATTGCCGTGTACACACCATCATCTTTTAACAGATCTTTGTTATGTATGAGTCTGTATTGCATATGAAGTTTTTTTCCCCCCAATCTCTCCCAAAACCTCCTTTTGAAATACTGAGCTTCTCTGGGCAGATATCCTAAAATTCCCTTGGCCTCCAAATCATCTCTATGGCTCAATTTCCTCAGGTCAGTTACAGCACGTTCTTAGGAGAGGGTTTGACATTGGAACAGTCTTCTAAAAGCACAAGGAACACATCCTCTCCTGCCCAATCCCAGCCATGACCAATCAGAGGCTCTCACCTCCTTTAACAGAGCAGCACATTTGTAGTCCCTCTCAAAACCACTCTCTTTCTCTGCTTGACCTGTATGACAGGAAAAAGCTGCTTCTCCTGATTTATTGGCCTACAAGTGAAAAAAAGTAAAATGACTTTCCAAAATGTTTATCCATTGTTCCTGCATGTATGAAACCCTCACTGACAGCCTGACAAAAATCTGTCAAAAATGTTTTCCTTCTAAAGTAAAAAAAAATTTTGAAGTTGCTAGACAAGTACCTCCTAGTTATCAAAATACACAATGAAATGACCTTAACGACAGCAAGTCAAGCTTAGCAAGATGACAACCTAATGTTCTTAATATTTCCTTTGTCCAAGTAGCCTGTAGGCTCAGCTATTTTAAACATAATTCCCTGAGCCTATATAATACATGTGCAATATGTTATACATTGGTAGCATTCCAAACACATGCCATCTTTTTTTGCTGTAACTGTTCCATGTTTTGAAGGCATCAGCCACAATTATACACATCTTAAAAATGCAGAATTCGGCACAAGAGCTTCTTTGTGAGTGCCCCTCTCCAGGCAGTGAGCAGTAGCCCACCATCAGGCTCCACCTCACACCTCTCTTCTCTTTCCTGGAGTCAAGTTCCTTTCGTGCATCGCTTTGTCATCATTTATTCTGGTGACCGGCGTTACAAAGGACATCACCCCAGTTCTCACAGCAAACGCATCAGCTCATTTGCTAATACCTTTAACCTCTGTCCTTGACATACCAATCACCACTCACTTGGACTAACTCTCTTAAGAAATGGTTGTTCTCCAGGCTCTTCATAAGGCTGTCCTTCCCTCGCTTAGCTCCATATCTTATTCTCATTCTCTCCCATACATTTACTTGCTCAGATTCATGTGTTTCTGAAATTGGTTTAGCACCATCTCTTCACTCAACAGTCAGATCTTAACTAATGCCTAAATCTCATCATCTCCACACTCTACATACAGTTATTCTACAAAACACCTCACCAAGGTGTCTAGGAAGACAAAAGGCAGCACAGAAAGGTGGATGAGGGTCTGTCCTCTCCTTGTGCACAGGAATGGGTCGCCCCAGAGTGGCATCTCACACACCACAGGTGGGTCTGTGATTCAGATCAGACTCCCCATCAGCAGTGGTGCATTCTAGCACACAGTGGGGACACATGCTTCCTTCCTGTTCCAAAACTGCCTCTCCTCAGTCTCAGCACAAGCCTGGAGCTTGCAACACAGGGGGCACACTCTCCTGTGTACACTGCACTGTTCTTGTGGTCCACATCATCTTTTAATAAATGTTATTACAAAAATCATACTGGCTCCAGACCTCTGTTTTCAGGGCTTTGTGCAGGTCAGCTGTTACCTTACTGCATCCCCACATACTGAGAGCACTTCCCACCCAAGTCACCACTGAGAGATTCCAAGTATTTTCAGTATTACTGACACATAAGATGGACAAGACACCACACAGGAATAGCAAGGACATGCCTCTAAACATAAGGGTACCTGTCAGACCAGTGTCAGGAAACAGCAGGCATCTTAAAGTCTCAGGGGAGCAAGATCCATCAACCCAACCACAGCTCACCCTACAGCAGCTATCGATACAGTAATGCAAAATCAAAACTAAAAAAATAATAAAATCTGTAACCGGTGTTGGTTTTAGAATTCAGCCCTGCATAATCTTAGCCCTAAATGTCATGAGATCTCAAAGATATTAATAAGAAAAATCTTTATTTCAAACTACCCTGAAGCTGTGAGGTACTACAGTATTATTATAAAGGTACCACATACTTCAGGATTAGGACCAAATATCAAAATTACCAAGTTTGAGAGTTCTTCTCAATACAAGCAGCAGACACCTGCCCTTTTAAACTCAACTGCTTTGTATTTGTTGATGTTAATGTAAAGTTTCTCCCAGTTGAGCTGTATACCGTAAGCCAACTGGCAAGACAGCCAGAAACATGAGCAATACAGCATCCTCAACAAGGCAGCAATCCTTCCAGCACCGGGGAGAGTAAGGCAGGAGCAACACCTCAATGCCGCCAGCCACCACTGTCAGCTGGAGGCACACACACTGCACCGCAGGCTATCAGTCTCCATCACACAAAGAGACACTGACATCTCAGGACCCAACACACATACCTAACAGGAGCAGCACAGCATCCAAAATGACTTTTCACTGTTTTGAGCCACTGTTCCTACAGTCCTAGTTCTGTGCCATACACCCCCATCCACAAGCTGCAGATCGTCTCCTCAAGTCACTGTTCATTCATCTGCCCCACTGCTACCAGAAATCTCTTTCATGGAATATCAAACAGCAGCAGAGCAGGCAGCTTGGAGGACTGTTTTTTGTTCACACCTCATCTATTTGCCCAGTGTCTCCTGAACGAGATTGAAAGAATACTGTGGTTTCTGTTCTGCAAAGGTCTCAGAAGCCTAATGACAGCCTGGGAGAGCAAGGAGGGTCCTGGTTTAGGCATATGAGGATGGGAGCATGAAGAATCCCAGCTTATTTCAGCTGCTGCTGCAGAAGTGCAGTCCAAACCCAAAGCCACCAAGCAATGATAACAAACCCTTCCTTGCCTGATGTGAGATTTATTTTAAAGAGCATTGTAGCTCCTGATTGGCAGTGCCAGACAAAACCTGTCAGTGTGAACAGCTCACTATCAATGTTCGATAGCACTTTATGGACTGAATTTCCCCCTGGAATTGCACCTATTCCTACTAAAGAGGGAAATGCAGCACAGTTGGAAGAATTCCTGAGGCCCCAAACAGATGATCTCATGGATCTTCTTTTACTTTGGATGCCAAAGTAAAGGAAAACATTCACAATCTTTTTGTTTCCATTCATTCTTTGCTGTTGCAGGCCTATGCTTACCAAAACATTTATAAATAAAATTAAGTCTTGAAGAACTTTTGGTAGAAAACTATTTTTCTCATATCCTCATGCTGCATACAGACTGTTTTAAATATAAAATTTTAAACAAATAAAGGTGGCAACATGGTGTGAATCTTCCTCATGAGAATTTCTGGTTTCATGATTACATCCTGCCACCAGCATTAGGAATAAACAGAAGTCTACAATCATACAATAAGTGTGCTTTTCCTTTAACACATGCCTCTGTGGTGCAACAAGACCCCATATAGCACAGATTCAGAGTGTGTCCTTCTTTGAATTTAACAGCAAAAAAGATGAAGCAGTGAACAAATAAACTTCGCTGAATCACTCGTTTAGCTGTCAATAATGACTGTGGAACGTGCTGCAGCATATTGATGATGTGCAGCAGAGTACATGAAACCAGACTGAGAAGCATCCAAGCTCCGTATCTACCAAAACACCACATTATATGAGACTAATCAAAGTGACACCCACCCTCCCCTGTACATGAAGTGTGTAACCAATACCCTGACAAACATTCCTGAACAGAGATTTCTTCCCAGTTACTAAAATGTTGTTAATGTCAGCAAAGCAATCCAGGAACTATTTATGAGACAACTCACTGTTATTTGGAGGTTTTTTTGCAACAATCATTCCTCTTCTCAGACACTCACAATAAAAGACAATTTGTGCTGGCTACAACAGTCAATATTGACCAGAATCACACGAAGCTATTAGGCTGCTCCTGCAGAGCAGCGCCAGCTGATCAAACACTGGCAGCAATCATGCACAGGAGCAGTTTCAAGCTCATTGGAAAAAAAAGAGATTTATCTCACCAAATTGAGAAAATGAGGTTTTAACTGCTGAAGCATAGCGAGCACTAAACCAATATAAAGTCATTACTCTCCTCTTCTAATATCCATATGACCATTGAAGCCTCCATCTACACTCCACTGCTCATTCTGTCCTCTGACCTAAACATAATCTCCATGTTTCATGCCCTTCTCTAAGAAGTATTCACTCAATATCTTTGCAAACCAAGGCACCCTTATTTCATCACATCACATTTGGCTCTCAGAGCAGCATCTACCCACTGCAACCCAGAGGGAAAAAAAAAATCAGTTATTTATTTTTAGGCCCCATGTTTCATGTGACACTAGGTTTTTCATCTTCGGTGCCTAGTTTAAAGTCAGGAAAGACCAACGGTGATCTGGACACAGTAACACTTAAAAGCACTGCAGGGATGTGTGGCCCTCTAACCAAACACTCAGATCTGACTGTGCTGTCAAGCCTTCACCCCTGTGGGGGAAACACACAGGCCCTGGTGATGAATGAGACTTGAGCGCCCATCCCTGCATCCACAGGCAGGCAAGAATTTGTTGCATTCCTAAGCTTCACATGCTCCCTTATAATAAAAGCACTTGAGAATCTTAACATATAGTTCAGAAAATCGCAAGCAACTTTTTAATGGCAGAATGACCTGACTCATTTTTTGTCCATTTTCATACTGGCACCCCATGTTTTCTCTTGCTGAAGAGACATGTGAGATGAAGAGCATGAATGGACTTTGGAGGTGGGAAGCACATTTAACAGATGGCCTTTGGCACCCATCAAATTGAGTTCCAATAATTGCAATTTGAAGGAAAAGACTGACAGTGACTTGACATGGTCTCTTTCATAAAAATGCACCATATTTCCTTTGTGCCATATCTTATTCACTTTGATGTATTATCATTCCCTGCTTCTCTTGATTGCTTTTCAAAAGCCATCTAAATTCATGTGAATTGGTAAAGGGTAATTATCCCTATGAATAATTAGAGCATGCTAATAAATGCAAAATAGGACAAAATGTTAAGTTTTACCAGCACTGACAGTTCTAGCTCATGACGCCTGCTCTAGTAAAAGGGCACCTACTGAACAGTGACAAAGGAACAGGGAAGATATCTGCATCCTCACCACAGCAGTAAGGAGTTAGTCTGAATGCTTCTGTCATTTTTTGCTGTAAAGTCCTGCTTTTTGTCTAAAGAAAAAGAATGGATGGTTTCCTCTTAGCAAAATTCCATATGAACATATGTTTACTAAAGATACACGATACTACCAAAAAGAGGAAAAAGAATTAAACTATTACCACAAAAAAAAAAGATACTGGCAAGAGGAAGAAAACAGAAGGTAGTATTCACATAGATACTTGTCATTAATTCTCACTGTTCTGTTCTTTTTGTGGCCATGGAGAGCTCAGTGCCAGAGACCACGAGGTCCCTGCAGGGCCAGAGCAATTGGCCAGGAGCAGGAACTGCTTGAATCAGCTCAGGCACTGCCACCCATCCTGACATCACAAGCTGTGCTCCACAGCACATCATTCCATCACGGGGCAGCACAGTCCCATGCATTGCCCCAAATAAGCATGTAACATTTATCATTTCCATTAAATTTTATTGAACTGAATAGCTTCATACAGCACTATTTAGAGGGACCTCCACCACACTAATTGGATTAAAAGGCACGCAAGAACAAGAAGAAACATTTAAGTGCCTTCTTAGCAATGGCAGGAAGCTCCACAATTAAAAAATAAAATAAACAGCAGTTCAGAATTCTCTCCAGGTTGCATTTGCTGCCTCCTCAAAGTCATGACGGATACTCTGGCATCATGATGGGAAAGACATTAGTGAATTATATGAAAAATTTTAAGTCCAGTTGGAGTCCAGCCCGTCATTATTTTCTTAGTGTGCTTTTTTAAGAAGTTTAATACGGAACAGTATAATGACTCTAAAAGGGCTATTTCCCCATCTTTTGAAAAAAAGACAAACTAGTTTGATGCCACACAGAACCTTCATATTTTCACTGTCTAAGCTTATCTCCTTGTAGAAGAAAATTGCAAACATGCTGTAGTCAAATGAGCAAGAAGCAGGATGGAAAAGTAAGATTCAAGTTAGTCTGTGAGGTTGTTGGGGTTTTTTTAATGAGACAGTATTTTCTACATTTATTAGATGAAACATTCCTAGATGGTGCTCACTGTTTTCCAGTCTCTGTGACTCCCTTCCTCAAACGCTTCCACCACAACACCTAAAGATCCAGCACTTACCTTCCCTAAGCCCGAGGTCTCAGAAGCTCTCCAGAGCTTCAATTCAACGACAGGGCTCTAATTTCAAAATCATCTGAAAAAGCACCCTCCACCACAATACTGCAAACATGTGAGTTACAGCCTAGATCTGAGCAGACAGGTTTGCACTCACTATTTCAGCCATAGCGTATATCTGCAAGCAGGAAATCAATTTTCTTACGTTTTACATTTGTAAACTGTAGTTATTTTCCAACTGATTATCAGTGATGCACAGAAATACAGTTTTCTACTGCACAAGTAGATCCACGTATATTCCTACACAAGTATTTAACCAAATCTGTAACTTAAAGCATGTTTACACAGAGATTTAACACTTCTGGTTTTATTATGTTAAAAGGTACTCCTGGAGGATGGATTTTTTCCCCCCCCTCAAGCACAAATTCTTCTCCAAGCTGCATTAAAGCATTTCACAGTTACTTATTAGCATAATTTTGACCTGTCTCGTCTAGAATGGTGAAGCAAGCCACAAAAGGCTGATATCCACTCAACACAATACACTGCTTAGGGGCAGAACCAGAGCACCCAGCAGGACACCGCAGCTCCTTCTCCAAGAAAACTTGTTGGATTGTTGTTTTGAAATGATGATGAAATGCCAGAGTGGCCTGCCCAGAGCAAGCCACAGCCACTGGGCAAGTAGTAGAATATCCCAAACAGACAGGTCCAGATGACTCAAGGCATCTGTTCTTACCAACTCTGGTAGAGCTGATCATGGCTCAGCACAGAGATGGGGAAGCCAAGGTCAGGGCTTAGTGGTGAGGAGGCATTGTGGTGACCAACAAGCCATGGGATCACATACACTATAAAACTTCAGAAGAAAAGTAGAAGGGAAGTCAAGTGACCATTCAGAGAGCTTGGCCCAGCCACCCCATCAGGTATTTATATACACACACAAGATCCCCTTGAGCCTTTTCTTCCCCAGCCTGAACAGTCCCAGCCCTCCCAGTCTCGCCTCATGTGACAGATGCTCTAGTCCACTGGTCATCTTCATGGCCCCATGCTGTACTTGCTCTGGTGCAACCATGTGTCTTGTCCTGGAGAAGTCAGCACTGGACCCACAACTCCAGATGTGTCTCAGGAGAGCTGAGGAGTGCAGAAGGATCATGATCACATCCCTTGACCTGGTAGACAGGGCATTCTTAACACAGCCAAGATGCTGTTGACCCTCACTGTTACAGAGATGCATTGCTGGCTCATGTTCAACCTCCTGTTCACCAGGACTCAGAGGCCCTTCTCTGCAGAGCTGCCTAGGGCCAGTCCTCTCCACACACAGTGCTTGGCACTTCCCTTTCCTGAACTTCATGAGATTCCAGTCCGTTTTTTCAGTCTTTGGATGTCACTCTGAATGGTAGCACAACCATCTGGTCTTTAAATCAATCTCACTTGAGAATACACAACAACTTCCTTGAAAGTATCAAATATTTCAGGTGAAGGACTGCCGTGAAGATATAGCTGGACTCTAAGAAAAATGTTATGATTTCTCTGAAGCAATCTTCTCCTTACATGCTTGGTATTTCCCTGTGATGCCCCTTCCACTCAAGTTCACGCTTAGTCTAAGAGCTGATAGGTTTTGTTTATAATGTCATTTCCAGTTGCTGAAGCCAGGCCATATATCAATTATTACAAAGTCACCACAGCATACCAAGCACAACAGCCGATGCAGCTAATGAGGCTGTCTTAAACAATATGATAAATGCATATGCTGATGAGCCATGGCATCGCTGCTTTTCCATTTGTGCACCTCCATGAATGATGAGTTGTGAAAGTGTCACCCATCATCCATCACGCTGAAACCTACTCATCAGGTCCCTAAAAAGCAATTTGCATTTCCCTCTCTCATGCACAGAGCAATAACGGGTATAAAAGGAGATTTATGCAACCTTCTAATTCTTTGCTAAGCAAAGTAATAACACTTCAGCCCATGTAACTACTCAGTTTTACAAGGTATGTCTAGTTGGTTCAGCACATAGTAGTACAGACGTCAATCTGTTTCACAGTAGAATTAAAACAGGTTAGTGTGGATCCTAGCTGGTAGAAGTAAAGTATGGTGGAAACGCAGCTCTGGTGTCACAGCTTCCTTTTGAGAAGGAAGTTTTGCTCAGTCTGGGAAAGGGAGGACTGGAGGAAGCTGGGCTAAGTCTTCTACTACATGAGGAATTGCCTGTTGTACAAGGGTGATTGATCAACTAGTCTTCGTAAGCATCAAGGGACACACATGAACAAGTCAGCTTCTTCTCACAAAATAAAACTTAGTTTAAATATTAAGGGAGGAAAAAAGCAGTCAAATCAGAAACAGCTAACAGACCAACCAGGGAGGATGTCAGATCTCCAGTCACTGCAGGTTTTTATCAACAGATTAGATGAGTATCTGTCAAAGATGTTTATCTAAGGATAGAGGAGAGAAATGGTTTTTTTCAGGGAACTAACACACATTTTAATAAGCCAATCGATAAAACATAAGCTTGAGCGGGAGAGGGCTGAAAAAGCTTTTGGGCTAAGCAGCCTGTTCCACAGAGGTGGGGGACAGTCATTCCCCAGCCAGATCAGCTAGACCTGAGGACACCAGGGCTCCCACGGGCTGTTCCACTGGCAGTCAGCAAACCTCCCCTTACAAACACACAAAAAGAAGTTATTAGTACAAAAAACTAAAGATATTTCAGTGAAATAAAAATGAAACTTCTCCTAAGAGTTGTACATGCCACCTCTCAGATGGAGGGGACATGGGGGAGTGGGGGGGTTTCTCATCTGTCTGAGCACACAAAGCAGCAGCCAGAGATCCCAAGGCCTTTATCATTTTGATGGCCTTGTGCTCATTCCCTTTTTAGGAGAAAAATCACTTGTAATGGCCTTCAGGGAACTAATTAAGTAAAATGTGCTGAAGATGAGGAAGGCAGCAGGCTAGGGACAGATCAAGCAAAGAGGCAGAGTGCATGAAAGAAAACAGCTGAGACCCTTACAAATAATCTGGTTTTTTAAAAAACACTGGTGAAGTAATTTTAAGATCAAAATTGAGATTTATACTTTCATTGCAAGTTTTAGAAATTTAAATTATGAATATAAATATTACCACTTTGGTGAAAAGCTGGAAGGCTATGTATTAGTATTTCCCTAAATAATGTGAGCCTATACGTTATCAGACTATACATTAGTAGGTATTAATTCCAAACTCTTGAATTCAGTGAAAAACCTCCCTTTAACTTAGGAGCCTTGGACTCAAACCAACACCGAAACCAAACAAAACAGAAGTAGGGAAGTCATCCAGTCCTGTTTTATTGTCCAAACTAAATGATGTGCAAATAAAATATAAATTAATTTAGCCATAGATTTCATTAACAATGAGCAAGTGAATCTTTTAAAATACATGGTTTTTACCTTAACAATTCTACTGTGAGTATTATCGGAAAATTTTCTCTCCCCCTCTTCCACTGAAAAATGTCACAAGACCCCTTAACACATAAATTACGTCCAATAAGTTGCCTCCAGCTAGGATATTTTGTTAACTGCTGGATAAAGAACAGCTGTATTATACAGAGCTATAATCATGTTATAAGGAAAATATCATCATCGTGGAAGTATGATTTTCTATTTAGATGCAAAACTAGCAAACAAAATCAAACCCTGTGCTAATAACAATGTACAATCTTGGTCTCCTTTTGATCGTCTCCACATTTCTTGCCTGATTTAAGAGGAAATGTAAAGCAGACACACTCGTTTGTAGGGTTGCAGGGATTCAGCCAAAGCCAATGCATGCTGATCAGCTACGAAGAAACAAGATGTCAGCAGAAATCTTCATAACCACCTCACAGTGTTATCCACCCTGCCCGAGGGACACAGCCACTTTCAGCACCGATTCTCGTAAGGCAGAAGGAACAGAAAATACAGTACTACTTTATAGCTGCAGCGGCCAGATGAGCCTGGCCCTGACACATACTGAAAGCTTGTGTTACAAGAGATGCTGCAAGTTCTCTTTTCGTGTTGCTGTTCTGCATTCCCTCTGCATTTCCTCCTCCTGCTTTAAGTAGTCCTCTGTACTCAGTGGTACATCCCAGTTCAATGGATATTTATAATGGACCACAAGAGAGGCTGGGGGACAGCAGAACATACCCCCATCAACAGATGACCAGCAAACTATCAGTCAGAACTGTAAACTGTGTGATATACATTAAAAATTTTGTTAAAAAAATATTTTTACCCATGGAGCATCACATCTACACTTTTCAGCAATATTTACAACCTGTTAAACAGGAGAAAAAAGGGGAAGAAGGAGGAAATCAAAGGGCTGTTATTTGTCCCCAATGAATTTCAGAAAATTTCTTATTAAAAATCTCTTAACAGCCCAGGCAGCAACAGGAAAGAGGCAATGCTTGAGAAAGATGGAGAAACCATGGGTTATAAAACAAACGCTAGTTCCAGCACAAGAGCAGTTACCAGTTTTGAAAAGCCCAACACCAAAAACCCATGTTCATGTGATACTAAAGATCTGGCGTAAAACAGAGGGTTCAAAGTCTATCATTATGGCTGGCGTAGGGCAACCAGCACAAGAGTAGGAACAGCAGCCATTCCCATCCTGCTCCAGCAGTTGCCACAGGCATGAGGAGCCTCAAGCCATTTGGGGAACATCTGTCACCAGAAGTGCTAACCCAGCCCCTTTGAGCCACAGACTACAGCTGGCCAGTACCATGATGCTCACAGCGTGGGGCAATTTCTCCACCATTTGAGCTATACAGCCACTAAGGACGCATGGAGCAATTCTAGGCTACTTAAAAACAGGCCATGGAGCACAGAGTGGGCCTGGGCCACCAGGAGAGGAGTCAGTGGCTCCATGGGGTGCCGACTGTCAAGCCATCCAGCCCACACGTGCCACTGCCCAACCTGGACCACCTTACAGTGTATCTCTGCCACAAAACCATGTCAGGAGTACATTCTGCAAACAGACCTTTTAGTGGCCAAACACAGCTGGAGATTATTTTCTTGCACTGACAGACACAGGCATCAACCCTGATCAGGAATATTTGGGTTCAGCTCACTGTAGTACTACCAAATATCCCTCTGACTCCACACACTTGATTTTAACACCGCACATCAAGGGACCAGCCTGCACCCCGATAATCTGGTCTACCACCTCAGCCCCTGGACGTAAAATGGAAGTGTCCTATCTTACACTCACACTAGTTCACCATTACAGAAAATCTTCAGTTACTATGGTGATGGGGAATAGAAAAGCTTAGATTTGTGTAAACACAGGTTTTCATATGCAGATTGCGGTATTCTGTACTTCTCGTTCATACCGATTTATGAATTTTCAGTTATTCAGCCAGCCAGCAAAAACCTAGTGATTACTCATAAACATAAAAGTTCACTCCTAGATAAACCACATATAAAAATAGGCCTAAATTTATCATATATTTTATTCAAAATGACTGATTCACTCATCTCCAGTTACACACTGGAACACAGCCAAGCTAATTTTAATTACTTAATTTAGGGGCAACTCACTCTTCCCCATTTCCCTCATGATAAACTTGTTTACATACGTATGTCTCTGCCTTCTACCTTTTGTGGATAAAACACAGTAAACAAGGAATAGAGGCCTTTAGTGAATGCTTCTAAAATTCACTCTATTCAGCTTTGAACTGCTGGCCCGAGGGTGAAATCAGTACTGATTCATAATGTCTCAGATCTTTTTTAAGCTGCAACTGAGCATTCATAGGAACACAAAAATAGGCTGAAACAGTTCTGGCTACCAGTTGTGATGGTTTTTAAGTACCAATGTCCTGACACCAGTCATCCGTTTTCCTCCTTTTTTGAGCCTTTTCAAAACTGATTTCCAGGAACACACAGAAATAGGAGTCTTGCACCCCAGGCACCTGCCTACTTCCCTTGCCTATTTTCCACATAAAACCTGTCAGGAGACGGCAGCTTCCAAGAATAAATCTAATCATAGAATCACAGGATGGTTTGGTTGGAATGGACCATAAGACGTCATCCAGTTCAAACCCCCTGACACAGTCAGGAATACCTTCTACTGCTCAAAGCCTCATCCAACCTGGCCTTGAACACCTCCAGGGATGGGGCATCCACAGCTTCTTTGGGCAACCTCTTCCAGTGTCTAATCACCCTTAAGGTGAAGAATTTCTTCTTTATATGCAATCTAAATCTACCCTCTTTCAATTTAAAGTCATCACCCCTTGTCCTACCACTCCATTGAAAAAAGTCCCTCTCCAGCTTTTTTGTGGCCCTCCCTTTAAACACTGGAAGGCTGCTCTAAGGTCTCCCCAAAGTCTTCTCTTCTCCAGGCTGAACAATCCCAGCTATCTCAACCTGCCCTCATGTGGGAGGTGCTCCAGTCCTCTGATCATCTTCATGGCCCTCCTCTGGACTTGCTCCAACAGGTCCATGTCATTCTTATGTCGGGGGCCCCAGGGTTGAACACACAGAATCACACAGAATCACCGGGTTGGAAGAGACCCATCGGATAATTGAGTCCAACTACTCCCACCAAACACTAAACACAGTACTATGTCAGTTACTAAATGAGTTTCTGGAAGTTTAAGGATCAGCTGAACTCTTCCCTAGGTGGCCAGCAATCCTGGTTCCAGCCATGGGAAGGCACAGAACACACATCAGAGCGGTATCTACTACTAGCCCCTTCCAGACATTTCAGGTTTCTCATCTTCCCAGCTTTTGCATGCGCGCGTGCATGCATGCTCCTCCTAACACTAACAGCTACATTTGCACTTTGTCCCCA
This sequence comes from Piaya cayana, assembly GCA_013389865.1. Taxonomy (NCBI): domain Eukaryota; kingdom Metazoa; phylum Chordata; class Aves; order Cuculiformes; family Coccyzidae; genus Piaya; species Piaya cayana. The sequence goes on along the minus strand of WAAB01014566.1, from coordinate 45,996 downwards.
ACCAAGCACAGCCAAGAGCTCATACACCCACTTGCACGGTGCTGGACACACCAGACATCATCACCCAGAGGAGCCAGTCGGCAGCTGCTGCATTAGCACCCTCCACCAATATCGCACACTACAAACATGCTGCAAGGCTCCGTGCCAGCTGATGCAAAGATACAGAACTGCAATATTTTATCTCTATTGGTTTTACATAGCATTTGTTATTTCAAACATTCATTTCCTCTGTCCTACAAAGAGCACATAAGCAAACACGTATGCAGCAAGCCATTGTACAGCTCCAGACGGTAATGGTGCATCGGGAACCTTTCAATAACCAAGCAGCAGCAATAAAGGGCTCATATTATTCTGGCAGTGATATCAGGCAGTCCACAACCAGATGGATGTATTTGTAAATAAGGCAGATCAGTTTTGTCAGGTTGTAATTGGTTTTAGAACAAGCAATTCCCACAATGACAAACAACAATTAAATACCACAGAGTTCCCACAACATGCAACACTGAAGTGGTTTCACAAAAGGGACAAAAATGGAGGAGAGCAATGGAAGTACTACCAACAACACAGTTTCATCCAGAGACTGGCCTTATGATACCTCAACCTAGGAGAATGTGAAAGCTCAGCAGCACTATCAGCGTGATTCCAGAACAAAGCAGATCAGTCTTCACACACTGACAAGACTACATGCACCGAGAACCAACAGGGTAGACATGATTCACAGCTGGATCTTGCATATAGTTGTGGGACTCCTGAGAAGATCTGTGACCATTCCCATGACCAACCACCACTCTCTTGGGCAGTTTATGACTGCAGTTTTGTGCAAACTGTCAGTGCATCTGGATTACCTGCACAATGACAGCATGCTACAACTGATAAACATCCCATTTCACCACATTCAAGCCAAAGAACCAGTTCTGCTGGCATGCCCCATGTTTAATACACTGTCTTAAACACTCCAAACACCATCCTCCTTATGAAATCTATCAAGTGTCACCCACTCTGAGAATGACAGTATCATATCATGACAGTATCAATGGTTGGACTCGATGATCCAGTGGGTCTCTTCCAACCTGGTTATTCTATGATTCTATGATTAACCTCATTCCCCAGGTGAAGAAGCTGTGGTGCAAAGAAGCCTCACTGCTCAATCACAGCACCAGACCACTCTCAGGCCTGACAAAGGAGTCAGGAGTGCAGACTTGAGTTCCTGTCATGCCCTCCAACATCAATTAAGTACCTCAGGCAAGTCCACTGCTCCTCTTGTTCCCACAGTGTCACAGCACTCAGAGCTATGATGTGTTTGGATGCAGTAAGATTCACGGATAGCTACACGTTTCATTTGGTCTGGAGTGAAAAAAAAGACATTTTCCACAAGCCACTACAGCACCAGCATTACACCTTTCAAGGGGACTGAAAGCACATTTGGATCTGGAAGTGCAAAATGGCAAATGTTTGTATTTATCTATCTATGCAAAGCAGTTTCCAAAAGAGGTTCTTGAAATTTTTTATTTCTTTATTTTAATTCTTCATTAAAGTTTAATTCTGAAAAAGTTCTTCTCTGGTTTTTGTGACCTGCAAAATTATATCTTCCACCCAGTGCCTCGGGAGAGGTATGCCATCTGCTATATGTTCCTCTCCCATCTGACACAGATGTCATCTCATCACATTTGAAAAGCATTTGTAAAGCAGTAGGGAACTACATCAACAGCACAATCCATGAGATGTATGAGAACATGCCGTATAATTAAGAGGAGAGGCAAACTGTGCATTTCTTTCTCGTCTTCTTCCCACTCGCCCTTAGTTTTGAGCCAACCTCTTACACAAAACAGATTATTGTCATTTCAACAGTGTATCTCAAACTGCCATCCCACAAGAACAATGACTATATGAGTACTCTTTTTGTTATGGTTTAACTTTCAGTGGTTTACAAGATGACATTTTCACTCACAGCATGTTTGCTTATTGTTTCTTTAGGGATTGTAGCAAGAGTAGGTCAAGAACACAGAAGCATTGTGCAGGAAAAAAATGCTTTTAAAAACATGAATCACTCAGAACACCCCCAAGCAAGGATGTTAAAAGAAACAAAAAACACCTTGGAAGAAACTGCTGCTGACAGTCTGCTTCCCTATTCACTTCATGTACTTCAAGTTAAAAATAGTTCAACGCTGCTACTTTTGGTTTGCTTGTTTGTTTTGCCACATCTCCTCAGGTTCTTCCTGAGCTACCCAAAAAATACAATTACAGTGGAGATTCTCATTTCAGTTTTGTTTATTACAACAGCAGAAGTCCCATTCACCTTTGTGGTAAAAAAGAACAGGGCAAAGTGAAAGGCCCTACAAAATGTCCAGTAGAAAGTAAAATGAAGAATGGCTAAAGGAAAGCCTGCAAAATAAAAGGTTGATCTTGTAGGGCTTCTGTATATGGCTGTTACAGTCATGCCAAAGAGCTCCAACTGAGATGTCAGTCTTAACAGTTTGCCCTGTGTGCAACACAGTGTACACAGACCTTCACATGGTTCTTGCAAGTCCTTTGGTGCAAAATGACCTGTGTGATAACACTGTCTTCTCCATCTCTCTCTGGCTAATGTACATACCCAGCTCTAGCTACAAAACTAAGCTCAGCTTCCCTAGGGTGTGACATGAATGGGTTTCCATCACAGAGGCAGGCTGCTCCAAGTTCTCAGTGCTTCTGTACAACACTTGAAGGACTCTCATTTTCCTGCCCACAATGGATGCAATCTCAGATTGCAGCCTGCTTTCTCCTGGAGCTGCAGTACTTCTCTAAAATGTGAAGTTATGCATTACTTGCACCTTGGTAGCAAAGATCCACCTGTTTCTGCACCACTGACGTAGGAGCATTTCATTCTGACCCAAGGAGCCAACAACCTCGCTTGAAAACAGGAAGCAGCAGAGTCAAGCAAGGAGGCAAGAGGTTGCCAGAGACCTCAGCATGGCTTACCACCACAAATCAGCCACCTAACAGTTCCCCTAGACCTCACAAACAACCAAGCTTCAAACAGACAGTAAAAGGAGAATCACGCAGCACGCACACACACACACCATCCAATTGCTGTGGCACCACAGAAGACAGTACAGACCAAAGCATGCGACCAATGCACAGGCATTTTCTGGTCCTCATGCAAGATGCAGAGTTCAAGAACCTGACTCTTGTTCCTACTCCTAACACCCTCCTGCTTGTTTCTCTGCATCTCCCCACCAGCTGAACAGGCAAAATGCTCCTGCCTGCCTCTCGGAAGCACTGGCAAAATTAAATCACCAATATCTCTAAACATTTTGAAACTATGATATGGGTATTTACAGAAGTGCCAGTGTTATTTAATCCAGTAGCCTCCCTCACAACATTGCTTTGATGCTGCAGGGGAAACTATAATGTATCCAGCCAATTGTGTAATGCTGTACAAAGGGATAGAAATTGTTTTCTGACCTCCAGCAATCACATTCCACCCTGAAACATGATATTTGATTGTGCTGACATCAGCATGCTTAACTGTACATATTATTGACTGTAAAAGTACTCAGTCCTTCTGAAAATATGCCCATCTCCAAAAAGAAATAGTCATTGGGCAACTGTGCAAAATAAAAACACATCATGATATTTCAGCATGTACTTGGTAGAGTTTAACCCTATTGAGCAGCAACACACAAATATCTTCACCATAAGCAATTAGCACTGTCTTCTACAGTATATTAGTGCTGAAATACTCAGTGCAACAACCAACAAGATCTTTTACCTACAAGAAGAGACGTATCAAAGGAGAAGACCTTTGCCAGACTTCCTACCACTGCCCATTTTGGAAAAATGGATACAGACAGGCTGCAGTCACCATGGTAAGAAAAGCAAGGCAAAAGATTCAATGCAACTGTTTTCTAACCTTGCAAAATGCACTGCATGATCCCACATACAGGCAGGGATTTTGGCACATGATCTCACAGGCATGAAGCATGCCAAAGTCAATGGGAGGCATCCCACCCACTCAAGACTGCTTGCTTCAAACCCACAGCACTATGTTTGATAGCAGCCAAACTAAACTACTGTTTTCAAACTAAACTATCTTTTGACCAGAACATGACTTTCCCACCCTTTAACAGTCATTTAGGGCATGCTGTCCCTCCAGAGGAGTTAGCATGTCTTCTCAAATAACAGAGAGACAAAAACAGCTGCCTACAGTAACATTTTCACAGAAGGTCCAATGTCTTCATCAACTAACAATATATCTCTTCGCAGTGAAGGTCACCACTGATAAGTAGTCCATAGTATCCTTCCAGGGACACTGTTGAACAGACAGCCCCATCCAGCTTACAAGGTCCAGAGACACAACTCCACAACAACCATGAGTCACATGGTGCAACACCAGCATAAATCTGGAGTAAATAACCTGCTTTTGAGGTCAAGCAAAAGCAGAAAATTGGGAGTTTAGAAAAAAGCTAAATATACTCTCTGATCTTGGCAGGATAATCTTGCAGATGGTATTTCTTCCTTCACTTACTGACCAGCCAAACACAATGTCTCTCCATACTCTCACACAGCTTTAGTCTATCACTTCCCATTAATGATACAAAGTGGTTTGCAAAAAAGTCAAGAGCACCTTTCCCATCTTGCCCTGAATACAGACAGCTCTTTTACACTGCACTCCCACTCCAGGGCTGTGCTCCCAAACAGGACTCATCTGCACAAAGCTTTGCCTCCTGATCATCACTGCCTAACAATGCAACTCTAACCCTAAAGTGCTCTTGCAGCTTTAATTCTGCTACACTGCCAATACTGTAAAATGACAGCTGGATTTTCTTCTCTCCAAATGGGATTAAAGTCTGTATCTTTACAATTTCAAACATTAACAAGCTGTCTTCAATAAAGCACCCTTTAGGTTCTCCCCAAGTATCAATTAACCTTTTTTCACACAATCTTGAATTCTCCCTAGAGCCTTTGCCAGCACAAAGGCTTTCGACTGCTACACCAACAGTTTGATCCCTAGTTCTTATTCTCTTATGAGTTCATCTGTAAACTCAATGACCAAGATATAGTAGAGTTAAATTTCCATGAAGTGGAAAAAACAAACAAAAAAAAAAGATGGGAGGGGAAGGGATTCAAATGCAGACTTGAACTTCTTCCCCAAAACCACTTCACTTAAACCCATTTGGTCACTAACATTGGGCAGCAAGTGCTACCTATTACCTATTGCAGCAGGACTCTCTCTGAGCCATCAATATAAAAAGTAACTCATTCCTGTGAATTTCCTCAGATCTCAGCACCTGGCAGACTGTAAGCTTACACAGACAGAAGCTTTTCTGAATAGCACTCATTTGATCTGGGTATGCCAGCTTTCACTACACAGTAAGATGAAATTCTAGTCACCTCGGGTGGGGGAAAGCATTTTCATTCCCAAGCAAGAGTTTTTATTCGTGTGAAACTATTATTGATTAATCAATGCATTTGACAGAGAGAAAAATGGCATGTGTGTGTGCACACACACAAGGCATGCAACCCAAAATTATCTAACTGGAGATCTTGAGTTCAGAAATTTGTTCTTTAGGTGATGTTCTCTTAAAGAGCCATTCCAAGTAGCTGAACATCATCTCAGGCTCTAACTACACCACAGAATAGCCTCGAGACCACAAATAATAATTCTAACAACCAAAGCAAGAGCCATATGGCCATATGTATAGCAGCCCTAAGCATTCCCAAGAGCAGCAGGAGCAGCAGCTAAGGAGCTGCATCCCCTCTTCTCTATTTGTTTTAAAACAGGCCATTGAGGCCCTGAGCCCAGGAGGGACAGAGCTAAAAAATCAAAGGTGCTCACCTAAGGAGCAACCTCCTCTTCTCTTTCATGTGCCTGATATAGATAGACAGTAGCAAGAAACTGTAGACAACCTATAGTCATTCTAACACAAAATTCCTGAGCCTTTCTGCACACCTGCCATTGCTACAAGACAGAGCAATATTTTAGCACTTCTTTGAGAAACAAGACATATGAGTGACTGCAATCCCTTGCCACATACATGACTGATCCTCCCAAAGGCCTAGGTGAAAAAGGAAAGTAAAACTTTTCCCCACTTCTTCAAAGCTCTTCTTCAGCTCCAAAGGAAAGAAGAGTGATAGACATCAATGCAAGTTCTTTTTTGAAGCTGTTGGGCACAGAGAGGCTGCAGTTTTCCCAAACTCTCCAGCTCCCAGGCTAACAGCCTGCAGCACCAAATGTCTTCATGGAGAACCTCCATTGAAGGTCAGCTTGGCTTCAGCAGTCAGGAAAGGATATCAGTTAAGCTAACAGATTTTTCATTCAGGGAGGCACAGTGTTTTAAGGCAGCTCACCAGCGCAAGATGCATAAGCAAAAGAAACTCACAACCATCTCCTTCTCCCAGTTTCCAGCTTCCTGGACTCCCCAGTCCCTCAGTTATCAAACTGGGGACCTCATGCCAGCAGAGACAGACAGACACAACACTCCACAACCAAATCCAAACACATGAATACCAGCCAAGAGGCGCTGCTGTTGCTTCCCTCTGATGAGGCTGTGTCCCAGCTAAATCTGGGAATGCACCTTCTAGAAGAGGCTAGGATGGAAGCACCACATTCCATAAGGGAATTGTAACACCACACCTTTTTATGTATCTGTGTTTTTAAAACAAAGGGGAAGATTTAAAGAAAAAAGGATGATTTAACACGAAGGGGATGATTTAAAACCTCTCCCTCCCTGCCATGGATGGAATCCTAACAGCTGCCTCCTCACTGATGAGTAATGACAATGCTGGGATAAATAACGAGGCTGTATATTCCCCAGCCTGGCATGTGAGGGCCGCTGTGCTGTTGATGGTGCCATTTTTCACATGAACTCTAAAACCAAGCTGTTGACCACTCATGGTCATTAAAAAAATCTGACAGCACTGTGACAGCAAGAAACACTTCAGCCCTATCACACCAACTCAGTCTCAGCCCAGGGACTCATACTACAACTACGTAAACTCCCATGGTAATTTTATTTCAATACTCCACTTCCTCTCCTAAAAGTGCGTGTTGCTGTTCAGCAGCTGCCTCTTCCCAAATTACTACATCTGTCCTTTTTCTCACCTCTGGAAGGCATTAAAATAAGTCATCTCAGGCCAGTTTTTCTGAGAAAAGTTTACAAATCAGGCTCCTGGAAACGTGAACAGCATAAAGTGCATCCAACAACTGCAGGCACAAAGGAGCACTGGGTGAGGACTGGAAGCCCTAAGGAGTTCATCAGTGACAGGTATAAACCATAATTACCAATCACTGTGTGGGATCATGCTATTTACTGGTTTCTATGTCCTCCCTTGCTGCTATGATACATACCAATAAAATACACAGAGGTGGGGCACACACAATAGTTATTAGTAAGAAATACTCATCTTTTTAAAGAGGAAAGCTTGTTGGCAGCTCAAAAAAAGCCTCCTGGGATTAAGTCAACATTCGGGATTAAAGAGCCACCCAGGTTGTAAGAAAGGGAAGATTACTTCATGTCAGTTTTGCTGGAGAGCAGCATGAGAGACAACTGCACACACCACTGTGTCCCTCTCCTAACGAGGCCAGGCATTACCTGCACGAGCCACTCCGTCATCAGCCACCTGTCAGGAGTATAAACGCCTCTGAAGTTGGTAAATGCATTTCAGGAGATGATTGCTGTTGCTGCTGTGGGTGGTAGCTTGACAAACAGCTACTGAAACAAATCCAAATACAGGCAAGATAAAATTTAAGAGATCAACAGGGAGGGTTTCCCCTCCACTTTCAATGGGGCAGCAGAAGGGAAGAGTAAATCCTGTTCCTGACAGGTGCCGAAACTGTGCAGACAGAACTTAAAATATTATACTTTACAGAGGCTTATAAATATCTGCTAAGCACCTGAAGTACATTTGGTGCTGTGCTCTTACAGCCCTTAAAACTCTTCACCTGGAACCAGGACTAGCTACAGGCTATGAATGAGGTTGTAAGAGGTTTTTACTGTTATCAGGAAGACTGGTAGATTGATAAATAACATCCGCTGCACCCAGGTGCCTGACAGCAATCAGAAAAGAAAATAGCTAGACTTAGAAGGATCAAAACACCCCTATTTTCTATGAAATGCAGCCGTTTGCTCTTGGGAGAGGTGTCAGACCTCAGCTCCTGCACACCACCAGGACAACCTGAGGACTGGAATCATCATCCAGCACTGCTGACCACAGCTGCTACTAGATGGCCCAGAGGTAACAGAGCCTAGAGGCCCAGGCCATCCCTGCTGGAGATCACACACAAAAAAATCCAGAGGAGCTGTCAAGGATGCCTGGACCCACACAGGACAGGGTGCTTCAGCCACACACACACCCCACATGCTCACTCCTGCTGGTCCCCACATGAGGCCCCAAGGCAAGGGCAGGAGTCCAGGGACACAAGTAAGCCTCCAAAGCAGAGCTCAGAGGAGACCTCTTCATCACTGTACACTTCAACATGGCTGCTAAAGGCAACTTCTGTCCCATTGTGAGGGTCAGGCCACAGAAATGGGCTTTAACCCACAGCTTCAGCTTTCCCCTCCCTTGCCACACAGCACCTCCTGCACCCACAGTCCACCTGCGTAAACACACCACAAAGTGCTGGGAAACAATGCCCAGCCCAGCAGGAAAAGCCAGGGCCACGGATTCAGAAGCAAGCCCTGCAAAAGGCTCACAGCTTATCCTTTGGCTGCTCTCTTTGCCAGCTTCTCCATCTTTAGAAAGAGGCTTATCCTGCCAGAGGCACCTCCATTCTGCCATGTCTGATTGAACAGCTTCAGCTGGGGCCAAAGACCTGGGTCTTGTGAGAAAAAAACACTTCAGTGATGTTACTTGTCTTTTTTTTTTTTTTTTAAATATCACCCCACATTCTGCTAGGCTGCACACAGGCTTTCAGGCCCCCATCCGACTCCCCATCTCAATGGGGCCGTGCATTTAGAAATTCTTTTGGTTTAGCAATATCTTTTTAGGAAGGTCCATCCACAAGCAACTGTACAGAGCTGCTGATAGTCAGTTGTGTGCAGGAGCCGGCTGGTTCAGTCCAACCATCCTGGTCTCTTCTGCCAAAGCGCTCAAGACTTCAGCTTAGCAGGAAAACATCTCTCATAGATTCAATTTATTTCCATTAGAGACTGTCAATTAATCTTTATTATGAATCACATATATAGTTCTCTGCTCTTCTCTGCACACAGCCCTCCCAGTCCCTGTGCACAGGGGTCTCATGTAAAACCCATCTGCCAGGAACACACTACCAGATCCCACTGAGGAAACACAGAGGGTAAGTGGAAGATAACAAATAAATCTTATATGGCAATTAACTGAATAGGAAGCATTGCTGAGCAGTTATTATGAAGTCTTGCAGTAGAAATTAGATTGCATCCACCTGGAACTGCTATCTGTTGCTGGCAACTCCACCAAAGCTAACGGAGCTACATCAAGGCATGCCTGCTGGCTCTCAGGTCACACTTCCCCACATTCTGCTAAGGAGAACAATTAAGCCAATGGAAATCTTTTTATCTGTTTCTGTGAATAACATTTGACAGCTTCCTACCAGCCCAAAGAGATGGAACTTTCTTCTCTTTTACACAAAACCATTTTATTAAATGGGTTGTCAAGTTTCAGGCCTCAGTGCCTCCTCCAGTTGGGAAAGAAGCATCCCTCCCGAGTATGACATAATCCTTAAAAATAACTGAAGTATGGAAATTTTCCTAAAAATTCCTGAGCAGGGCAAAAAGAGAGCAATATGTAGGAAATGAGAACAAACAGAAAAGAAGGGTTGCAGCTACTGCAACAGAAAAAGTAAAACAAAGCTAACAAGTACTGATAAACTAACCTAAGCTGCAGCTCTCCTGTGAAAGCGGGAAAACACCTTGGTTTTATTTGACCACAGATTTGCAAGCCTTTTTAGTGATTTTATATGCTAAATCCACCAAAACTATAGTTCTGTTATGAATTTACACAGCAAATAAGAGTCCTAGAAGTGCAAGAAATCATCACTTTACCACTATGCAGCCAGATGCACCATTTAAAGCCTACCATCCTTAGGATCACCAGGGGTGCTTTTTGCCTGCCAGCCATGTGACAGGAGAAGATGCTATTGACTCACAGCGGTCTTCCTGCCAACAATAACCAAACTGATCACACAATGACCTGAATGTTGCCAGGGTTAAAGAAAAGCTTCAGGAAGCAGTATGAAATTAAATAGCCAATCAACAGGATGCCCCGTTGTCTCCAAGATTTACCATGCTGTACCACAGACAGTTGCATCTACATAATGAAAACTGGTTAGTTTTGCTGCATTAAAGCAACAAATCATGCATTCAAAAGCAATGAGGAAACAACACCCATTTATCTTTCTGGCCAAAGATACCAATTAAAATGGTACATCTGAAAACACTTTAAATTGTGCATCTAAGGATCTACTGTGTTCTGTATTCTGTAAGTAGTTTTAATATGGCAGCTGTAGATATGTGGCCATATCCTTATTGGCATTTATTTTTAATGCAACCATTCCTGCCTGCAAATCTAAGAAAGACAAATTAAAAAAAAAATCCTGCCTCCTAAAAGGTACCCTTACTGTTTTTTATCTGGTACTGTCAAGCGAGCATCTGCTGCCAATCCTGGGGCCAGCTCTCTCCTATCCTGACAGCTGAAGAAGGATGCAGATCAGCAGCAGAAGGAAAAGATGAATCCACGGTATGATAACTGACAGCACAGGCCATCCCATGGGAAGGTGCCTGTCAGCAGTACGTGTGTTCAGGGGAGGTCACAGCGAGAGGTCCTCATGCACAGGCAGATGGCAAACACTGCAGAGAGCTGCAAGGACAGCCAGTCTGCAGCAGCCACAGGCAGTAACAATTAGACATTTCCACTCCTAAAACCAGAGCAGCACCAACCCAAAGCCACAGGCACCCTGCACTACTACCACTATGTAACCATGCCCCAGCTATCAGCACCCCCAGCCCTTTCTGCAACATCCAGCAAGTGTGTGTGCAGCAGCCGGCTCTCGCACAGACCTGTGCACACACCCCGCACACACCCTCTATCTTTACGAAGCATTCTCAGGATGACTCCTTCCCACTCCAAAAAGCAGACAATTCTCCAGGGAGGGAAAGAAGATACAGAGTCATTATGACTGATAAATCACTCCTGTGCACAAAGATTATTCACCAGTTAAATTCTACTTACGCCAATCATGCTCCCCACACAAAGCACAGACTCATCGATTTTTTTTTTTAACCGAGGCCACAGCATCCCTCAGCACAGGAGGTCAGAGCAGGGCTTGGCTCCCACACTGCAGTTACTGACAGGCTGTCCCCAAACTCTCTGGGGCCTTTGCTCAGGCTGCTAAGAAGTAGAGGAAGTGCTCTTCTCTAATAGCCTAAGCAAGAGAGCTTTCAGCAGAACATTCCTAAAAAGCAGTCTAAGCAATACATTTTTACATTATTCCAGTTGCCTGTGGGCTCCTCTAGTAACACTTGAGCAACTTATGGGGTTTTATAGACTTCAGGCACTGCTAGATGCTTACTGTCTTGCGGGAGCCCCAGGCACTGGCTGACACCTTACACCTTCCAGGCTGTGCTGGCAGATCGCACTGGCCAGCACCCTGACTATTTTCAATTCCCTCTGATATCTGTCTTTGAAATGCACTTCAAACGCATCTCTGTGGTGAGCTGCTTTGCTCTCCACCCATGCCAATGTATTCCCTGGAGTTCACACACTGGGTTTTCCACCTCTCTTCCTACTATTTTCTTGGCCACACTGTGCTGTGTTCAGATTTCCACCCCATCCTCCATAACCAGACATCACTTCTTCAAATTCTCATCTTTTACCACCTTCACATGTCAGCTCTTCTGCGCCAACATTTTGTTTCCATTAATCTCCCCCACGGCTGCTACCCCTTTCTTTCTCCCTCGCTATTTCTCTTCCATTTTAGTCTTTCTCTGGGGATGTGGGTGGTGTTCTTCACCAGGGTTGTGGGGGTTTAGATAAGAATAGAATAACAACTAAATCCCTGAAGGAAACAAGCAAGTACCTGAGATAATGAGGTGGCCTACATGAAATTCCATTTGGTTGAATCAAAAAGAGATCAGGCCTTGCAGAAGGAGAGCAGAAGCGGAGGTGGGCATTTACGGTCACTGCCACAGCCTCAGAAAGTTTAGATGATGACAAGCCCTCCCTGACACTGGGTTTTGCTGACATTGACAATGAACAGATCTGTTGCGTTTGCACACGCAGTACTGGACTAATCAGAGGAAAAGCCCCATTCCCTCCACGAAGCATCCTCAGCACCCCGGCCTCCTTGGGTCCCTATGAATGACAAACCAGTGATGTTTCACTAAAGCCTTTCTGCCCAGTTACATTTTCTTTCCCTTTTTAACGATGAAACACAGGCTACAACAGACTTCCACATCAATCCCTCTGGAGCTTGATGTTTTTCCTCCAACAGTTTAGCAACATGGGAAGCTCAGGCCCACCCCAGTCCATGCTGAGAGGTGACAGTAAGGGCGACAGCTGCCAGGATGGAGCCACAAGCACCAGAGCCCCTCCACCTCACCAAAGTCACCCCAAGACCACCTTGGCCCTGTGACAGACTTGACCTATCATGGAGCTGCCACCAACCTCAGGTTGTGCCTCAGGCACAGTTAAACCCTGACCACATCCGATCTAACCTTTATTCAGATGAAAATACAGACCGAGTACCCAAAATCAGAAAATGGATGTTTCTGGAGGTATAATTAGGCACAGAATAGTATCAAGGAAATTATTACCACCTCATCAGCAAACTCCAACTGTGTTACAGCTGCCCAGAAAAGCAGCCCAAAACGTGATCGCTGTGGTGCAATAAAACACCCTTACACGTAACCCCAGCATTAATGGTCTGACATATGGAAACCATGAGGCTACAGAAGTCGAGCCAAGAATGATCACGGCAAATGAGTATTCCAGTTACAAACAACAATAAGAAAAATACTGGAGATGTCTGCAGCAAAGCTTTTGGAACAGATCAGACTCGGTCCCGCCTTCAGCTACCCCTCTGCAGCCCCAAGCATCCAAGGAGCAGGAAGCACCTGGCACAGGATACCTTCAAGAACATCACAGAAATGTGGGACAGTTTCTATGAATAATTGCAAATCCTCTCTCGTAAAACAGAACAATACCACAGGCTAAAAGAATATTTCATCTACTTAACTGCAGGGTGCAATAACATCAATTTGCCCAAATTACACACAAGCAGAAAGGTAATTGGCACTGAGCAGAGCATGTTGTGACTGTTACATCACTCTTCAAAGCCAACTACAAAAGACTGAAATGCAAGAAAGTAAACAATGGCAGGAAATCAACAGACAGCCCCCTCCCCAAAATCCTTCCATCTGGCATCGCGCTGCAGCATTTCAGCAGCTGCTCTGTCCAAGCCCTGTATGTGCAGATAAGATACCACTCAGCTGAGCTCAAGATCCAACATGCTAAGCGACCTCTAGAGAAAACAGGAAAACCGTTCAGCTTGCACATTCACAGGTTAATTTGCAGACAAGCTATTTTACATTCTTAATTAACTCTGTCTTAACCAGAGACTTAACCATAACAAAATGGTAAATGCAAACCTGTATAAAACAAAAAAAACACCAAAGGGAGAACAGAGACATTTTATATAACAGCAGGGGCACTCGATGGGGGCAACTTAATGAAAAGGCATTAAGTAAGCAGTTAAGTATCCTCAAGCTGAAAGCGAGAAAAAGGAATTGTCATCAACTAAGCACTGGGAAGTTTTGCAGCGATGTTTAATTTACAAACTGAAGATATTGAAAAATGTCACTTAATAGTTTACTGGCAATACTAAAACCCCTATTTTTGTAATAGATGGCTACACAGACCATTTTTCTCTGCCCGACCGCACACACTGACAGACCCAGCCCTGCATCAGATTGCAGACATCTGTGATATTTCAGAGGGCAGGAACTTTTCCATAATGTCTCTAACTGTAATAAAATCAACCTGGAGCCTGATACTTGAGGCTCGGTGCTCTCAACAGGCACAACCTTTAATTAGTCTTCCCTAATATTTAGAAATGAAGCTGTTTGCTTCAAAGGTCTCCATCCCGCAGCACTGGGACTTGCATAATAATGATGCTGCCCCTTGCAATCGCTGGGCCTGATGCACGGCAAAGTTCCTTACATAAGACCTGCAAGATCAATTCCTCCTCCCCGGGGAGGCCTCGGTCACAGCTCTTCCAAAAAAAACACTGGAAGGAGGCAGGTTCCCTCCGGGTCTACGATTCCACGGTCGGAGCTCGGCTCGGGGAACCACAGAACGGCTCGGGCTGAAGGGACCTTTGCAGCTCTCCCCGTTCCGACCCCCCTGCAGGACGCGGCGATCCCGGCGGCTGCGGGAGCCTCGCACCTTCCTGCCGCCCCGCCCCGCGCACAAAGGCGGCCCCGCAGCCGAGCCCCGCAATGCAGCTCCCGCACCTTTCACTTGCGCCTCGTAGTCGGCGATGATCTCTTTGTCCTTCTTGAACTTGCCCTGCGATGACATCTTGCGGGGAGGGCGCGGGGCTCCGGGCACCCGCACCGCACGCCTCGCTCACTCGCTCGCTCGCTCGCTCGTTCGCTCACTCACTCACTCACTCAGCCGCCCGCCCCGCCGCCGCCGCCCGCGGCTGCCCTCATTGGCGGCGCCGGGGACACCGCGTAGCGCCCGGACCTCGGCGGGAGCCGCGGGGTTTGGCAGCGGAGCCGAGCGCAGCCACAGCCGGGCGGAGCCCGCGCGCCGCTCCCGCGCTCAGGTTGCGCGCGGGGCGGGGTCCTGGGGCCGGGTGGGGTCTTAGAGGGGGGCGTGGTCTTTTGCGATGGGGCGTGGTCTAGACGGGGGGCGGGGGTCTCTGGGAGGGGGCGGGGTCATAGAGATGGGGCTGCTGCACTCAGGATTGGGGCGTGGCCTGTGATAAGGGGCGTGGTCTATTAAAGGGCGTGGCACTGTCGCCGCTCACGGGCTGTGCGGGGGGCGTGGTTTTTATAGAGGGGCGTGGTCTATAAGGGGGCTTGGGATCGTTGCTGCGCTCAGGTTGCGGGGGGCGGGGCCTGTACGGGGTTGGGGACTGGCGGGCGTGGGCCCGGGACGCTGGGACAGGGACGGGGGGGAAGCGGTGCCCTCAGGGGCTGCCGGGCCACCCGTGCCCCAGCCATCGCGTTCCCGATCCTCTTCCGTCACCTTGTTCTCCAGCCTCGCAGGAGCTGCATCTTCACCTCAAATCCTGTGTTCAGTTGTGGGCCCCTCACCACAAGAAGGATGCTGAGGTTCTGGAGCGAGTCCAGAGAAGAGCGACGAGGCTGGTGAGGGGGCTGGAGAACAGGCCTTATGAGGAACGGCTGAGAGAGCTGGGGTTGTTTAGCCTGGAGAAGAGGAGGCTGAGGCTCATTTCTCTCTCCAACTACCTGAAAGCAGGTTGTGGAGAGGAGGGAGCTGGGCTCTTCTCCCAAGTGACAGGGGACAGGACAAGAGGGAATGGCCTCAAGCTGCACCAGGGGAGGTTCAAGCTGGACATTAGGAAAAAAATTTTCACAGAAAGGGCCACTGGGCACTGGCAGAGGCTGCCCAGGGAGGGGGTTCAGTCACCTTCCCTGGAGGTAGACGGGTAGACGAGGTGCTCAGGGACATGGTTTAGTGGTTGATAGGAATGGTTGGACTGGATGATCCAGTGGATCTTTTCCAACCTAGTGATTCTGTGATTCACAGCTATGCAGGCTGGAGACCTACACCATCTTCAAACTGATAAACTCCCCGTATTACAGAAGTCTGTGAATCCAGAAGCTGTTCCTTGGAGGGAAAAGTGTCAGATATTGTAAGGCTGACAATGAAACAGAGTTGGTAGCTGAGGTACATGAGTACCTCAGATGGTCCCAAGACAAATGGAACAGCCTCAAGTTGTGCCAAGGGAGGTTCTGATTGGGCATCAGGAAAAATTTCTTCACTAGAAGGGTTCTTAGGCACTGAAGAGCATGCCCAGAGGGGTGGTTGGGTCCCCATCCCTGGAGGGATTTAAAAGACATGAAGTGCTCAGAGATATGATTTAGTAGTGGACAGGTACGATTTGGCTTGATGATGACAAAGGTCTTTTCTGATCCAGTGGTTCTATGATTCTGTGTGTCTCTTACAGAGAAGAGCTCTCTGGGGCTGTGCCTCCAGGACCACTGCGTGCCCCACACCCCTGGCATCCACATCCTGAACCACCCCACACAGCTCCCCATCACCTCTGCAAAAGTACATCTGATCAGTACCTAGAAGCTAAAAATTCAGCTGCCACAGATTTATCAGCATAAAAGCAATAATGAACATGAGTACAGCAGCATCAAGACACATGGCACACATTTAACTCAAAGGCTATTCAGCTCAAGCTGGAATATCTTCTGAATGGAGATGCCTTTTAAAACTGCATTGGAAAAGTTCCAACTCCCAAAACACAGCAAAACCTGTTGTACAGAGCAACAAACTAAAGTTTGCTTTTGCTCTTCCAACCACAGGAGCAGGCCCAGCCATAGAAGGCCATTTTGAGGACAGAAACTCCCTCTTCGAGTAATCCTTACAGCACATCACCTCCTGGTGCATCTGCAGGCTGTGGAGGTAGTCATTTGTTCTCCTTTCTGTTAATCCATCATTACATTAATCTGGGTCCTACTTCCTAGCTCAATCACTGAAATACATGTATTTTATGAAAATAATGTTTGGAAAACGTGGTATGCAACGCTGGGCTCTGCAAATAGCCTTCTGTTGGGACCAGGCTCCCCAAGCACTGCTGCATGACTTAAATCCTTTCCTGGAAACATCACTTTCTAGCCCTGCATATTTGCTCCTGAGGTTTGTTAGTGTGGGGATCTGTGGGGCAAAACCAACAGAAAACCAAAGTGAGATCCAAACAAACTGCTAAGCAAAGGTACAGATTTTCAAGTGAAGACACAGTGCAGCTTGCAGGGGTTTCCCAGGCAGCCCTGTCCCTTGCTGCCCTCAGCCAGGTGAGCAGAGACAGTGACGTGGAGCCCATGGGAGCTGGGCAGCAATGCCGCTTCAGGGAGGCACCGGCTTAGGAGCCAGAGCGCCCATGAGAACAATGTCCCCTCCCTTCTGGCTGGGGGCCAAAAGCTCCCCTTCCTGACAGCTAAACTAGGAGCGTAAAATTTGGAAAATCTCCTGCTGTGGAAACACCATTTCTGCAGAAACAGAGCCTTGCACATGACTGCAACGTGCACATTTCCTGCAGAGTCACTCGCACGATCAGGGTGTGATATACAGGGGATCAGGGAGCGGGTAGAAGGGAGAGAAAACTCCTTTGCCAGCTAAGAGTCTGATCCTAATCAGTTCTCCAAATTCATTTGCAAGTTGTTTTGAGAGAAGGGCTGAACTTGAATAGATTTGTAATTTTTTTTGTTGTTGTTAACAATTAGGGGGAAAAAATGTTCATTCTAGCAGAAGCAGCAATACTATTTAAGGCTCTTTTCCAGGGGTTTTCTGGTTGAGTAAGAAAGAGTATTTGTGCTCCAGTGTAATGAAAAAAACCCACACACTTTTGTCAGCTATGAGTTTTCAAAGCATCACATACTATTTCTTGTGCTGGCGATGCGTGTGGATGCAGCCACTTGGAAAGCCGGACCCACTGTATGGTTTCTCTGTCCAGCCCCAGCTACACTCTGATGACTGCTCTGCACAATGAATCCTTTTGTTGGTGTGTTGTGTAGAGTGAATTCAGGGCAATTTGATGATTTCACAGCTATTCCACCAGCCTACGAAAAATAAACTAAGCCTATTAAATAAATAGTTTACCTAGCCCTAGCAGGCAACACAGAAGAGCATTCTGCATTCCCAGCAGCCATAAAAAGACCCAGAGAGGAGGCAGACAAAGAAAGCGCTGCTGGGAGAAGCAGCAGGCATTGCAGAGCACCGAGGCTCAGGGCTGCAGGGCTGAGCATCCATTGCTCCCTGACTCCCACAAGGATGGAGGAGCTCAGAGCCTTTCACAGAGGGAGGACAGACAACAAGCTGCTTTAAGCACCCACTGGGCATGAGAAGAGGTAGAGCTTAGGTACCACAGGGTAGAAAGGGCCACTGAAATGGTGGTTATAAGTGTGGATTAACTTATTTGGCAGGGACAGAAGCAGCCCAAGATCTAGTGCTGGTCTCTAGGACAGCTGTACTGCCTGGATGAAGCAGGGCAATGCACTGCTCCAACAGCCCAGGGTTTGGAGGAGCAAACTGCTATGGGAGATGAGCAAGCAGGGATAACAGAGATCAAGGTGTGAAGTGACAGGGAGGCAAGCAAATGATTCAGTGGAGCTTCTTTGTGGGATTTGCTTTGTGACAGTGTGCACAGAGCAATTAGGGCCCCTGAATCGGTGGCTGCAGAAGCAGAGGGTCAAGCTGGGAGAATCGGGGCACAGGACAGCTCTGGCAAAGCAGAGGTACAGTGTGCAAACCCCTGATTTGACGGAACTAGGATGATGGGAGGAAGTCAAATGGTGAGAGACAGTAAGAATTTAGGAAATTATAGGGGAGGGTTGGGTGCAGCCAGCAAAAACGAGTCAGGAGGAAACATGTGGAGAAAGCAAGAGGCTGTGAGTAATCCTGGGGGTGCGCTTAAAGGGTGCAGAAGTGAGCCAGGTGCTGGACCTGCTGCCCTGGTCTGGCAGGGGGATTAAGCAAACATCAGCAAAGGAATGTTGACACCTCAGTTAAGGATAACTGGGAGTCTAGAAGGAAAAACAGCAGTCGCTGAACTGAGGTAAAGAAGAGGGACGAGAGGAGGGGAAGCTATAAGCTAGGAATGGGGAAGCCAGGAAGCTGTACACACTCTGAGTCCAAAGATGTGTCCATCTACCAGCGATAAATCCTCAGCAGTGCAGGGAGCATACTGGCCCTGTTGCTCTCTCTGATTTTGTTTGCATCACCCATCAATACCCTGAACATTTTGTGTCAAAATATCTTTAAAACACAATTCAGCTTGGTTTATGCAGTTTCACAGCACTCAGAACAGTGGGATAGGACAGATAAGCCAGCCAGCAGTAGAGCACGTGATCGTTCAGTAGAGTGGACAATGCAGAAGGCAGACAAGAAGGAGTCAAAATGCTGTGTGCAGGGAGTGGCTGGGATACAATCTTCTCTCCAAAATTTTGCTTAGGTTGAGTGAGGAATTTTTGGTGGTGGCTAATGTAACAGCTGATAAAGTGAAATGGAAAAGAGATCAGAGATCTGCTAAGCTCCTGGCATCTGTGAGAAAGGGAATGAGAAAAATAACACAAATTTGTACAAAATAGGAACGTGGCAAAATTTTCCATTTAGAGGCATTCTTTCCTTAAGAGAGGAGAAGGTCGAGCAGGGCTAAGGGGTGATTCCAGGTTTTGTTTGCAGGCATGAAAACAAGAAAATAGTAGTCCATTGTAATTGAAGAAAGGAGAAAAATGGGTGTGTCTCAGGCATAATTTACTGGCCATAATAAATCACCTAACAAACAAAAGGTTCAGGAGATAAACAGTCCACTACAGACTCCACACAATCCTCTCCATTGATGTGCTGCTCCTCTGTACCATTCACACTAAATGTTTATCTGCTGCTCCAAAAGCATGAGTTTGGTAGTAAATCTTGCTCTACATAAAACCACAGTTTTTGGCAGAATTACTCTAGTGGGAAAGAAGAATAATAACAAGCATTTTGCAAGCCAAGTGACAGTCCCGCAGCTGTCGAGCTTGGTGGGATCTGACAGCGATGCTACTGGAAACCTCTCACACCCCAGCCTATGCTCTACAGGCATCAGGGCAAGGGGCTGCCTCTGATGCTCTCCACAGACAAGCAGAAACCTGGCTTTCTGTGAAGAACAAACACTGTCTGCGTTCCCTGCTGGGTGAATCTGGGAAGGGGCTGGAATGCTGTATGTAAGTCCCAACCCAAGCCTGGGGTTAGTCCTATGGGAAAAAGACTACTCGGGGCTGTACTTGGAGTGAGACTGGAGAAAGTGTGTCAAGGAAAACTGAGAGATATCAAAGAATGATCATCCAGGAATATTAGGTTTCAGGAGAGGGTGCCTTTGGGATGTGAAAAGAGCTGTCATATACAACTATGATATATCATTTCCAAAAGTGAGTAAAGCTAACTTACGTAACAGTTACATGGGATAATGATGTTGAGTTCCTTTGCAGCAAAGACCAGGAAGGTTGGGACCTTACAATCTGGAGGTCACAAAAAGAAAACAAACAGAAAAAGAGAAGATAATGATAAATCCCAGTGGCAGTTACTTCTCTTTGTAACATTCACAGGTATTAGGAGAATAAGTAACACAATTTTCTAATAGCAAGCTGTATCATAGGACAGTTTTTGATTTTCTTGCCAGATTGGTTCAAACGTGTGGCTGCCTCTGATGTTAAAGGTGAATATCTGAGGATGTTAAACATCTTGCATCCACAACAGAGTGACGAAAGGAAAAAAAACCCCAAACAATAGTGAAATTATATAATTGTGTCAGGATTTTCCACTATTCACATATCACTAAGCATAAAGAAGCATCAGTGTCTTAAGAAAAATAATCCAAGCACAAATTACTGATCTTTAATAAATATCAAATTCTAAGATCATTTGTGGAATTTCTACTTAAAACAGCTTTTTAAAAGGAAGGATTACATTATAATTCACTTTGTGACACTTTCATCATAGAATTTTTAAATGCAGACTAGGATGGGATGGGATTTAATCATAATAAATACTTCAGGCTTGAAAGTATAGAGAAACCAACAGTAACTATGGCAACGTGGTCACTCCAGTAAGGCTAATGCAGATTATTTCCAGGGCAGTAGCCCTGTGTGTGCTCAGGAAGCAGAGGTAATGTTTGCTTAAAGCAATTCCTAAATTAAGGAAAATTCTTTAGGCAGAAGCTGTCTTGGACTCTTTGTTTCCAGCATCAGACTGTAAGTGTTTCATGATATACTTAACATATATGCAGCTGCCTTAGATGAGTAGGCAAATACTGTTTCTAGAGAGATACTCGTGTACTATGGCCATAAGCCAGGCAGACCCTCTGGTCATATCAACTCTGTATCAACTCTTACATTAGTGAGGCTTTGAAAGGTACTGGGTGGGATGCCAAACCTCAACTGATGTGGACATTGAGCTGTTTGTTAAAATCCTTCACAACTCCATGCAAGCATTAGCTGCAGCACTGCCACCAGTTACCCAACCCAGAGTAAGGCAGCTCACACTAAGTGACTCCAAATCTTCCTTGGCCTTTTTGACTTCAAAATTGGCAGAATTCACCATACCATACCTTGGTTTGATGGACGTGGAGAAGGGGGAGAACCTTTACCTTTGATGTGTTGTGGGACCCATTGCAGCCTATCCAGGAAGTTGCCGTAGACCCCTACTTGGTGACAGCAGCTATTTCACTTCAGGCTCAGGAGTTGCCAGGAGACATAGGCTCTTCCTTGGGCTCGTGTGACTGCAGCAAACCGCTGAGAGCAGCTGGATTCAGAGGGATTGCTCACACAGGAGACTGCTCAGCTTCAGTGGGATCATCTGTGGAATAAAATCTACAAAATATGAACAAGGGAGCCAGAACTGCTGGAGAAAGACTTCCATATAGGCATTTTCCAGTGTAAGAACAAGTAAGCTGGAGACTTATAAAGTGGAAACTGTTTGCACTGCACTGCATCATCTTTGGGTTTTTGCACCTTACATTCTCTTTCCTGCCAGCAAGGTGTTGTTATCCTGTCACATTAATAAGTAAGATAAGTAGTTCTGCCTCTGTGCCCTTTTTTATCTGTGTGTAGTGAAGTGCCATTGTAACTTGGCACTGAGATAGCTATATCAATGCACTCTGCCTTTGCACCCAAAATAACTGCATCCAAAAATGAATCTTGATTTCCATATGCCTTAGGATTCCCATGTGGAAACTCTGGGAGGCTACAAGGCATAAAATATTCTTGAGCCATTTGAGATACTTGGATGAAAGATGTGTTGCATTTCTCCAGGATGGTACTGCTATGGTTCCTTCACCAGATGTAGAGCTGGAAGAATAAACTAGCAAGCAGATCTAGGAAAAAGCAGCCCATTCTGCCTGTGTTTCATATTGCAAATGCAGCAGGATCTTGACAGCCTGTCTACTACACTCAGGAGCTGCATCACTGACTAAAGCTCTGACTCTTAGGCACAACCTGTGGATACCTTCTCTTCCCCTTTCCTACCAGGAGACTGGAAACGGCCCTTCCCAGCAGCCTCACAGGAAGCAGCAAAATAGCCAAAACCTGTAGTGGCTTCATTACAACCCTTGAGAGGCAGAGCACACTTTAAACAGCACCAGAGAGAATAGTCTTTGTGGGGTGATGAAAAAAAGAAAAGCTGCAATTGTAAGGGGTATAAAAAAGAAACAGAAGGCATTGTGGTATCATCCATCTCTGGCCTTTTTTATACTATGCATGTTTTCCAGTGCATATGAATAAGGATAAGGTGAGCTGATGCAGACTCCCTCCTTTAGTAGTCCTGGAAGCGATGTTTAGTACAAGCCACAGTGATAGAGATGGTGGCAGTATCAGGGCCCCATCTGTGGTGATAGCACACAACTGTGTTGAGAATCTTTTGAAAAGGTGATCTGCTGTAGATAGTACCAAACAAGACTTGGTGCAACAAATCTACTATAAACAGCCCCACCACCTATTCTCCAAATTATTTAGTTTATCTTTACTCATGTCCACAGGTAACAATCTTATTTTTACTGAGTACTCTTAGCAAAGATGACTTCTTTGCCTTCCAGTTTGCATAGGAGGATGTAATCTGGGAGAAAACATGCTCCTTTTCAGGTAAAACATCCAGATAAAGTTTACTTTATTATTGTTGTTGTTGTTGTTGTGGTTGTTGTTGTTGTTGTTGTTGTTGTTATGGCTTCAAACAGCTCAGTTGTAAGTAGAGGGATGTCTTCAAAAAAACTGAGTATAGTATCTTTGAAGACACTAATATTCAGAGAAGAGCACTCTAAAAATATGTGCCCATCTGGACACCTGTCTTTTTCATTGTTACCACTTTTAAGCCTTTGTAGTAAGGGTAGAAATTAGCATTACACTGGTCAACAGTTCAACTTGCTCTAAGAAATGGGAATATTTACCTGTGACTAAAAGTGCAAGGTATTATAATAAACAACTTGGCAACAGCAATTCTTCCCAGTAGCTATAACTCTCCTGTAAAAGGCATTTGAGTCACATTCAACTCAGAATTTGGTGTAACTACACAAGGCCAAAGTTGCATGGCACGTTGCTTAAGCAGTTGTGAAAGGTCTCTTGCTGACAGTTTCCTGCTAAAGATCTGTAACCTCTTATTTCCTCAGGGAGATTACCAAGACCATGAGGTCAAAGCTGCAGTTTCTTTTCTCTGCAGCGATCTGCAGATTCTGCTGATGCCTGCACAGCGACTGCTTCAGGGAAAGGGCACCCAGCACCCACTCCAATAGCACTGAGCACAGGGAGTCAGGTGGTATTGAAAGGTGGCTTGAAAACACGCTTCTTCAGCACAGGAGCTTCCAAACCAACCTACATCCTTCCTCTCAGAGAGGAATATTTACAGCGGTCCCTTGCAAAAGGTGGGAGAGTCTATTGTCCTAGGCTTTTCAGGAAGGGCATCACCTGCACAACGCTATCATTTGCATCTAAAATATCCAAGGTGTGCATTTGAAGCCCAAGTCACTGTTTAAGTCCTATCCATAGGGCAACTTAGAGTCCTTTGCCCTGTACTACTTAAGCCCACAAATAAGGGCACAACAGCTTTCAAGGAAGAGCAGCAGGGACCTTGTTTCTCACCCATACCTTTGCTCAATTTCCTTAGATTTAGTCATGTAGTAAAACCACAGTGGCCCAGACTTCTGCTTGTGCTGGCCCCTCCTGTACACACTGTGCTGAATCTGAAGCTGCTGGAGCTATACTGTTATTTTTCTCCCACTAATTAAGAGTAAAGCTAAATATGTAATATTTCATACATGACAATCAACCCCCTTTCCCTGTGTGTTGGGGTTTTTTTCTCTCTATCTCAAATTTTCCCTGTTCTGTCTCTCCCTACAGGCAAGAATTTCCCCACCCTGCACTCCCAGGAGAAGCAGCTCCACCACGCAGTGCAGTCCCAGTCCTGCACCATCACAATTTCCTCACCTGCCTACAGGACAAAGGCAGCTTCCACTGCACAAGGCACTGCTGTGCCACCAGCCAGCCTGGCTTCCCAAGGGCTTAAAGGCTTTGGTATAAACCTATTTATAATAAATTGTTGCAGTTGAATTTGTAGTTTGGATGTGATTTGATCTGTGCTTTGCTTGTATGGGATGGTGCTGTTCTCCCCCAATTGCCTGCTCCCAGGAGTCCATTACAGTTTTCACAGCAGTCTACGTTTTGTGTCATGCAAGAAAAACTTCATTGGCCTTTCTTCCCCTTCGCACCCATTTTCTGTACTGATGAGAACAGTTAACCCTGTCTGGAGCAGTGCCCGTTACACGTGGCACACAGAGACAACAGTTGAACACAGAACAACAGAATGTTTGCTCCAAAGGTTTGGCCATGACTGTATGCAGAAGTTCTTAACCTCCAACAGCTGAGGGTTGGGGCTCTGAAGATGACAGTCCCACCAAGGACTGTGTTGCCAAATTGTGTTCGACCATCATGTGGGGATTTTGCCTATGCAATCATGAACCCAGAGATACACGTTCAAGGACAATGGAGTAAGGGAAAAGGAACCAAAATGTAGTATTCCTTTAAAAACAGTTTTAACATTCATAAATTCAGATGACCTTTGTTACAGTGATTTAGATTATACATTTCTGATCTATGCCATTGGCATAAATTGAACTTTGCCAAAATCAAACATGCCAAGAACTGTTTGTTTCTTTTTAAAGAACATGAAGGATTTGTGGATTTTGATACAGAATAGGAGTTGTGACCTAAAATTCATGATGTCCACATGCAAAAGAAGTAAAGCCAAGAAATCTATAACCACCTACTGAATTTAAATAAGTTAATTTGATTTAATTGGTTTCTAAGGGGAAAGAGGAAAAAGCAACATAGGAATTCTTGTCAGAGGAAGGCATGATTTCTATCTGAAATCTAACACAATTAGTGGAGTAGGATTCAGTTACTGAAGGCAAAAAAAGAAGGCAAATCAAGAGTCAATTGAGTTGCTGCAAAATTTAATATCTCACTGTCATCTTTGTTCTTAGTAGAGAGTTGCTGTAGCAACAGACCAAAAAAAGAACTTGCACTAGAGGAGGAGCTTGCTGCTCTTTTAGCAACGTCTTTTTATCATCCCTGAATTACTGTTTATGAAGAATCAATCACATCCAGCAGTATCAATGACTACAGATACAAGGCCAGATCCTGCAGATATTAAGCCTATCACACAAAGAACTGTGTTTTCAGCTCCTCTCTGCAGGTTATATGATGGCAATTTTCTTTTATAGGCTTGAGCCCATTTTTATCACATGAAAGATGCAGTTATTCCTTGATCCGTTTACATCACCAGTGGCTCTGTACCTTGCAGATTAGGCTTGTTTGTGACTACGCATCCTATAAATAAGAAACAGCTTTTCCTACCACTTTCTTTCCAGATAATGCAGGTGGCACAGTAGTTCATAAGGACAGGGCACAGGGCAGGAGACTACAGCAGCTTCTGGGCTAATGACCACAGCAATTTCAGGGCTTGTTCCACAAAGTAGATCTTCCAGAGCTGTGTGGATCAGGTCCCACTGAAGCCAAAGAAACACTCCGCCGTGTCAGTGGCTGTAACGCACTGATTTGCTTTCTGACATTTGGGTCATTGCTATTTATTGTTTGCAATTAATTTAGTCACACCTGATTTCCTTTTCTCCATGATGATCCCCAAACATCCCTGCAAGAAAACAGAGTCACTGCACATCACAGCACATCTACCTTACATGATGCTTGATTGTATTTGCCACTAATGCACAGAAATAAGGGTTGAGAAACCTCCTTCCTTCACAGCTCATGCCTTGCTGAGGCCAAGCATTTCCAACAGCAGTGTCCATCATTTGGCAGCATTGCAGGGCATGAGGTGGGAGGAGCAATCAGGAGGACATGGGGCTCTCTGGTCCAGAAAGCGAGCCTGATCTGGGATACCAAGGTCTTGGGCACACCCCTGTTTCCTTATCTGTAAGTGGAGTTAGCACTCTGGCTTTCTTCTGGGTGTGTCCTCTCATCTCTGTTGTATGCGAGTTAGCTATCGCTGCTGTCCTGCCTGTACTAATGAGCACCAACCACTTGCTGCAGAGGGTCAGCCTATTTTTATTTCTTTTTTTTTCATTTCTGTTTTTAAATTTCACCCTGTTGCTCCTCACTCCAGCATATTTCTCAATCCCAAACAGTGCTGTGGAGCACTCTGGTATCAGGAAAGCAGGAACATCCTTCACAGCAAGTAGCTAGGGTGTCGGGGTACCCAGCACACTGTGGCTCACAGGAGCAGACTGTAAGCATGCCACCCCTGCTGAAGCAAGACCAAGCTGCCTTCATCCTCTATCCCAAGCACCCGCCTGCCTGTGAAGTTGTTGGAGTGATGGCTGGAGCCCAGCTTGCACCCTGTTTTGCATTTCTTGATGAAATTACTCAGCTCTGGTGTACTTGAGGCAGATTATCTACAAGTACCTGCAGTTGGACACAGGTGCTGGGGAGGAGGGGATACCGCACCATGCAGGGACACCCAAGCCCCTCGCCTCTTTGTTCGGTCGGCAGCAGCCTCTGCCTGTGCTCGCATCGCTGGGGGCTTTCAGCAGGAGAGGGGAGAGGAGAAAAGGAAAAGCCTGGGAAACTGAGACTGCACTGTGCTGCTCACACAAAGCGCTATTGTTCGGGGGGCTCAGAGATGCATTTTAGTAGGCCAGCCTGTCCTCTGCAGAGCGTGGCCCCGGAGCAGCACACAAGCCAAAGGGAAGCTGCATGCGGGGCCTTCTGTCTGAAGTGACAGCGATTGATGAAGGGAAAGGGGCCAAATGGAAAACACGCCTTTCAGGGAGAATTTAGCCCTCTCATTAGAGCTGAATACAGCTGGCCAACGGGGCCTTCTCGTGGAGAAGCCCTGGGCTTCAGCCACATTCACAGCTTCATTGTGAATTCCAGCACGACAGTGTCATTTCCTGAAACAGAGAGTGGAAAGTTTTGGGTTGTTTTTAAGCACCCCTCCTCAGGAACACATGCCTGAGGAGCAAGCCCTTCCTCTCCTCTGCACAGCTCTCCAAACCTGCACAGGGAGGGGAGGAAAAGCAGTCAGCGCTTCTTTTTCATTTGAGAAAGAATTGTCACAGAAGATATTGATCATCTGTTTAATCATTACTACAATAATCTCTTAAAACAGAGGAAACTTTGTTCTGGTTTTGGTGCTGCTTGGGACAGTGAAAAGCATTGAGAAGGGTAAAAACATGAGAAAGAGAAGTGCAGCAAAAAGAAGAGATCAAAATGAGAAACTCCTGTGTTACTGACCATGTAACCACCATAATGAGTAGGCACAACTAATCACACAAAGTTCATGTAACATTCTCAACTCTCCTCTACCTGAGCCCTGCCTAAATTGCCTGAACATCATCTCCCAGGTCTGCTCCTGCCTCTACAGCATCTTCTCCACTGCTGACAGGGGCCAAACACTGTCCCATTCAAACCACTCTCTAAACCAGCGGTTAGGCTGCCAAAGCAATGCAAAGCCACTGCACAGAAATTAATCCTAACCAGGAGGAGGCAGGCAGTGGTTCCTGTCACAGAGACTTCAAGATTGACACAGGTGCTTGGCAAGCAGTAGGGGTTGCTGCAGCCCCCATAGGGACCAGTGAGCTGGGCTGAGCCAGGCCCGTTGAACATCCCTCATCCCACATCCTGCATCCCCATCCTGCATCCTGCATTCCACATCCTGCATCCCCTCTAGCAACCTCTGCCTGCTCCCCAGCTGAGGTGGGCCAAACCCCTTGCACCCTCCCACAAGGGGCTCTTCTAGTTGCTTCCCAAGGGACTACTGGTTTTTCCTCCTGTTTTCAGTCAGTGAAACATTGTTAATGAGCGCCACCACTGAAAAGATTCTGCCATTTGCACACCAAGGCAACAGAATGCAAGTGTTTCAGCATTTACTCATTTAATTTCTCTGTGCACAACCCTGCTCCATGCTGCTATATATGTTCATCCAAGTGGAGTTTCTGCAGAAAGCTCAATGTTAGCAGAACCCAGGAGCAATGCTAAACTGAGAAACCTTCAGGTATCTCAGAGACTTGGAAAAAAGTTGTGCCAAACAGCAAAGGACACAAGTGCTCTGCTGTAACAAACAACAATTCACAGTGTAGCACTAAGCTACCAGCATGCAAATTGCAGCTCGGTGGGGGCCGGCACAGCAAGCTGGAAGCAGGTGAAATGCACCGAGGAAGGGCTGTTCAAAAGCCTTCCCATTGCACACCAGTTGTGCTAATGGAGTACAACTCCAGCCTTCCTTCTGCATCCCTAGAAGTCTGGATGAATACCAGGCAGGTTTTACAGCCTGTGTCTGTCTCTGCTGCCACCAGACAATAGTGTCCAGGTAGCCTGTTGGTGCCTCTCTGCAGCACAGATGCACGCAAGCTTAGTGATCAGAAGAATATTCTTTTCACAGCTTGGAGCAATGCATGTGGCTCCTCGCAGTCAAGGCTCGCTTCTTCACTGCCTCACACTTTGTTTAGTCAGTGCGGATGGGTGAGGTAGGTGCACTGGTGCCTTTCACACTGACACACACAGCAATGACATGGAGGCCCATGCACCACAGCAGCTCCAAGAGATGGAAAGGTTTGATTATAAATTCTGAGGTCTCCATCACATAGTAACAGCCCAATTGGAGGAATGAGGGGGTTTTAGGAGCTCAGGCTAGACACAGATAAATGGTTTCATTGCATTATTCATGACTGTTTCGCCCCATGGATTGTCTGCCACTGGGCACATACAAGAAAACACTAACACTTCCAATTACAAGTTGATTCCCAAGTTCTTGTCTTCAGTATTAGTTTAACAGACAGGGATTTTCTGATTTCCTCCGCCAACTCAGTTGAATGCAAAGTAGCTTAGGATAATCACAGCTACATGAGCTGAAGGGCTAGCGTGAAAAAGAAAACAGCCTGCACATTCAAGGGCTGCTCTCCAGGGTTTTGTTGCAAAGGCAGACAGAAAACTGTTCAGTCTGCACTGCTGCAACACACTGTTTCTAGCAGTTTTTGTTTCCTCAGCTATTCCCTTCTGCTAAGGCCCAAATTACATCCAGATTTGCTTTGTAAGGTAAAGCCAACCATTGGTACAAGGCATATAACAGTGCATCTGCTTTTCTATTTTCGCACTGTAAAATAAAGAACACTGGTAGTTATTATTGCTATACTGTGAGGTCCCAGAATTAATCCCATTGTGATGGACTGGCTTAATATGGATAAGAGGAAGAGGGAAAGGAGGAGAGGAGAGGGGAGGGGCCTGAGGGAAAAGGATTAGAGTGGTAATGCAAGAAAGAAGAAGAAGAGATGCAAAGGTAAAGCTGAAAGTAACAGGCTGCCTGCTCCAAACCTGTCAGCACAGGCCCCATTCACAAGGTGAATGCAGAACAGCTCAAATCCATGACAGCATGCAGCTGCAGCACAGGCAGGCTCATACCAGGCAGCTGTGCCGGCAAGCACACCCTCGTGCAACAGGAGTGAACCGGGGGTGTACCAGTACCAGAGCCTTCACTTTGCATTTCATGAT
Source organism: Piaya cayana (assembly GCA_013389865.1). NCBI lineage: Eukaryota > Metazoa > Chordata > Aves > Cuculiformes > Coccyzidae > Piaya > Piaya cayana. The sequence goes on along the minus strand of WAAB01014566.1, from coordinate 16,258 downwards.
GAACTCCCACACAAGACCCATTTAACACATTTTGCAAATCCTTCCACTTGGCTGCAACTCCATCCCTGGAGCAAAAGCAGACCAACATTAACATATCAGCACCTTCACATCCTGAAGGTGCAACCAGGAGCTGTGACAGAAGCCCAGCCTGGCAAATCTGCAAGGGAGGAAGGTGAAACTGAGAAGACTTGGAATGTTCTCTGAGCACAACACTAAGATATAAACTTCTTAGTACTCCTCCATTCACAACAAACAGCCTTCACAGGTAAGAGCTACTGAGAGCTTCTGCCCAACAAAGAAATGCATCTGTGGAAGCAACTGCATTCATGCCAAGCCTGTGCCATAACCCAGTGCCCATGGGATAGATAGTGCAGTGTTCAGTGGTGTTCCTTCTCCCCTACTCTCCTCAGTGTTGCCTGAACATGGGTTTTCTTCCCATTGCTGCTCTGACCAGATGATGCAGCTGCTTTCAAAAACAAACTGCAAAGAGGGTGAAACCCTTCCCTCAGCTCTAGTGAAGGAAACATGATTATCACCAAAAGCTGGACAATATTAATTATAGTATTTGATCACGAGCAGCTGTTAACTGATCAGCCCAAACTCTAACCTGTGTGTGTCCTGGGAGAGCCTGGCTGTTTCCCATCCAGCTCCTCACTGCTGGGTCAGCAGATGAAAAAACAGTTTGGAAAATATTCAAGGATGCTTGTGAAAGGAGGAGTGGATGAAATCGCAGGAGAGCCCAGACCTGCAGCCAGCACCAGGCTGTGTACTCCATGCTATCACAGGAACTGGAGCAGGGTGGGACTACAAAGACAAGCACATTTAGGGCACTATTAAGAGTCTGGATCAAAAGCCACTGAAGTCAATAGATAATCTCACATGGATTTCAGTTGGCTTTGGGTCAGTTTCAGATGCATTTGGAAGAGGGTCTTTGAGAATTCAATACATTCCCACAGCCCAGATATATTGGATCTGGCTGAAGAAAAGCCAGGCTCCCTTCCAGTGCATACCACCAACAGCAGGTATTGCTCGTGTTCTCGTTAATGCAAGTCGAGCTGCTGAGGGGCATGGTTTAGTGTTTGATAGGAATGGTTGGACTCAGTGATGCGGTGGGTCTCTTCCAACCTGGTTATTCTGTGATTCTATGAAGCTTTTGCTGAAAGCAATGCTGCCATTGCACTACAACAAAGCTGCACCACAAACAAATATGGGGGCCTGAGAAAGTACAGGGGGTTTGCTGTTGTCCTAATAAAGCTGCTGCTTTGAGACCAGAGCAAATCATCCTCCTGCTTTAAGCAGACTCAGGGTTAACCTACACTGCAAACTGATTGTCAGGTAGCTCTGCACCTGTGTCCTGGAGGCACAGCCCTGTCAGTGGAAATCCTGAACCCAATGGAGTCGTGCTGATAGAGATGTACTTTCCCATTGAGAAGAAAGACTATTTATTGTTAACAGCATAAAAGAAAACTTTGCTGGAACAGCTGACACAACATAAGCACTTTGCTACTATATGTTGTATCAGCATGTTTGTAACTGGCCAGCCACCCTTCCTGGGTCTGCAGGAGGGCTGAGGCAGATGTGCAGGGCAATAAGGTGTCACCATGCCCAAGTCATATGCTACGACCCTCTGACAAGGGCCACTAGATCCCATCTCAGCTGTGAGGACAGTGAAGGTCCTTGCACTTCATTGTAAAGCCTGGCATCTGGGGCTCTGCGCTAGCACAGAGTAAGGGCTGACAGACCCCATACTGCTCACCACCATGAGGATGCTCCTTCTGGCATGGGAATGGGTACAGCCAGTTGGGTGAAGAAAGGGAGTGCTATTTTAAACTGTCACAGTAATTAGCTGTGGGCACATCTGCCTAAGCCCTGCCTGTGGTTGCCCCTAGTTGTGCCTGCAGAATGTAAAGTAACTTCAGAAGTGAAGCAAGGACAGCAATCTGGGTTTATGCCTTCTTTTTAAAGCTGTTTTCTTTACTCTATTCCAAGAATAACCATTCTTTAGATTTGAAAATTTTTGCATAGTGAATCTAATTTGATTTTTATCACTTTAGTCTCCCTCTTTCTATTTTGCACACTACATTAGGCTCTTGTTTCAATGCAGTTAAAGGCAGGTTTACTGTGAGATGAGACGCTGCCTAGCAGTGGCTGGCAGAGCTTCAGAGTAAAGGCAAGGGTCACATAACAGATATGCTATTGATAAGCTGGGGAAGCTTTCGCAACAGGGAAACCCAGAAAAGCAGGGATTTTCAACAATAGCTGTAAAATCAATTGTATTTGAATAGGTTCCTCTGGCTGGAGAGCTGAACTGTGTAAAGAGGAAGCACTGTGTTCGTTAGAGCTGCAGCAACTCTGTGAGACTGTGTCAGGAAGGTTCGGAGAGTTCTGACAAAAATAGAAGCCCTGCTGTTGTTCAGTTACACCCTGATGTTTGGTTTCTCCTTTCCCTTTTTTTTTTAAACTCACCATGTGTTGACTGTTTGTGCTGCTTGTGAAATAGTTTGTTTGTCACCAGAGGTCTGGTCCAGCAGTGCTCTGAAATGCACTGCGGTTTTGCCCCAGTGGAGCTGTGTATCACACCTCCTCTACACAGACTGGGCCAGTTCCATTTGTGATGCCACTTGATGAGGTGCATGTCAACCCCTCCTTTTAGGCAAGATCAGGAATGTCTCAACATGTTCTAAGTATAGACACAATTGCCTTCCAGAGAAAAAACTGTGCTAATTTGTGTTGGCACTGATTTGGCACTAGTTTCTCATGTGCCAATCACTAGGATAGATTTCTTTTCCCTATCCTGTGCCTAAATGCTGCAGTAAGAAAAATCTGTGTTATAGTGACAGTGGCTTATCCAGTAGCTATTACTTAAATGTATACAGATTCATAGATGCTTAAATGTATTTAGATTCAAATGCTGCGAGATGGGAAATGGGAGAAAATATATTTTGTCACAAGCTAATAAAAAAGTACAGGCTACTGGTTAAACAATATTAGAAGATTAAAAAAATATACTGTCGACACTTATTATCTGTGTTTTTCAGTCCTAAGGAAAAAGACCACCTTGCCACAGCAAGCAAAACTATGCTCAGAGAGGTAGTCCTAGAGGAATTAAAAGCTGGGCCAGATCAGCCTTGATTAAACATCAGGGTGCAGGAGCAGAAGGGTTCAGAACACCGTTGTTAATTATTCCCCTGGCGAAACAAAGGTGCTGTTACTTAATGAGATGTATGTGAGCAAATCCTGCTCCAGGCTGAGGTGCCAGAGCCAGCAGACTGTCAGCATGGCTTCAAGCTGGGTTTAAGCAACCTACCATCACACCATTGCAGAGAGTCGCACTGGCCTGCTGCCTCCTCATCCCTGCTTTCCATCCTCTTCCTCCAACTGGCATCACCGGGTGCACAGCATCCTCACCCACTGTGCTGCTCTGGCTGAGGACTAATCCTACCCAAAAACATGCTGCATTTTTTAATTCACTCAAGTTAAAGAACCTCTGAAATGGAAAGTAACAGTCCATGTATGCCAGTGGCAGTGCTCCCAAGGCACAGAAGACCTCTTAGGACTATGCTACTCCAAAAAGGAAAGCTTCCATTTACTGAGGGCTCTCCAAACACAGCACCCAGAAATCAAGGCACTAACCTCTCTGAAAAAAATCAAGAGTAAGTGCTCAAATTAGCTGTCTCCAAAGGCAAAGTGGAAATACAGCCTACATAGTTTGGGTTTCTACTTTAAACAGTAAGATGGGCTTTTTCCTTCATTTCACTACTAAAAAATGCAGCAGAAATCTCGACTCCTGCATAAGGTTTAAGAAGGATCTGCGCCCTGTTGGAGTGGAATTTCACAGCACTGCAGAGCTGTGATGCCCAGTTAGCTCTTAGCACATCTCTTTTCATAAGGACATAACCCTGTGTTTTGGGGCAGCTGTTCCAAAGCACGGGCATTCAAAGGATATAACAGCGGATGCAACAGCTCCATAATTTGAGGAGAAGAGTAAAACACATGTGTAAAACAGGAATTCACCAGTGCTCTGCCAGCTGTACATATGCCCAGAGTCAGTGCAAAGTGTTGTTGTCAGATCTGACTGGCAACCTCAATGGTAATGCAATCAACAATAGAGCTTGCTTGCTCACAGGGATTCAATGCCAGTATCATTTGTATGAGAGGCAACATTTTGGGGTAAATTTTAATTTAAAATTACTTTAAAGGCTGAGTGAAGAGAGAAGAGTTTGGGTTTGGGTTTTTTTTTTAATTTCAAAAGAGGTATTAATTTCAAAGAGGCATTTAGTTCTTGAGAATGAGATAATCCTGATAATCCTATCCTGAGAAAATGAAAATCTGAACAGAGAGGATGAGGTAAGAGGAAGGAAAGGCACAAACTCGCTAGAAATCACACAGCACATCACAGTACAGTCCAAAATTGGTCCCAGGTCCCCTGCTTCTCGGTCCACACATCCCACTTTAGGCTGCACAGGGCAAATGGCACTTGGCATGTTCTCACCACCCATAGCAGCAGACATCAAACAACCCATGTGCACCAATTTAGCTGCACCTGGCTACAAGGCCAGTGTAGTCTGCTTCCCATGGTGGCCTCGCTGGTGGCTAATATGACGCCTCTTGGTGCACTGGCCAGGCTAGGTAGAGGGTCACACTTCGCACTCCCCAAGAAATGCACTGGGACACAGAAAACATGGTGCTGCCAAATGCACAGAGCAGGCACGGTGCAGCACGCTGGGCTCGAGCTGGGTGGCCCCAGGACTGAGGCTAATACAGGCCTTGGGCGGTCAGTGATAACAAATTAATCTTTCATTTCAGCTTTTAATTGAGTTTCCCCTGCCTCAAAATTCCAGAGGAAAATCCCCAAAAATATAATACAAGAATACAGTAAAGGCTCAAATGTGAAGACAAGCAACATCCTGAGCTGCTGTTGTTTTAATTATAGTTTTGTTGTTCTAAAGGCAGCATCATCACTTTCAAGGAGTAACTCATGATTTTCTAATACTTGCAGTCTGACTTTCTGTATGACACATCAAATGTCAACCAAGTCATACAAATAAACCCACACTTCATTCTTGTCACAAGATGCTAATTTACCTGCACTCAGAATATTATTTTTTCCACCCTCTCTCACACTCACTCACTGTCTCTCTCTCTCAAATAACTCAGAAAGCGCTACTTATATAGTTCTTTTCATGTCACAAGGCTGAATGACCTATTCAGTCCCCTCTTCCTTTACAAGCAGCTTCCTGGGCAGCAGGTCCCCAGCTATGCAGGATCTCACAGCATCCTCACTCTCATGTAAGCAGTCCCCTTCTGTTCACTGAACAGTAACACCAACCTTCTCATCTAATATTTACTCATCTTCCAATTTTCTTTTCACTTAAAAGTAAGTGTGGAACAGGGTGTTTTCACAGAGATTTTGTATGTGATTTTAGTTAGTATTTCCCCAGGCAGATGTGCAGATAGCCCAGAAATGTTTACAGAAAAAGACTAAAGGTGGTCTCTGTCATTAATAGCTCCTTTGCCTTCTTCTGGACTAAGGAAAACAGCGCTGGGAGATGTGGTCCTTTTTCAGTCACCATCCTTGCAGTTGCTGTCTCTTGTTTCAGTAAGCCTTGGCATCCTTCCCACGTCCCCTTTCGTTCCTCGTCTAGGTTCTTCCCAGAGCTGTTTCATTGCCAGCATTTGGCTTCTAGCCCTTGGCATGCACCTAAGAGGAGGAAATTGAGCTGACACCAGCACCAGAGCATGCTGCAGACTAATAGAGAATATGCTGTATGCGCACAGACTGGGGCCAGAGCAGAGGGAGCACTATTTCCTGAGAAAATCACCCAGCAATGTCACTCGTTTCATAACTAGTGAACTTGAGCCAGGACAGAGAAGAAGAGCATGCAAATCACTGCAGACTTCAACTGCAAATGTTTTTAAAAAGCTACAAAAACTCTGCACAAACACTACAAGATTTTTGCTTTAACATATTCAACACAAAATTAAATACCATTAATCCACAAATGGCTCACTATGTAAGTGCATTTCACATTTGAACGTGAAAGAAAAGCTGTTGTTCTTTATTCCCTCAATTGTCACTTCTCATCCAAAACAGCTTCAGTTCACATAGTATCCAGGTTCAAAAAGAAGAATGAGGTAAGCAGAAATAGTGACTGAGACCTCCATGCTCTCCTACGATGTGAAAGCATAAGGGAATCACCAGACAAGGGAAGCCACAAATTCAGGAAGATTGCCGCCTTCCTAAAGTTCACTTCCACGCACAGATTCACCCCACAAAATAATGCACAGCTGATTGAACAACACTTTTCAGACCCATTGGGAGCCACGTGGAATGTGCTGTAGTGTAAAACTGCAGGTGATTTTTCACTGCAGTCTTCACCGACATTCAGGAAAGCTGGTGCCCAGGAAAATGTGTCTCACATACACTACATAAAACATACATAACACATTGCAAGCATAGCTTGCTACCAAGGCAAACTGCAAATGCAATGCACACATTAATGGGGGCAACTCTATGGAGGGATTTTTATGCCCTCCAAAACAAACTCTTATAAATAGGACTCTGGGTAAATGACCTCTATCAGCAGTAAATTTGATTCATTACTCCAAAAAGGTCATCTTCTGGGCCTATGAAACAAGTTGAATGATCCATCATGTGTCAGAATTCCAAAATAACAAGTTTTGATATTCTGGCTTCATTGTTTTGTAGCTAAGACAAATCACTGTCTTGTGCTGAAGAGATTCCCTCAAGCACAGGGCGAGGCACAGTGGTGGGGCAGCATTAGAAAGCAGGACTGCCTTGCCAGAGGATTGGTATCCACAGCCCAGGAGACTAACAAACCAGAAATTACTGTGACGACTGCAAGTATTTCGCATGAGCCACATTTGATGAAGAAAGTCTGCTTCTAACAGCTATGTAGTCATGGATATAGAACAAACAAATCACTAAATCGCAGAAAAAAACAGTGAGAAAAATTAAACCTGGAGTTTGTTTTAGACTCTGCTCCCTGTAGAGTTGCACAACTTTCCCGGTTTCACTTTAAAAATACCTTCATAATGTAATTCCAAATAGCAGGGCCTCAAGTGAAGTCTGGATTCCCCACAGCTGATTTCACAGACTGAGTTCAATAGTATCTAACTCAGAAGGCATCCGCCCTCAGCCTCTTAAAAATGGAGCGCTGTGGAATCTGTTAAGTAATGAATCATAGAATTACCACCATAGAACCACCAGGTTGGAAAAGACCCACCGGATCATCAAATCCAACCATAATGAGTCAGATACCTGCCCAAAAAGAGCACTTATCGCAGCCCAATAATGCTGAAAAGTAAACCAGAACATGTAAGGGATTAGCTTAAACATGTGCAGAATTCATACAGATCAGTGGGGCTTCATGAGACCCCAATGACAACTGAAATGGAAATTTAACTATCCAATCTGCATTTTCATCTTATTTGCATAACCTTTTTAAAATCATGTCAGATGAAGGTGTAGTAGCACATGTATGTGTAATTCAGGATCACATCTTTTTGTAGAAGAGGAAGGTCTGTACACCCACAAAAATATGACGCACACAGAACTCTCTACAAGTCACCATGTGAACCGTGCAAGTACCAAGGACCAAAGGAACTGCTGCATTTGGCAGAGAGCAAATACAAGAAAATGCAGTGTTTAGGTTTTGTTGTTTCTCACCATGATGCTCCCTGCGCAAATCTTCCAAAAGAGAAGGAGACTGCATCACAAGCAGGCACCTTCCCGACAGCAACATTAAACACAGAGAAGACTGATACTGTCACTCAGCTGCAGGAGAGGGAGAGGAGAGTTCAGTGGCAAGGCACATGCAACGAGTAAAGCCACAGCTTCCAGCAGCAACTGCCAGAATGTAGAATAAACACGATGGAGAGGGAATGGGAGGGGAAAAAAGTCACAGATTTTCCTCAACTGCTCCAAAAGCTTTCCAGCTGGGCCTTGCGGCCAGCTCCCATCTGGCGGGCAGATCCTGAGCCCACGCTGCAGAGGGCTTGCATCCTTCCTCCTCCCTGGCTGCCCCAAGGAGGTTAAACAGCAACTGTCCTGGGTGCCCTGCTCTCAGACTGCTGTCTGTTCCGCTTACTGTCAAGTGCTCAAGAGGAGACAACCAAGGTCTGAACACTTTCTTTGGGCTTTTTAATTAGTTTAAGGCAGCATTTACAGAGCAGTAATTCAAAGCCATTGATATAAAATGCAAGCAGAGAAAACAGCTGCAAAGTCCTTGCATCTCTGTAGAAGCAACGGTTGAGAACAGGAATCCCACCGTGTAACAGACATTTTCAAACTCAGAACAAACACAGGCAGACTCCAGAACTGCTCACGTGTGGGTGGTCTACTTTTTTTAAAAACGCAATAAAAATATCACTTTTTTTTAAATTGTCATTTCCCCCATTCTGTCTCCTTAAAAAAGAAGTGAAGGTACTTATATTGATAGGAATGGTTGGACTCGACTATCCAGTGGGTCTTTTCCAACCTGGTGATTCTACGATTCTATGATTTTTTTTTTTTTAAGAATGTTTTCAGAATTGTTCAGAAATCTGGCAGTGGTCACAAAGTCAGCTAAATCTCTTACTGGGTCCTCTTTTTATTGTGCCTAGATATAGAATAGAAATTTCTTGTAGGAGCACTACTTTGAATCCTCAGAACCCCACATTCCTTTCTTCTTCTGCCTCACATTCCCCAGCGAGGTGAAAGCACACTGACTATTTTCCACTTCTTACTCTCTTCCAATTGTCTTCCCATGTGCAGGAGTCAAGTACTCTCTCCACAGAGAAATTTCTTTTTAAGAAGGAGCGAAGCACAGATGGAAGCATCACCTGATTCGTGGTATAGCTTTCACTATTCTTCATGTACAAATACACTGAAAAATTATTTGTAAAGACAAGGGGTTTTTTCATCCAGCAATCTCAAAGCACAAAGTTAATGCCGATGTGATGTGTCTCTCATGAAAGTCTCATTGCACGCTGCTCTCACCAAGGTTACATTCTCTGTTTCACACATCTGCAGCATTCAAACCTCTGCTTGAATGTCAAGATAATATTTTCTCTTAAAACACACTTTTCTAAATGAGATTTCTGGTTCATGCATGCTAATGCTTCTACAGGTGAAAACAACTCTGTTAGCAAACGAACATAGTTCACTGGACCAAATGAAGTAGTTGCTATATCCCATTAAAAGACATTGATGAATTTGGATATACTTTGCACTGCAAATATTGTCTCTAGTTCTATTATCTGTGTTACACCAAATATTGTCCCTAGTTCTGTTATCTGCGTTATACGTCTCACAAAGATTCAGTCATTTCATTCATGGAAACCCCCTTTCAGAATGACTCACAGCAAGACCAGCTTCCTGTCAGCATGAACTCTGTCACAGTCACTCCTGAGCAGCTCTTCTACTCTACGAAATAAAAAGCATAGCAGTATGATTCCAAAATTGTATTTTTGTGCAAAATACAGTTCAAGGAGGTGATCCAAATGTTTGTTTCACATTAAAACACATTGCAGATTTCCCACTTAAAAGCACTTCTCTTCAAAATAGAAATGGATTTGTATTAATTGCTGGTTTAATAGATTATGAAGAAATAAAACCCATAGATTATGAAGAAATAAAACCCAAACACCCCGGCTCCCCAAGAGGTCTTTTAAGTGTGTGCCAATCTTTTTTCAAAATATTGTTAACAGAAGGAGTTCTGTTTAGTACCATAACTTAAATCTTTGGTGTAGGACGTATTTGAAGAAATCAGATTACAATCAAGCTAAATAGTTTGCAGGCATATTCATCTGCCATGCCCTTATAGATTATATGCAGACTAAGATAATTCTCAGCATAGTCGTCGTCACAAAGGTCACTCAAGTTTTTGCCAAGCTCCTGCTTTTGAAGAAGTTGTAATTTCCCAGTAAAGTCAATGGAGCCTCACTGTTACATGCACACAGCTACATGTAGTACACAGAACTTCTTAATTCCCAATATATACACCACTTCCAATGGCAGGAAATAGTCTGTTGGAAATGCACTAAAACAATTTTGCTTTTTACTACCACAGAAATGAGTAATGACAAATTGGAAATAATTGAATAGCTACAAACAAAAGTCTCAAGTAACAGCTTTTATGTATGGACAGTTTTACTGACAGGTGTTTATTACAATGACTTCAGAGAAAAAAATAGTCAAAGCACATATGTGCCACCGCTTTGAATGCAACAGCCCAGTTGTATAGAAAGAGACCGAAACCAATTTTTCTCATAATATCAGATATAACAGGATTCCTGAGCATCTAATACATCCTTTGAATGTATGCTTTAACGTAACAGACATCAGAACAACAGCTAGGAGCCTTACAAATCCTTGTACCCCCCTTAAAGGGTCACAGAGAATTTAACAGCAGGTAAATTAATAGAATTCTTTTGATTTGTACTATATTGTAGATCTTGTAAGATTCCATCCTAGAGAATAATTTAAAAATACTTTATAAGATAGCTTTCTGGAAAAAAAATAAAGGCGACTATAACCCTGTTAGACACTGTTCTAGCCCCTAAGTGATATTTGGCAGGTCTTTTAATACGCAAGCCTCAATTAACTCACTGACAAATTAGCTGTTAGGAAAACAAAGCTTCACATGAAAGGCATTAGTAAAACAGAAATGCAAACTATGAAGATGTTAATCAGTACCTGTGGTATTTGTATATTTGTATATTCTCATAGCATCAGTAACCTCTGAACTCAGAAACTAATCAGACACATAAGGTGTTAACAGAAAAGGCAGCAATGCACATATTGGGTCACAAAAAAGATTATTACCTTCCTTCTTAATTATACCTAACAATTAAAAATTTGAAATTAAGAATGAAGAATGGGACTAGTAGGGGACCTCCTGCTTCACAGGTCCTGTGTCAGCAAGAGGACTTCTGTCTGCCAGAAAAGTCTCCTCCATCCCATACTCCTTTAGCCTTAGCATGGTTGAAGAGTAGGGAACAAACGTCTGGCATTTAATCTCAGTATTTATAGCTGCAGTTTAAAGGAAATAATGCTTTGACCTTTGTGCCATGGACAAAGGCAAAAGATTATTCCTTTGCTCTTAGCCTTATCATATTTTTAAATTGTGTTCTCTTTGCACACACCTCCCCCACTTCATTCTCCATTTTTTTTAAGAAAAGTCAGTTCTGGTTTGGTCATATTCTCATAGAAGTCATGCTTTTTAGACTGTGCACCTTCCACCTTTTGAATACTCCTCAGTTTTTGGAGGTTCAATGCTCAAAACTAGAAACAACTGAGGCCATGTTAGAGCCAGCATGAGTAGGCAGGTTGCATCATCTGCTGGTAGGACGCACCCTCCAGTTCATGAAGACTGTTAGGATGGGGAAAGGTATCCCTCACAGGCATAGTTCACTCACCTCTGACAAAAATAATTTCTATCAATGAAAAGACCTTTGCTATTGTGTCCAGGGAACTGTTTTGAGGGGTCCCAAAATTGTTAATTTCTCTTCTATAACTATCCAATAGTCCCTTCTGGGAGAGACTGGCAGTCCAGCTGTACTGCCTTGAAGAGGCAGATACATCCTTCATCATTCAGAAGAACTTTCAGTGCCACAGTTTCCCCAGAGCAGGGGAAGACAGGATGGCTGGGTACAAGGACTATAGTTTTATACAGACCGTGTGGCTCCTCAGTTATCTCCTGCACCCGAGCAGCACACCTAACAAAGAGCCTTTGATGGCTTAGGCAACCACAACTTCAAACAGCCAAATCACCATATCCTTGCTAGAGCTGCAGAAACCTACAGAAGAGCAAGTGGTGAAGCTGGAGAAAAGATAGAGCTCTGCAGATTTAAGTTTAGCAGGATTTATTTTATTAGAGGACGGAAGGAGTGGCAAAATTCAAACCAAAAAGTTTCCATGGGCTTTATTCCCCTCTCCTCCCTACAGCTACGATTAGACCAACTGATAATATTTTGCCTTCAAACTTCACCTCATAAAAGAATTAAACAGATTTCAGCTTGAGGAATGTACATATCCTGTGACAGCACATTCACTAAAACAGCCAGAGGCTGCAGTTTGAACAGCAGTAACTGGGACAAGCAGACCTCCAATTTAGATTCTCATTATTGCAATTCCCTTTCAATTAAACAACTTTCTTAAAGTAGCAGATGGAAAGCACAAGATTTTCTTCCTTTAAATTCCCCACCGGTTGGTTGCAGTGGCCTCTTTCCGTAGCCCTTCCCTTGTGTGTGGTCCCCTTGATCAAGCTGCTTTATTTAAAACACATGAATGCAGCCTGCTCGGTTTGAAATGCTGACTGAAGCTGAAACATACATGAAAAACCCTCAGCCGCAGGAAGGATATGAAAGTCCTTCCGACTCAGGCCTCTCAGCAGGAGGCAACTTTTTATTGTACTCATGTACTCCCACACATGAAAATCCGCTAGCTGCTAATGGCCAAATAATGTTTTGGTAGGAGCAGAGGCAGCATGCTGGAAGTATGTTCTGGTCTCGCTGTGGGGGGAACAGGCTGATAGCCACGATCTGCACGGACTGAGCCACCGAGTCCAACACTAATCCAGCACCAACAGGAGACCTAAACAGTCTCCTGATGAAAGAATCAGCTAATTTACATAGAGTGTTTAATAAATTGAGTGCTGTGGACAATACATAATGCCATTTACAGGAATGCACCAAGCTCAAAAACTTTTTTCACAGCCACATGTGCTGGTCATATGGGTACGTTTTGACTGATGATGGAAGGATGTGACAACCCAATGAAACTAGGAGCTGCTTCTCTTAGCAGTCACCTGAAGATGCTTTGCTGTTTCCACTACAAAATTCTAAGGAGACAAACTTCTGTCATTAATGAAAAACATTTTACAAACATAGGCAAGTCCTGACAGTGGCACAGCAAATCCACTGCAGTCATTTAATGACTTCCTCTACTGACAACAGTGAAGTCTGGGTATGTTTTATGGTAATTTATGCAGAGGAACTTGGATTCTGCATCATCGCAGGCACAGAAGCCATCACAGCTGTTGTCCAGTAAAGGCAATTTCAACAATAGATGGATTGAACATTGCACAAATCTGCCTTGGGTTTTGAACTATGGTATATTAATGACCCTGTTTACTCAAAGATCCTATCACAGAGTGTCCTATCACAAGAAACAAATGTGTTTGTGTATACCACTCCTTCCCCTTTTCCCTTCCCCAAGGAAAGTGACCACAGGTACACAGACTGAAAAAACCCCACCACATTGTAGTTTTGCTTCCACCATTGTTAAAAATAAGTTTAGGGATTATTAGTTTTCCAATCTTTAAAGTTTACACTAGCTCAGCAGGCACTTTGACAAATCTCGATTCTGTGGATATCAAAGCAGATTCAAGACCATGAAGTTGTATTCCCAACTGGAAGAGCAAGAACTCCTGAACTGTGCAGCTTCTCCTCTCCCCTGCACAGGCCACTAAGACAGCACAAAGGACTGGATCCCATTAGACCTGTGTGACTGGTTTGCCGCTTACACCCGAGGATGTCTATCCACACTTCATTCAGATGTTACCAGCAACATTTGATTTTAAAATCCCGTGAAAAAGTTTGAATTGTAAACTATTCATCTTTGCACTTTTTCTTATTTCTGTGTGTGCAAGAATCCTCTCTTTACTAAGTTAGCTCAAAGTAAACTTGACTGTCGGTTAGGAAGTAGATGTTTGAAGTTTTTTTCTGAACAAATCCCAATACTTAACCCTCATTTCCATAGTAAATCAATGGCAACTTTCTCTGTAGCAGTTAAATACTGCAGAACAAGGAGTAAAACCAGTACCAAAAAGTAGGCAGCAAGAGTGATATTTGAAGAGGAAGTGGTAAAGCTATCACAAGTTCCCTGAAAGCAGTACTTTCTAACAGAGGTAACAGAAGGAAAGAGCCTCATGGTCTCACATGTGTTTTTCACTGAAAAACTTTCAATACTGCTCTTAACATTTTTATACTGGAAGAGCAAACTTTTGATTTTGCTTCTCAATGCATCTATTTAAATACAAAACTAGATGCCCAGCAAGTTTCCTATTACTCCAGAAGGAACCACAGCAACAAAGAACAACAGACAGCACATGGATCAGTGCTGTTGAGCCAGCTTGTTTCTAAAGGCAGTTGGCAATGCACCCTCATCACAGCACAGCAACCCCTCAAACTCCACCAGAGGTGTGTGTTACCAGTGATTAAAGCCCTGGGAGTGAAGAATTGACAGGAACTTTAAAAGAGGATTTCATTGCCTAATCTGAGACAGTCATTCAGGACACCCCAGAAGCAACAATCAAGAGCAAAAAAAGACTGAAAATAAAGGTTCTAGGCCTTCTTATGGAGCCTTTATCATTTACTAAGAGATGTTTAATCACCACATCCAAGTAAACTAATATCTGAGTCCCAAGGTCTCTTTCCCAGGTGAGGAGTTCCTCATCTAAGGAAAGACTTCTGAACTCCTGGTCATTCTTGGTAGAAGCAAAAGCACCACAAACACTGCCCCCAGGAGGCTGGCAGAACTCTCATAAAACTATTACACAAATTAGACCAGAAAAAATCCTTTTTGGGGAGTCAGGTCTGCTGATGAAAATCTTCTCATAAAGGAAGTGCAACTTAATACCTTCATCAGAAATAGTACAAGTGAGGCAAATTGCAGTGATTCAGGAAAGCAAAGTGGGAAAGCCACAACCTGGGGTCCTTTTCTAAGCCTTGTTATTGATGTGTTGTACAATCTTCACTAGGTCGAGCCTTGGCTGAGACCTAGGAGCAACACTGATGCATCAACAAGCAGAGACCAGCCAGGCCAATCTAGAACACCCCAAAGGATTTGATTGCTGCTTTAGGAGACAACTTGGCTATTAAGAAATGGAAGAAAGCGGAACTGGAGGCCAGTTACAAGTGGGGTTCCCCAGGGCTCAGTGCTGGGTCCAGCCCTGTTCAATGTCTTCATCAATGACCTGGATGAAGGCATCGAGTGCACCCTTAGCAAGTTTGCAGATGACACTAAGCTGGGTGAAAGTGTCAATCTGCTGGAGGGTAGGGAGGCTCTGCAAAGGGATATGAACAGGTTGGACCACTGGGTTGAGTCCAATGGCATGAGGTTTAACACGGCCAAATGCCAGGTCCTGCACTTGGGGCACAACAACCCTATGCAGAGCTACAGGCTAGGAGAAGTCTGTCTAGAAAGCTGCCAG